>JBBPBQ010000008.1:30136422-30162127 GCA_037974755.1 Cicer yamashitae | reverse complement strand
TTATTCTAATCCAATTAGGGTTTTTAACCAATCTTGTGCATCCAATAAGTGCGTTTGTGTTATTGTTTGAACATTAAGGTCATTTTCGTCATCCTTCGACATATTCTAATCCAATTAGGGATTTTAAACAATCTTGTGAATCCAAAAAGGGATTTTGTGTCATCTGATTAACATTTAGGTCATTTTCGTCGTCCCTAGGCTTATTCTAATGCAATTAGGGTTTTTAACCAATCTTGTGCATCCAATAAGTGATTTTGTGTCATTGGTTGAACATTTAGGTCATTTTCATCATCCTTCGACTTATTCTAATCCAATTAGGGTTTTTAACCAATCTTGTGCATCCAATAAGTGATTTTGTGTTATTGGTTGAACATTTAGATCATTTTCGTCCTCCCTGGGCTTATTCTATTCCAATTAGGGTTTTTAACCAATCTTGTGCATCCAATATGTGATTTTGTGTCATTCGTTGAACATTTTGGTCATTTACGTCATCCTTCGACTTATTCTAATCCAATTAGGGTTTTTAACCAATCTTGTGCATCCATTAAGTGATTTTTTGTCATTGGATTAACATTTAGGTCATTTTCGTCCTCCCTAGGCTTATTCTAATCCAATTAGGGTTTTTAACCAATCATGTGCATCCAATAAGTGATTTTGTGTCATTGGTTGAACATTTAGGTCATTTTCGTCCTCCCTAGGCTTATTCTAATCCAATTAGGGTTTTTAACCAATCTTGTGCATCCAATAAGTGATTTTGTGTCATTGGTTGAACATTTAGGTCATTTTCGTCATCCTTCGACTTATTCTAATCCAATTAGGGTTTTTAACCAGTCTTGTGCATACAATAAGTGATTTTGTGTCATTGGTTGAACATTTAGGTCATTTTCGTCCTCCTTAGGATTATTCTAATCCAATTAGGGTTTTTAACCAATCTTGTGCATCCAATAGGTAATTTTGTGTCATTGGTTGAACATTTAGGTCATTTTCATCCTCCCTTGGCTTATTCTAATCCAATTAGGGTTTTTAACAAATCTTGTGCATCCAAAAAGTGCGTTTGTGTCATTGGTTGGACATTTATGTCATTTTCGTCGTCCCTAGGCTTATTCTAATCCAATTAGGGTTTTTAACCAATCTTGTGCATTCAATATGTGATTTTGTGTCATTGGTTGAACATTTAGGTCATTTTCGTCATCCTTCGACTTATTCTAATCCAATTAGGGTTTTTAACCAATCTTGTGCATCCAATAAGTGATTTTGTGTCATTGGTTGAACATTTAGGTCATTTTCGTCATCCTTCGACTTATTCTAATCCAATTATGGTTTTTAACCAATCTTGTGCATCCAATAAGTGATTTTGTGTCATTGGTTGAACATTTAGGTCATTTTTGTCATCCTTCAACTTATTCTAATCCAATTAGGGTTTTCAACCAATCTTGTGCATCCGATAAGTGATTTTGTGTCATTGGATTAACATTTAGGTCATTTTCGTCCTCCCTAGGCTTATTCTATTCCAATTAGGGTTTTTAACCAATCTTGTGCATCCAATAAGTGGTTTTGTGTCATTGGTGGAATATTTAGGTCTTTTTCGTTCTCCCTAGCCTTATTCTAATCCAATTATGGTTTTTAACCAATCTTGTGCATCCAATAAGTAATTTTGTGTCATTGGTTGAATATTTAGGTCATTTTCGTCCTCCCTAGGCCTATTCTAATCCAATTAGGGGTTTAAACCAATCTTGTGCATTCAGTAAGTGATTTTGTGTTATTGGTTGAACATTTAGATCATTTTCGTCCTCCCTTGGCTTATTCTAATCCAATTAGGGTTTTTAACCAATCTTGTGCATCCAATAAGTGCGTTTGGATCATTGGTTGAACATTTAGGTCATTTTCGTCCTCCCAAGGCTTATTCTAATCTAATTAGGGTTTTTAACCAATCTTGTTCATCCAATAAGTGTTTTTGTGTCATTGGTTGAACATTTAGGTCATTTTCGTCCTCCCTAGGCTTAATCTAATCCAATTAGGGTTTTTAACCAATCATGTGAATCCAATAAGTGATTTTGTGTCATTGGTGGAATATTTAGGTCATTTTCGTCCTCCCTAGCCTTATTCTAATCCAATTAGGGTTTTTAACCAATCTTGTGAATCCAATATGTGATTTTGTGTCATTCGTTGAACATTTTGGTCATTTACGTCATCCTTCGACTTATTCTAATCCAATTAGGGTTTTTAACCAATCTTGTGCATCCATTAAGTGATTTTTTGTCATTGGATTAACATTTAGGTCATTTTCGTCCTCCCTAGGCTTATTCTCTTCCAATTAGGGTTTTTAACCAATCATGTGCATCCAATAAGTGATTTTGTGTCATTGGTTGAACATTTAGGTCATTTTCGTCCTCCCTAGGCTTATTCTAATCCAATTAGGGTTATTAACCAATCTTGTGCATCCAATAAGTGCGTTTGTGTTATTGGTTGAACATTTAGGTCATTTTCGTCCTCCCTTGGCTTATTGTAATCCAATTAGGGTTTTTAACCAATCATGTGCATCCAATAAGTGCGTTTGTGTCATTGGTTGAACATTTAGGTCATTTTCGTCCTCCCAAGGCTTATTCTCATCTAATTAGGGTTTTTAACCAATCTTGTTCATCCAATAAGTGATTTTGTGTCATTGGTTGAAAATTTAGGTCATTTTCGTCCTCCCTAGGCTTCTTCTAATCCAATTAGGGTTTTTAACCAATCATGTGAATGCAATAAGTGATTTTGTGTCATTGGTGGAATATTTAGGTCATTTTCGTCCTCCCTAGCCTTATTCTAATCCAATTAGGGTTTTAAACCAATCTTGTGCGTCCAATATGTGATTTTGTGACATTGGTTGAAAATTTAGGTCATTTTCGTCATGCTTCGACTTATTCTTATCCAATTAGGGTTTCTAACCAATCTTGTGCATCGAATAAGTGATTTTTTGTCATTGGATTAACATTTAAGTCATTTTCATCCTCCCTAGGCTTATTCTATTCCAATTGGGGTTTTTAACCAATCATGTGCATCCAATAAGTGATTTTGTGTCATTGGTTGAACATTTAGGTCATTTTCGTCCTCCCTAGGCTTATTCTAATCCAATTAGGGTTTTTAACCAATCTTGTGCATCCAATATGTGATTTTGTGTCATTTTGTGTCAATGGTTGAATATTTAGGTCATTTACGTCCTCCCTAGGATTATTCTAATCCAATTAGGGTTTTTAACCAATCTTGTGCATCCAATATGTGATTTTGTGTCATTGGTTGAACATTTAGGTCATTTCGTCCTCCCTAGGCTTATTCGAATCAAATTAGAGTTGTTAACCAATCTTGTGTATCCAACAAGTGATTTTGTATCATTGGTTGAACATTTAGGTCATTTTCGTCATCCTTCGACTTATTCTAATCCAATTAGGGTTTTTAACCAATCATGTGCATCCAATAAGTCATTTTGTGTCATTGGTTAAACATTTAGGTCATTTTCGTCCTCCCTAGGTTTATTCTAATCCAATTAGGGTTTTTAACCTATCTTGTGCATCCAATATGTGATTTTGTGTCATTTTTTGTCATCTGTTGAACATTTAGGTCATTTACGTCCTCCCTAAGGTTATTCTAATCCGATTAGGGTTTTAAACCAATGTTGTGCATCCAAAATGTGATTTTGTATCATTTTGTGTCATTGGTTTGAACATTTAGGTCACTTTCGTCCTCCTTAGGCTTATTAGGGTTTTTAACCAATCCTGTGCATCCAATATGTGATTTTGTTTCATTTTGTGTCATTGGTTGACAAATTAGGTCATTTTAATCCTCACTAGGCTTATTCTAATCCAATTAGGGTTTTTAACCTATCTTGTGCATCCAATATGTGATTTTGTGTCATTTTTTGTCATCTGTTGAACATTTAGGTCATTTTCGTCCTCCCTAGCCTTATACTAATCCAATTAGGGTTTTTAACCAATCTTGTGCATCCAATATGTGATTTTGTATCATTTTGTGTCATTGGTTGAACATTTAGGTCATTTTCGTCCTCCCTAGGCTTATTCTAATCCAATTAGGGTTTTTAACCATTCTTGTGCATCCAATATGTGATTTTGTGTCATTGGTTGAACATTTAGGTCATTTTCGTCCTCCCTAGGCTCTTTCTAATCCAATTAAGGTTTTTAACCAATCTTGTGCATCCAATATGTGATTTTGTGTCATTTTGTGTCATTGGTTGAACATTTAGGTCATTTTCGTCCTCCCTAGGCTTATTCTAATCCAATTAGGGTTTTTAACCAATCTTGTGCATCCAATATGTGATTTTGTGTCATTTTGTGTCATTGGTTGAACATTTAGGTCATTTTCGTCCTCCCTAGGCTTATTCTAATCCAATTAGGGTTTTTAACCAATCTTGTGCATCCAATATGTGATTTTTTGTCATTGGGTGACCATTTAGGTCATTTTCGTCCTCCCTAGGCTTATTCTAATCCAATTAGGGTTTTTAACCAATCTTGTGCATTCAATATGTGATTTTGTGTCATTTTGTGTCATTGGGTGAACATTTAGGTCATTTTCGTCTTCCCTAGGCTTATTCTAATCCAATTAGGGTTTTTAACCAATCTTGTGCATCCAATATGTGATTTTGTGTAATTTTGTGTCATTGATTGAATATTTAGGTCATTTTCGTCCTCCCTAGGCTTATTTTAATCCAATTAGGGTTTTTAACCAATCTTGTGCATCCAATATGTGATTTTGTGTCATTTTGTGTTATTGGTTGACCATTTAGGTCATTTTCGTCCTCCCTAGGCTTATTCTAATCCAATTAGGGTTTTTAACCAATCTTGTGCATCCAATATGTGATTTTGTGTCATTTTGTGTCATTGGTTGAACATTTAGGTCATTTTCGTCCTCCCTAGGCTTATTCTAATCCAATAAGGGTTTTTAACCAATCTTTAGCATCCAATATGTGATTTTGTGTCATTGGTTGAACATTTCGGTCATTTTCGTCCTCCCTAGGCTTATTCTAATCCAATTAGGGTTTTTAACCAATCTTGTGCATCCAATATGTGATTTTGTGTCATTTTGTGTCATTGGTTGAACATTTAGGTCATTTTCGTCCTCCCTAGGCTTATTCTAATCCAATTAGGGTTTTTAACCAATCTTGTGCATCCAATATGTGATTTTGTGTCATAGATTTAACATTTAGGTCATTTACGTCCTCCCTAGGCTTATTCTAATCCAATTAGGGTTTTTAACCAATCTTGTGCATCCAATATGTGATTTTGTGTCATTTTGTGTCATTGGTTGAACATTTAGGTCATTTTCGTCCTCCCTAGGCTTATTCTAATCCAATTAGGGTTTTTAACCAATCTTGTGCATCCAATATGTGATTTTGTGTCATTTTGTGTCATTGGTTGAACATTTAGGTCATTTTCGTCTTCCCTAGGCTTATTTTAATCCAATTAGGGTTTTTAACCAATCTTGTGCATCCAATATATGATTTTGTGTCATTGGTTGAACATTTATGTCATTTTCGTCCTCCCTAGGCTTATTCTAATCCAATTAGGGTTTTTAACCAATTTTGTGCATCCAATATGTGATTTTGTGTCATTGGTTGAACATTTAGGTCATTTTCGTCCTCCCTAGGCTTATTCTAATCCAATTAGGGTTTTTAACCAATCTTGTGAATCCAATATGTGATTTTGTGTCATTGGTTGCACATTTAGGTCATTTTCGTCCTCCCTAGGCTTATTCTAATCCAATTAGGGTTTTTAACCAATCTTGTGCATCCAATATGTGATTTTGTGTCATTTTGTGTCATTGGTTGAACATTTAGATCATTTTCGTCCTCCCTAAGCTTATTCTAATCCAATTAGGGTTTTTAACCAATATTGTGCATCCAATATGTGATTTTGTGTCATTTTGTGTCATTGGTTGAACATTTAGGTCATTTTCGTCCTCCCTAGGCTTATTCTAATCCAATTAGGGTTTTTAACCAATCTTGTGCATCCAATATGTGATTTTGTGTCATTGGTTAAACATTTAGGTCATTTTCGTCCCCCTTAGGCTTATTCTAATCCAATTAGGGTTTTTAACCAATCTTGTGCATCCAATATGTGATTTTGTGTCATTGGTTGAACATTTAGGTCATTTTCTTCCTCCCTAGGCTTATTCTAATCCAATTAGGGTTTTTATCCAATCTTGTGCATCCAATATGTGATTTTGTGTCATTGGTTGAACATTTAGATCATTTTCGTCCTCCCTAGGCTTATTCTAATCCAATTAGGGTTTTTAACCAATCTTGTGCATCCAATATGTGATTTTGTGCATTTTGTGTCATTGGTTGAACATTTAGGTCATTTTCGTCCTCCCTAGGCTTATTCTAATCCAATTAGGGTTTTTAACCAATCTTGTGCATCCAATATGTGATTTTGTGTCATTGGTTGAACATTTAGGTCATTTTCGTCCTTCCTAGCCTTATTCTAATCCAATTAGGGTTTTTAACCAATCTTGAGCATCCAATATGTGATTTTGTGTCATTTTGTGTCATTGGTTGAACATTTAGGTCATTTTCGTCCTCCCTAGGCTTATTCTAATCCAATTAGGGTTTTTAACCAATCTTGTGCATCCAATATGTGATTTTGTGTCATTTTGTGTCATTGGTTGAACATTTAGGTCTTTTTCGTCCTCCCTAGGTTTATTCTAATCCAATTAGGGTTTTTAACCAATCTTGTGCATCCAATATGTGATTTTGTGTCATTTTGTGTCATTGGTTGAACATTTAGGTCATTTTCGTCCTCCCTAGGCTTATTCTAATCCAATTAGGGTTTTTAACCAATCTTGTGCATCCAATATGTGATTTTGTGTCATTTTGTGTCATTGGTTGAACATTTAGGTCATTTTCGTCCTCCCTAGGCTTATTCTAATCTAATTTGGGTTTTTAACCAATCTTGTGCATCCAATATGTGATTTTGTGTCATTTTGTGTCATTGGTTGAACATTTAGGTCATTTTCGTCCTCCCTAGGCTTATTCTAATCCAATTAGGGTTTTTAACCAATCTTGTGCATCCAATATGTGATTTTGTGTCATTTTGTGTCATTGGTTGAACATTTAGGTCATTTTCGTCCTCCCCAGGCTTATTCTAATCCAATTAGGGTTTTTCACGAATCCTGTGCATCCAATATGTGATTTTGTGTCATTTTGTGTCATTGGTTGAACATTTAGGTCATTTTCGTCCTCCCTAGGGTTATTTTAATCTAATTAGGATTTTTAACCAATCTTGTGCATCCAATATGTGATTTTGTGTCATTTTGTGTCATTGGTTGAACATTTAGGTCATTTTCGTCCTCCCTAGGCTTATTCTAATCCAATTAGGGTTTTTAACCAATCTTGTGCATCCAATATGTGATTTTGTGTCATTTTGTGTCATTGGTTGAACATTTAGGTCATTTTTATCATTGCTAGGCTTATTCTAATCCAATTAGGGTTTTTAACCAATATTGGGCATCCAATATTTGATTTTGTGTCATTGGTTGCACATTTAGGTCATTTTCGTCCTCCCTAGGCTTATTCTAATCCAATTAGGGTTTTTAACCAATCTTGTGCATCCAATATGTGATTTTGTGTCATTTTGTGTCATTGGTTGAACATTTAGATCATTTTCGTCCTCCCTAAGCTTATTCTAATCCAATTAGGGTTTTTAACCAATATTGTGCATCCAATATGTGATTTTGTGTCATTTTGTGTCATTGGTTGAACATTTAGGTCATTTTCGTCCTCCCTAGGCTTATTCTAATCCAATTAGGGTTTTTAACCAATCTTGTGCATCCAATATGTGATTTTGTGTCATTGGTTAAACATTTAGGTCATTTTCGTCCCCCTTAGGCTTATTCTAATCCAATTAGGGTTTTTAACCAATCTTGTGCATCCAATATGTGATTTTGTGTCATTGGTTGAACATTTAGGTCATTTTCTTCCTCCCTAGGCTTATTCTAATCCAATTAGGGTTTTTATCCAATCTTGTACATCCAATATGTGATTTTGTGTCATTGGTTGAACATTTAGGTCATTTTCGTCCTCCCTAGGCTTATTCTAATCCAATTAGGGTTTTTAACCAATCTTGTGCATCCAATATGTGATTTTGTGTCATTTTGTGTCATTGGTTGAACATTTAGGTCATTTTCGTCCTCCCTAGGCTTATTCTAATCCAATTAGGGTTTTTAACCAATCTTGTGCATCCAATATGTGATTTTGTGTCATTGGTTGAACATTTAGTTCATTTTCGTCCTCCCTAGGCTTATTCTATTCCATTTAGGGTTTTTAACCAATCTTCTGCATCCAATATGTGATTTTGTGTCATTTTGTGTCATTGGTTCAACATTTAGGTCATTTTCGTCCTCCCTAGGGTTATTTTAATCCAATTAGGATTTTTAACCAATCTTGTGCATCCAATATGTGATTTTGTGTCATTTTGTGTCATTGGTTGAACATTTAGGTCATTTTCGTCCTCCCTAGGCTTATTCTAATCCAATTAGGGTTTTTAACCAATCTTGTGCATCCAATATGTGATTTTGTGTCATTTTGTGTCATTGGTTGAACATTTAGGTCATTTTCGTCCTCCCCAGGCTTATTCTAATCCAATTAGGGTTTTTCACGAATCCTGTGCATCCAATATGTGATTTTGTGTCATTTTGTGTCATTGGTTGAACATTTAGGTCATTTTCGTCCTCCCTAGGGTTATTTTAATCTAATTAGGATTTTTAACCAATCTTGTGCATCCAATATGTGATTTTGTGTCATTTTGTGTCATTGGTTGAACATTTAGGTCATTTTCGTCCTCCCTAGGCTTATTCTAATCCAATTAGGGTTTTTAACCAATCTTGTGCATCCAATATGTGATTTTGTGTCATTTTGTGTCATTGGTTGAACATTTAGGTCATTTTCGTCCTCCCTTGGCTTATTCTTATCCAATTAAGGTTCTTAACCAATCTAGTGCATCCAATGTGTGATTTTGTGTCATTTTGGGTCATTGGTTGAACATTTAGGTCATTTTCGTCCTCCCTAGGCTTATTCTAATCCAATTAGGGTTTTTAACCAATCTTGTGCATCCAATATGTGATTTTGTGTCATTTTGTGTCATTGGTTGAACATTTAGGTCATTTTCGTCCTCCCTAGGCTTATTCTAAAGCAATTAGGGTTTTTAACCAATCTTGTGCATCCAATATGTGATTTTGTGTCATTGGTTGAACATTTAGGTCATTTTGGTCCTCCCTAGGCTCTTTTTAATCCAATTAGGGTTTTTAACCAATCTTGTGCATCCAATATGTGATTTTGTGTCATTGGTTAAACATTTAGGTCATTTTCGTCCTCCCTATGCTTATTCTAATCCAATTAGGGTTTTTAACCAATCTTGTGCATCGAATATGTGATTTTGTGTCATTTTGTGTCATTTGTTGAACATTTAGGTCATTTTCGTCCTCCCTAGGCTTATTCTAATCCAATTAGGGTTTTTAACCAATCTTGTGCATCCAATATGTGATTTTGTGTCATTTTGTGTCATTGGTTGAACATTTAGGTCATTTTCGTCCTCCCTAGGCTTATTCTAATCCAATTAGGGTTTTTAACCAATCTTGTGCATCCAATATGTGATTTTGTGTCATTGGTTGAACATTTAGGTCATTTTCTTCCTCCCTAGGCTTATTCTAATCCAATTAGGGTTTTTAACCAATCTTGTGCATCCAATAAGTGCGTTTGTGTTATTGGAGGAACATTAAGGTCATTTTCGTCATCCTTCGACATATTCTAATCCAATTAGGGATTTTAAACAATCTTGTGAATCCAAAAAGGGATTTTGTGTCATCTGATTAACATTTAGGTCATTTTCGTCGTCCCTAGGCTTATTCTAATGCAATTAGGGTTTTTAACCAATCTTGTGCATCCAATAAGTGATTTTGTGTCATTGGTTGAACATTTAGGTCATTTTCATCATCCTTCGACTTATTCTAATCCAATTAGGGTTTTTAACCAATCTTGTGCATCCAATAAGTGATTTTGTGTTATTGGTTGAACATTTAGATCATTTTCGTCCTCCTTGGGCTTATTCTATTCCAATTAGGGTTTTTAACCAATCTTGTGCATCCAATATGTGATTTTGTGTCATTCGTTGAACATTTTGGTCATTTACGTCATCCTTCGACTTATTCTAATCCAATTAGGGTTTTTAACCAATCTCGTGCATCCATTAAGTGATTTTTTGTCATTGGATTAACATTCAGGTCTTTTTCGTCCTCCCTAGGCTTATTCTCTTCCAATTAGGGTTTTTAACCAATCTTGTGCATCCAATATGTGATTTTGTGTCATTCGTTGAACATTTTGGTCATTTACGTCATCCCTCGACTTATTCTAATCCAATTAGGGTTTTTAACCAATCTTGTGCATCCATTAAGTGATTTTTTGTCATTGGATTAACATTTAGGTCATTTTCGTCCTCCCTAGGCTTATTCTCTTCCAATTAGGGTTTTTAACCAATCATGTGCATCCAATATGTGATTTTGTGTCATTTTGTGTCATTGGTTGAACATTTAGGTCATTTTCGTCCTCCCTAGGCTTATTCTAATCCAATTAGGGTTTTTAACCAATCTTGTGCATCCAATATGTGATTTTGTGTCATTGGTTGAACATTTAGGTCATTTTCTTCCTCCCTAGGCTTATTCTAATCCAATTAGGGTTTTTAACCAATCTTGTGCATCCAATAAGTGCGTTTGTGTTATTGGTTGAACATTAAGGTCATTTTCGTCATCCTTCGACATATTCTAATCCAATTAGGGATTTTAAACAATCTTGTGAATCCAAAAAGGGATTTTGTGTCATCTGATTAACATTTAGGTCTTTTTCGTCGTCCCTAGGCTTATTCTAATGCAATTAGGGTTTTTAACCAATCTTGTGCATCCAATAAGTGATTTTGTGTCATTGGTTGAACATTTAGGTCATTTTCGTCATCCTTCGACTTATTCTAATCCAATTAGGGATTTTAACCAATCTTGTGCATCCGATAAGTGATTTTGTGTTATTGGTTGAACATTTAGATCATTTTCGTCCTCCTTGGGCTTATTCTATTCCAATTAGGGTTTTTAACCAATCTTGTGCATCCAATATGTGATTTTGTGTCATTCGTTGAACATTTTGGTCATTTACGTCAACCTTCGACTTATTCTAATCCAATTAGGGTTTTTAACCAATCTTGTGCATCCATTAAGTGATTTTTTGTCATTGGATTAAAATTTAGGTCATTTTCGTCCTCCCTAGGCTTATTCTCTTCCAATTAGGGTTTTTAACCAATCATGTGCATCCAATAAGTGATTTTGTGTCATTGGTTGAACATTTAGGTCATTTTCGTCCTCCCTAGGCTTATTCTAATCCAATTAGGGTTATTAACCATTCTTGTGCATCCAATAAGTGCGTTTGTGTTATTGGTTGAACATTTAGGTCATTTTCGTCCTCCCTTGGCTTATTCTAATCCAATTAGGCTTTTTAACCAATCATGTGCATCCAATAAGTGCGTTTGTGTCATTGGTTGAACATTTAGGTCATTTTCGTCCTCCCAAGGCTTATTCTCATCTAATTAGGGTTTTTAACCAATCTTGTTCATCCAATAAGTGATTTTGTGTCATTGGTTGAAAATTTAGGTCATTTTCGTCCTCCCTAGCCTTATTCTAAGCCAATTAGGGTTTTAAACCAATCTTGTGCATCCAATATGTGAATTTGTGTCATTGGTTGAACATTTAGGTCATTTTTGTCATCCTTCGACTTATTCTAATCCAATTAGGGTTTTTAACCAATCTTGTGCATCCAATAAGTGATTTTTTGTCATTGGATTAACATTTAAGTCATTTTCATCCTCCCTAGGCTTATTCTATTCCAATTAGGGTTTTTAACCAATCATGTGCATCCAATAAGTGATTTTGTGTCATTGGTTTAACATTTAGGTCATTTTCGTCCTCCCTAGGCTTATTCTAATCCAATTAGGGTTTTTAACCAATCTTGTGCATCCAATATGTGATTTTGTGTCATTTTGTGTCATTGGTTGAACATTTAGGTCATTTTCGTCCTCCCTAGGCTTATTCTAATCCAATTAGGGTTTTTAACCAATCTTGTGCATCCAATATGTGATTTGGTGTCATTGGTTGAAAATTTAGGTCATTTTCGTCCTCCCTAGGCTTATTCTAATCCAATTAGCGTTTTTAACCAATCTTGTGCGTCCAATATGTGATTTTGTGTCATTGGTTGAACATTTAGGTCATTTTCGTCCTCCACAGGCTTATTCTAATCCAATTAGGGTTTTTAACCAATCTTGTGCATCCAATATGTGATTATGTGTTGTTTTGTGTCATTGGTTGAACATTTAGGTCATTTTCGTCCTCCCTAGGCTTATTCTAATCCAATTAGGGTTTTTAACCAATCTTGTGCATCCAATATGTGATTTTGTGTCATTTTGTGTCATTGGTTGAACATTTAGGTCATTTTCGTCCTCCCTAGGCTTATTCTAATCCAATTAGGGTTTTTAACCAATCTTGTGCATCCAATATGTGATTTTGTGTCATTTTGTGTCATTGGTTGAACATTTAGGTCATTTTCGTCCTCCCTAGGCTTATTCTAATCCAATTAGGGGTTTTAAACAATGTTGTGCATCCAATAAGTCATTTTGTGTCATTGGTTGAACATTTAGGTCATTTTCGTCCTCCCTAGGCTTATTCTAATTTAATTAGGGTTTTTATCCAATCTTGTGCATCCAATATGTGATTTTGTGTCATTGGTTGAACGTTTAGGTCATTTTCGTCCTCCCTAGGCTTATTCTAATCCAATTAGGGTTTTTAACCAATCTTGTGCATCCAATATGTGATTTTGTGTCATTTTGTGTCATTGGTTGAACATTTAGGTCATTTTCGTCCTCCCTAGGCTTATTCTAATCCAATTAGGGTTTTTAACCAATCTTGTGCATCCAATATGTGATTTTGTGTCATTTTGTGTCATTGGTTGAACATTTAGGTCATTTTCGTCCTCCCTAGGCTTATTCTAATCGAATTAGGGTTTTTAACCAATCTTGTGCATCCAATATGTGATTTTATGTCATTGGTTGAACATTTAGGTCATTTTCGTCCTCCCTTGGGTTATTCTTATCCAATTAGGGTTTTTAACAAATCTTGTGCATCCAATATGTGATTTTGTGTCATTTTGTATCATTGGGTGAACATTTAGGTCATTTTCGTCCTCCCTAAGCTTATTCTAATCCAATTAGGGTTTTTAACCAATCTTGTGCATCCAATATGTGATTTTGTGTCATTTTGTGTCATTGGTTGAACATTTAGGTCATTTTCGTCCTCCCTAGGCTTATTCTAATCCAATTAGGGTTTTTAACCAATCTTGTGCATCCAATTTGTGATTTTGTGTCATTGGTTTAACATTTAGGTCATTTTCGTCCTCCCTAGGCTTAATCTAATCCAATTAGGGTTTTTAACCAATCTTGTGCATCCAATATGTGATTTTGTGTCATTTTGTGTCATTGGTTGAACATTTAGGTCATTTTCGTCCTCCCTAGGCTTATTCTAATCCAATTAGGGTTCTTAACCAATCTTGTGTATCCAATATGTGATTTTGTGTCATTGGTTGAATATTTAGGTGATTTTCATCCTCCCTAGGCTTATTCTAATCCAATTAGGGTTTTTAACCAATCTTGTGCATCCAATATGTGATTTTGTGTCATTTTGTGTCATTGGTTGAACATATAGGTTATTTTCGTCCTCCCTAGGCTTATTCTAATCCAATTAGGGTTTTTAACCAATCTTGTGCATCCAATATGTGATTTTGTGTCATTTTGTGTCATTGGTTGAACATTTAGGTCATTTTCGTCCTCCCTAGGCTTATTCTAATCCAATTAGGGTTTTTAACCAATCTTGTGCATCCAATATGTGATTTTGTGTCATTTTGTGTCATTGGTTGAACATTTAGGTCATTTTCGTCCTCCCTAGGCTTATTCTAATCCAATTAGCGTTTTTAACCAATCTTGTGTATCCAATATGTGATTTTGTGTCACTAGTTGAACATTGAGGTCATTTTCATCCTCCCTAGGCTTATTCTAATCCAATTAGGGTTTTTAACCAATCTTGTGCATCCAATATGTGATTTTGTGTCATTTTGTGTCATTGGTTGAACATTTAGGTCATTTTCGTCCTCCCTAGGCTTATTCTAATCCAATTACGATTTTTAACCAATCTTGTGCATCCAATATGTGATTTTGTGTCATTGATTGAACATTTAGGTCATTTTTGTCGTCCCTAGGCTTATTCTAATCCAATTAGGGTTTTTAACCAATCTTGTGCATCCAATATGTGATTTTGTGTCATTGGTTGAACATTTAGGTCATTTTCGTCCTCCCTAGGCTTATTCTAATCCAATTAGGGTTTTTAACCATTCTTGTGCATCCAATATGTGATTTTGTGTCATTTTGTGTCATCGGTTGAACATTTAGGTCATTTTCGTCCTCCCTAGGCTTATTCTAATCCAATTAGGGTTTTTAACCAATCTTGTGCATCCAATATGTGATTTTGTGTCATTTTGTGTCATTGGTTGAACATTTAGGTCATTTTCGTCCTCCCTAGGCTTATTCTAATCCAATTAGAGTTTTTAACCAATCTTGTGCATCCAATACGTGATTTTGTGTCATTTGTTGAACATTTAGGTCATTTTCGTCATCGCTATGCTTATTCTAATCCAATTAGGGTTTTTAACCAATCTTGTGCATCCAATATGTGATTTTGTGTCATTTTGTGTCATTGGTTGAACATTTAGGTCATTTTCGTCCTCCCTAGGCTTATTCTAATCCAATTAGGGTTTTTAACCAATCTTGTGCATCCAATATGTGATTTTGTGTCATTTTGTGTCATTGGTTGAACATTTAGGTCATTTTCGTCCTCCCTAGGCTTATTCTAATCCAATTAAGGTTGTTAACCAATCTTATGCATCCAATATGTGATTTTGTGTCATTTTGTGTCATTGGTTGAAAATTTAGGTCATTTTCGTCCACCCTAGGCTTATTCTATTCCAATTAGGGTTTTTAAACAATCTTGTGCTTCCAATATGTGATTTTGTGTCATTGGTTGAACATTTAGGTCATTTTCGTCCTCCCTAGAGTTATTCTAATCCAATTAGTGTTTTTAACCAATCTTGTGCATCCAATATGTGATTTTGTGTCATTGGTTGAACATTTAGGTCATTTTCGTCCTCCCTAGGCTTATTCTAATCCAATTAGGGTTTTTAACCAAACTTGTGCATCCAATATGGGATTTTGTGTCATTGGTTGAACATTTAGGTCATTTTCGTCCTCCCTAGGCTTATTCTAATCCAATTAGGGTTTTTAACCAATCTTGTGCATCCAATATGTGATTTTGTGTCATTTTGTGTCATTGGTTGAAAATTTAGGTCATTTTCGTCCTCCCTAGGCTTATTCTAATCCAATTAGGATTTTTAACCAATCTTGTGCATCCAATATGTGATTTTGTGTCATTGGTTGAACATTTAGGTCATTTTCGTCCTCCCTAAGGTTATTCTAATCCAATTAGGGTTTTTAACCAATCTTGTGCATCGAATATGTCATTTTGTGTCATTGGTTGAACATTTGGGTCATTTTCGTCTTCCATAGGCTTATTCTAATCCAATTAGGGTTTTTAACCAATCTTGTGCATCCAATATGTGATTTTGTGTCATTTTGTGTCATTGGTTGAACATTTAGGTCATTTTCGTCCTCCCTAGGCTTATTCTAATCCAATTAGGGTTTTTAACCAATCTTGTGCATCCAATATGTGATTTTTTTGTCATTTTGTGTCATTGGTTGAACATTTAGGTCATTTTCGTCCTCCCAAGGCTTATTCTAATCCAATTAGGATTTTTAACCAATCTTGTGCATCCAATATGTGATTTTGTGTCATTCGTTGAAAATTTTTGTCATTTTCGTTCTCCCAAGGCTTATTCTAATCCAATTAGGGTTTTTAACCAATCTTGTGCATCCAATATGTGATTTTGTGTCATTTTGTGTCATTGGTTGAACATTTAGGTCATTTTCGTCCTCCCTAGGCTTATTCTAATCCAATTAGGGTTTTTAACCAATCTTGTGCATCCAATATGTGATTTTGTGTCATTGGCTTAACATTTAGGTCATTTTCGTCCTCCCTAGGCTTATTCTAATCCAATTAGGATTTTTAAACAATCTTGTGCATCCAATATCTGATTTTTTGTCATTTTGTGTCATTGGTTGAACATTTAGGTCATTTTCGTCCTCCCTAGGCTTATTCTAATCCAATTAGGATTTTTAACCAATCTTGTGCATCCAATATGTGATTTTGTGTCATTCGTTGAAAATTTTTGTCATTTTCGTTCTCCCAAGGCTTATTCTAATCCAATTAGGGTTTTTAACCAATCTTGTGCATCCAATATGTGATTTTGTGTCATTTTGTGTCATTGGTTGAACATTTAGGTCATTTTCGTCCTCCCTAGGCTTATTCTAATCCAATTAGGGTTTTTAACCAATCTTGTGCATCCAATATGTGATTTTGTGTCATTGGTTGAACATTTAGGTCATTTTCGTCCTAAATAGGCTTATTCTAATCCAATTAGGGTTTTTAACCAATCTTCTGCATCCAATATGTGATTTTGTGTCATTGGTTGGACATTTAGGTCATTTTCGTCCTCCCAAGGTTTATTGTAATCTAATTAGGGTTTTTAACCAATCTTGTTCATCCAATAAGTGATTTTGTGTCATTGGTTGAACATTTAGGTCATTTTCGTCCTCCCTAGGCTTATTCTAATCCAATTAGGGTTTTTAACCAATCATGTGAATCCAATAAGTGATTTTGTGTCATTGGGGGAATATTTAGGTCATTTTCGTCCTCCCTAGCCTTATTCTAATCCAATTAGGGTTTTAAACCAATCTTGTGCATCCAATATGTTATTTTGTGTCATTCGTTGAACATTTAGGTCATTTACGTCATCCTTCGACTTATTCTAATCCAATTAGGGTTTTTAACCAATCTTGTGCATCGATTAAGTGATTTTTTGTCATTGGATTAACATTTAGGTCATTTTAGTCATGCCTAGGCTTATTCTATTCCAATTAGGGTTTTTAACCAATCATGTGAATCCAAAAAGTGATTTTGTGTCATTTGTTAAACATTTAGGACATTTTCGTCCTCCCTAGGCTTATTCTAATCCAATTAGGGTTTTGAACCAATCTTGTGCATCCAATAAGTGCGTTTGTGTTATTGGTTGAACATTAAGGTCATTTTCGTCATCCTTCGACATATTCTAATCCAATTAGGGATTTTAACCAATCTTGTGAATCCAAAAAGGGATTTTGTGTCATCTGATTAACATTTAGGTCATTTTCGTCGTCCCTAGGCTTATTCTAATGCAATTAGGTTTTTTAACTAATCTTGTGCATCCAATAAGTGATTTTGTGTCATTGGTTGAACATTTAGGTCATTTTCGTCATCCTTCGACTTATTCTAATCCAATTAGGGTTTTTAACCAATCATGTGCATCAAATAAGTGATTTTGTGTCATTGGTTGAACATTTAGGTCATTTTCGTCCTCCCTAGGCTTATTCTAATCCAATTAGGGTTTTAAACCAATCTTGTGCATCCAATAAGTGCGTTTGTGTTATTGGTTGAACATTAAGGTCATTTTCGTCATCCTTCGACATATTCTAATCCAATTAGGGATTTTAAACAATCTTGTGAATCCAAAAATGGATTTTGTGTCATCTGATTAACATTTAGGTCATTTTCGTCGTCCCTAGGCTTATTCTAATGCAATTAGGGTTTTTAACCAATCTTGTGCATCCAATAAGTGATTTTGTGTCATTGGTTGAACATTTAGGTCATTTTCGTCATCCTTCGACTTATTCTAATCCAATTAGGGTTTTTAACCAATCTTGTGCATCCAATAAGTGATTTTGTGTTATTGGTTGAACATTTAGATCATTTTCGTCCTCCCTGGGCTTATTCTATTCCAATTAGGGTTTTTAACCAATCTTGTGCATCCAATAAGTGATTTTGTGTCATTGGTTGAACATTTAGGTCATTTTCGTCATCCTTCGACTTATTCTAATCCAATTAGGGTTTTTAACCAATCTTGTGCATCCAATAAGTGATTTTGTGTTATTGGTTGAACATTTTGGTCATTTTCGTCCTCCTTAGGCTTATTCTAATCCAATTAGGGTTTTTAACCAATCTTGTGCATCCAATAAGTGATTTTGTGTCATTGGTTGAACATTTAGGTCATTTTCGTCATCCTTTGACTTATTCTTATCCAATTAGGGTTTTTAACCAATCTTGTGCATCCAATAAGTGATTTTGTGTCATTGGTTGAACATTTAGGTCATTTTCGTCCTCCCTTGGCTTATTCTAATCCAATTAGGGTTTTTAACCAATCTTGTGCATCCAATAAGTGATTTTGTGTCATTGGTTGAACATTTAGGTCATTTTCGTCATCCTTCGACTTATTCTAATCCAATTAGGGTTTTTAACCAATCTTGTGCATCCAATATGTGATTTTGTGTCTTTGGTTGAACATTTAGGTCATTTTGGTCATCCTTCGACTTATTCTAATCCAATTAGGGTTTTTAACCAATCTTGTGCATCCAATAAGTGATTTTGTGTCATTGGTTGAACATTTAGGTCAATTTCGTCATCCTTCAACTTATTCTAATCCAATTAGGGTTTTTAACCAATCTTGTGCATCCAATAAGTGATTTTGTGTCATTGGTTGAACATTTAGGTCATTTTCGTCATCCTTTGACTTATTCTTATCCAATTAGGGTTTTTAACCAATCTTGTGCATCCAATAAGTGATTTTGTGTCATTGGTTGAACATTTAGGTCATTTTCGTCCTCCCTTGGCCTATTCTAATCCAATTAGGGTTTTTAACCAATCTTGTGCATCCAATATGTGATTTTGTGTCATTGGTTGAACATTTAGGTCATTTTTGTCATCCTTCGACTTATTCTAATCCAATTAGGGTTTTTAACCAATCTTGTGCATCCAATAAGTGATTTTGTGTCATTGGTTGAACATTTAGGTCATTTTCGTCCTACCTAGGCTTATTCTAATCCAATTACGGTTTATAACCAATGTTGTGCATCCAACAAGTGATTTTGTGTCATTGGTTGAACATTTAGGTCATTTTCGTCCTCCCTTGACCTATTCTAATCCAATTATGGTTTTTAACCAATCTTGTGCATCCAATATGTGATTTTGTGTCATTGGTTGAACATTTAGGTCATTTTTGTCATCCTTCGACTTATTCTAATCCAATTAGGGTTTTTAACCAATCTTGTGCATCCAATAAGTGATTTTGTGTCATTGGTTGAACATTTAGGTCAATTTTGTCCTCCCTTGGCCTATTCTAATCCAATTAGGGTTTTTAACCAATCTTGTGCATCCAATAAGTGATTTTGTGTCATTGGTTGAACATTTAGGTCATTTTCGTCATCCTTCGACTTATTCTAATCCAATTAGGGTTTTTAACCAATCTTGTGCATCCAATAAGTGATTTTGTGTCATTGGTTGAACATTTAGGTCATTTTCGTCCTCCCCAGTCTTATTCTAATCCAATTATGGTTTTTAACCAATCTTGTGCATCCAATAAGTGATTTTGTGTCATTGGATTAACATTTAGGTCATTTTCTTCCGCCCTAAGCTTATTCTATTCTAATTAAGGTTTTTAACAAATCTTGTGCATCCAATAAGTGATTTTGTGTCATTGGTGGAATATTTAGGTCTTTTTCGTTCTCCCTAGCCTTATTCTAATCCAATTATGGTTTTTAACCAATCTCTTGCATCCAATAAGTAATTTTGTGTCATTGGTTGAATATTTAGGTCATTTTCGTCCTCCCTAGGCCTATTCTAATCCAATTAGGGGTTTAAACCAATCTTGTGCATCCAGTAAGTGATTTTGTGTTATTGGTTGAACATTTAGATCAATTTCGTCCTCCCTTGGCTTATTCTAATCCAATTAGGGTTTTTAACCAATCTTGTGCATCCAATAAGTGCGTTTGGATCATTGGTTGAACATTTAGGTCATTTTCGTCCTCCCAAGGCTTATTCTAATCTAATTAGGGTTTTTAACCAATCTTGTTCATCCAATAAGTGATTTTGGGTCATTGGTTGAACATTTAGGTCATTTTCGTCCTCCCTAGCCTTATTCTAATCCAATTAGGGTTTTAAACCAATCTTGTGCATCCAATATGCGATTTTGTGTCATTCGTTGAACATTTAGGTCATTTACATCATCCTTCGACTTATTCTAATCCTATTAGGGTTTTTAACCAATCTTGTGCATCCATTAAGTGATTTTTTGTCATTGGATTTACATTTAGGTCATTTTCGTCCTCCCTAGGCTTATTCTATTCCAATTAGGGTTTTTAACTAATCATGTGCATCCAATAAGTGATTTTGTGTCATTGGTTAAACATTTAGGTCATTTTCGTCCTCTCTAGGCTTATTCTAATCCAATTAGGGTTTTTAACCAATCTTGTGCATCCAATAAGTGCGTTTGTATTATTGGTTGAACATTTAGGTCATTTTCGTCCTCCCTTGGCTTATTCTAATCCAATTAGGGTTTTTAACCAATCATGTGCATCCAATAAGTGCGTTTGTGTCATTGGTTGAACATTTAGGTCATTTTCGTCCTCCCAAGGCTTATTCTAATCTAATTAGGGTTTTTAACCAATCTTGTAAATCGAATAAATGATTTTGTGTCATTGGTTGAAAATTTAGGTCATTTTCGTCCTCCCTAGGCTTATTCTAATCCAATTAGGGTTTTTAACCAATGATGTGAATCCAATAAGTGATTTTGTGTCATTGGTGGAATATTTAGGTCATTTTCGTCCTCCCTAGCCTTATTCTAATCCAATTAGGGTTTTAAACCAATCTTGTGCATCCAATATGTGATTTTGTGTCATTGGTTGAACATTTAGGTCATTTTCGTAATCCTTCGACTTATTCTAATCCAATTAGGGTTTTTAACCAATCTTGTGCATCCAATAAGTGATTTTTTGTCATTGGATTAACATTTAAGTCATTTTCGTCCTCCCTAGGCTTATTCTATTCCAAATAGGGTTTTTAACCAATCATGTGCATCCAATAAGTGATTTTGTGTCATTGGTTGAACATTTAGGTCATTTTCGTCCTCCGTAGGCTTATTCTAATCCAATTATGGTTTTTAACCAATCTTGTGCATCCAATAAGTGATATTGTGTCATTGGTTGAACATTTAGGTCATTTTCGTCATCCTTTGACTTATTCTAATCTAATTAGGGTTTTTAACCAATCTTGTGCATCCAATAAGTGATTTTGTGTCATTGGTTGAACATTTAGGTCATTTTCGTCCTCCCTAGGCCTATTCTAATCCAATTAGGGGTTTAAACCAATCTTGTGCATCCAGTAAGTGATTTTGTGTTATTGGTTGAACATTTAGGTCATTTTCGTCCTCCCTTGGCTTATTCTAATCCAATTAGGGTTTTTAACCAATCTTGTGCATCCAATAAGTGGGTTTGTGTCATTGGTTGAACATTTAGGTCATTTTCGTCCTCCCAAGGCTTATTCTAATCTAATTAGGGTTTTTAACCAATCTTGTTCATCCAATAAATGATTTTGTGTCATTGGTTGAAAATTTAGGTCATTTTCGTCCTCCCTAGGCTTATTCTAATCCAATTAGGGTTTTTAATCAATCATGTGAATCCAATAAGTGATTTTGTGTCATTGGTTGAATATTTAGGTCATTTTCGTCCTCCCTAGGCCTATTCTAATCCAATTAGGGGTTTAAACCAATCTTGTGCATCCAGTAAGTGATTTTGTGTTATTGGTTGAACATTTAGGTCATTTTCGTCCTCCCTTGGCTTATTCTAATCCAATTAGGGTTTTTAACCAATCATGTGCATCCAATAAGTGCGTTTGTGTCATTGGTTGAACATTTAGGTCATTTTCGTCCTCCCAAGGCTTATTCTAATCTAATTAGGGTTTTTAACCAATCTTGTTCATCCAATAAATGATTTTGTGTCATTGGTTGAAAATTTAGGTCATTTTCGTCCTCCCTAGGCTTATTCTAATCCAATTAGGGTTTTTAATCAATCATGTGAATCCAATAAGTGATTTTGTGTCATCGGTTGAATATTTAGGTCATTTTCGTCCTCCCTAGGCCTATTCTAATCCAATTAGGGGTTTAAACCAATCTTGTGCATCCAGTAAGTGATTTTGTGTTATTGGTTGAACATTTAGGTCATTTTCGTCCTCCCTTGGCTTATTCTAATCCAATTAGGGTTTTTAACCAATCTTGTGCATCCAATAAGTGGGTTTGTGTCATTGGTTGAACATTTAGGTCATTTTCGTCGTCCCAAGGCTTATTCAAATCTAATTAGGGTTTTTAACCAATCTTGTTCATCCAATAAGTGATTTTGTGTCATTGGTTGAACATTTAGGTCATTTTCGTCCTCCCTAGGCTTATTCTAATCCAATTAGGGTTTTTAACCAATCATGTGAATCCAATAAGTGATTTTGTGTCATTGGTGGAATATTTAGGTCATTTTGTCCTCCCTAGCCTTATTCTAATCCAATTAGGATTTTAAACCAATCTTGTGCATCCAATATGTGATTTTGTGTCATTCGTTGAACATTTAGGTCATTTTCGTCCTCGCTAGGCTTATTCTAATCCAATTAGGGTTTTTAACCAATCTTGTGCATCCAATAAGTGATTTTGTGTCATTGGTGAAATATTTAGGTCATTTTCGTCCTTCCTAGCCTTATTCTAATCCAATTAGGGTTTTAAACCAATCTTGTGCATCCAATATGTGATTTTGTGTCATTGGCTGAACATTTAGGTCATTTTCGTCATCCTTCGACTTATTCTAATCTAATTAGGGTTTTTAACCAATCTTGTGCGTCCAATAAGTGATTTTGTGTCATTGGTTGAACATTTAGGTCATTTTCGTCCTCCCTACGCTTATTCTAATCCAATTATGGTTTTTAACCAATCTTGTGTATCCAATATGTGATTTTGTGTCATTGGTTGAACATTTAGATCATTTTCGTCCTCCCTACGCTTATTCTAATCCAATTAGGGTTTTTAACCGATCATGTGAATCCAATAAGTGATTTTGTGTCATTGGTGGAATATTTAGGTCATTTTCGTCCTCCCTAGCCATATTCTAATCCAATTATGGTTTTTAACCAATCTTGTGCATCCAATAAGTGCATTTGTGTCATTGGATGAACATTTAGGTCATTTTCGTCATCCTTCAACTTATTCTAATCCAATTAGGGTTTTTAACCAATCTTGTGCATCCAATAAGTGATTTTGTGTCATTGGATTAACATTTAGGTCATTTTCGTCCTCCCTAGGCTTATTCTATTCCAATTAGGGATTTTAACAAATCTTTTACTTCATATAAGTGATTTTGTGTCATTGGATTAACATTTAGGTCATTTTCGTCCTCGCTAGGCTTATTCAATCCAATTATGGTTTTTAACCAATCTTGTGCATCCAATAAGTAATTTTGTGTCATTGGTTGAATATTTAGGTCATTTTCGTCCTCCCTAGGCTTATTCTAATCAAATTAGGGTTTTTAACCAATCTTGTGCGTCCAATAAATGATTTTGTGTCATTGGTTGAACATTTAGGTCATTTTCGTCCTCCCTAGGCTTATTCTAATCCAATTATGGTTTTTAACCAATCTTGTGTATCCAATATGTGATTTTGTGTCATTGGTTGAACATTTAGATCATTTTCGTCCTCCCTACGCTTATTCTAATCCAATTAGGGTTTTTAACCGATCATGTGAATCCAATAAGTGATTTTGTGTCATTGGTGGAATATTTAGGTCATTTTCGTCCTCCCTAGCCATATTCTAATCCAATTATGGTTTTTAACCAATCTTGTGCATCCAATAAGTGCATTTGTGTCATTGGATGAACATTTAGGTCATTTTCGTCATCCTTCAACTTATTCTAATCCAATTAGGGTTTTTAACCAATCTTGTGCATCCAATAAGTGATTTTGTGTCATTGGATTAACATTTAGGTCATTTTCGTCCTCCCTAGGCTTATTCTATTCCAATTAGGGATTTTAACCAATCTTTTGCTTCATATAAGTGATTTTGTGTCATTGGATTAACATTTAGGTCATTTTCGTCCTCACTAGGCTTATTCTAATCCAATTAGGGTTTTTAACCAATCTTGTGCATCCAATAAGTGATTTTGTGTCATTGGTGGAATATTTAGGTCTTTTTCGTCCTCCCTAGCCTTATTCTAATCCAATTATGGTTTTTAACCAATCTTGTGCATCCAATAAGTAATTTTGTGTCATTGGTTGAATATTTAGGTCATTTTCGTCCTCCCTAGGCCTATTCTAATCCAATTAGGGGTTTAAACGAATCTTGTGCATCCAGTAAGTGATTTTGTGTTATTGGTTGAACATTTAGGTCATTTTCGTCCTCCCTTGGCTTATTCTAATCCAATTAGGGTTTTTAACCAATCTTGTTCATCCAATAAGAGATTTTGTGTCATTGGTTGAAAATTTAGGTCATTTTCGTCCTCCCTAGGCTTATTCTAATCCAATTAGGGTGTTTAACCAATCTTGTTCATCCAATAAGTGATTTTGTGTCATTGGTGGAATATTTAGGACATTTTCATCCTCTCTAGCCTTATTCTAATCCAATTAGGGTTTTAAACCAATCTTGTGCATCCAATATGTGATTTTGTGTCATTGGTTGAACATTTAGGTCATTTTCGTCATCCTTCGACTTATTCTAATCCAATTAGGGTTTTTAACCAATCTTGTGCATCCAATAAGTGATTTGTTGTCATTGGATTAACATTTAAGTCATTTTCGTCCTCCCTAGGCTTATTCTATTCCAATTAGGGTTTTTAACCAATCATGTGCATCCGATAAGTGATTTTGTGTCATTGGTTGAACATTTAGGTCATTTTCGTCCTCCCTTGGCTTATTCTAATCCAATTAGGGTTTTTAACCAATCATGTGCATCCAATAAGTGCGTTTGTGTCATTGGTTGAACATTTAGGTCATTTTCGTCCTCCCAAGGCTTATTCTAATCTAATTAGGGTTTTTAACCAATCTTGTTCATCCAATAAATGATTTTGTGTCATTGGTTGAAAATTTAGGTCATTTTCGTCCTCCCTAGGCTTATTCTAATCCAATTAGGGTTTTTAATCAATCATGTGAATCCAATAAGTGATTTTGTGTCATTGGTTGAATATTTAGGTCATTTTCGTCCTCCCTAGGCCTATTCTAATCCAATTAGGGGTTTAAACCAATCTTGTGCATCCAGTAAGTGATTTTGTGTTATTAGTTGAACATTTAGGTCATTTTCGTCCTCCCTTGGCTTATTCTAATCCAATTAGGGTTTTTAACCAATCATGTGCATCCAATAAGTGCGTTTGTGTCATTGGTTGAACATTTAGGTCATTTTCGTCATCCCAAGGCTTATTCTAATCTAATTAGGGTTTTTAACCAATCTTGTTCATCATATAAGTGATTTTGTGTCATTGGTTGAAAATTTAGGTCATTTTCGTCCTCCATAGGCTTATTCTAATCCAATTAGGGTTTTTAACCAATCTTGTTCATCCAATAAGTGATTTTGTGTCATTGGTG
>JBBPBQ010000008.1:30115608-30135617 GCA_037974755.1 Cicer yamashitae | reverse complement strand
TCTAATCCAATTAGGGTTTTTAACCAATCTTGTGCATCCAATAAGTGATTTTTTGTCA
Source organism: Cicer yamashitae (assembly GCA_037974755.1). NCBI lineage: Eukaryota > Viridiplantae > Streptophyta > Magnoliopsida > Fabales > Fabaceae > Cicer > Cicer yamashitae. The sequence continues at coordinate 30,135,559 of JBBPBQ010000008.1, read as the reverse complement.
TTGGATTAACATTTAAGTCATTTTCGTCCTCCCTAGGCCTATTCTAATCCAATTAGGGGTTTAAACCAATCTTGTGCATCCAGTAAGTGATTTTGTGTTATTGGTTGAACATTTAGGTCATTTTCGTCCTCCCTTGGCTTATTCTAATCCAATTAGGGTTTTTAACCAATCTTGTGCATCCAATAAGTGGGTTTGTGTCATTGGTTGAACATTTAGGTCATTTTCGTCCTCCCAAGGCTTATTCTAATCAAATTCGGGTTTTTAACCAATCTTGTTCATCCAATAAGTGATTTTGTGTCATTGGTTGAACATTTAGGTCATTTTCGTCCTCCCTAGGCTTATTCTAATCAAATTAGGGTTTTTAACCAATCTTGTGCATCCAATAAGTGCGTTTGTGTCATTGGTTGAACATTTTGGTCATTTTCGTCCTCCCAAGGCTTATTCTAATCTAATTAGGGTTTTTAACCAATCTTGTTCATCATATAAGTGATTTTGTGTCATTGGATTAACATTTAAGTCATTTTCGTCCTCCCTAGGCCTATTCTAATCCAATTAGGGGTTTAAACCAATCTTGTGCATCCAGTAAGTGATTTTGTGTTATTGGTTGAACATTTAGGTCATTTTCGTCCTCCCTAGGCTTCTTCTAATCCAATTATTGTTTTTAACCAATCTTGTGCATCCAATAAGTGATATTGTGTCATTGGTTGAACATTTAGGTCATTTTTGTCATCCTTCGACTTATTCTAATCTAATTAGGGTTTTTAACCAATCTTGTGCATCCATTAAGTGATTTTTTGTCATTGGATTAACATTTAGGTCATTTTCGTCCTCCCTAGGCTTATTCTATTCCAATTAGGGTTTTTAACCAATCATGTGAATCCAATAAGTGATTTTGTGTCATTGGTGAAATATTTAGGTCATTTTCGTCCTCCCTAGCCTTATTCTAATCCAATTAGGGTTTTAAACCAATCTTTTGCATCCAGTAAGTGATTTTGTGTTATTAGTTGAACATTTAGGTCATTTTCGTCCTCCCTTGGCTTATTCTAATCCAATTAGGGTTTTTAACCAATCATGTGCATCCAATAAGTGCGTTTGTGTCATTGGTTGAACATTTAGGTCATTTTCGTCCTCCCAAGGCTTATTCTAATCCAATTAGGGTTTTTAACTGATCATGTGAATCCAATAAGTGATTTTGTGTCATTGGTGGAATATTTATGTCATTTTCGTCCTCCCTAGCCTTATTCTAATCCAATTATGGTTTTTAACCAATCTTGTGCATCCAATAAGTGCATTTGTGTCATTGGATGAACATTTAGGTCATTTTCGTCATCCTTCAACTTATTCTAATCCAATTAGGGTTTTAAACCAATCTTGTGCATCCAATATGTGATTTTGTGTCATTGGTTGAACATTTAGGTCATTTTCGTCATCCTTCGACTTATTCTAATCCAATTAGGGTTTTTAACCAATCTTGTGCATCCAATCGATGATTTTTTGTCATTGGATTAACATTTAAGTCATTTTCGTCCTCCCTAGGCTTATTCTATTCCAATTAGGGTTTTTAACCAATCATGTGCATCCAATAAATGATTTTGTGTCGTTGGTTGAACATTTAGGTCATTTTCGTCCTCCCTAGGCTTATTCTAATCAAATTAGGGTTTTTAACCAATCTTGTGCATCGAATAAGTGATTTTGTGTCAATGGTTGAATATTTAGGTCATTTTCCTCCTCCCTAGTCTTCTTCTAATCCAATTATTGTTTTTAACCAATCTTGTGCATCCAATAAGTGATATTGTGTCATTGGTTGAACATTTAGGTCATTTTCGTCATCCTTCGACTTATTCTAATCTAATTAGGGTTTTTAACCAATCTTGTGCATCCATTAAGTGATTTTTTGTCATTGGATTAACATTTAGGTCATTTTCGTCCTCCCTAGGCTTATTCTATTCCAATTAGGGTTTTTAACCAATCATGTGCATCCAATAAGTGATTTTGTGTCATTAGTTGAACATTTAGGTCATTTTTGTCCTCTCTAGGCTTATTCTAATCCTATTAGGGTTTTTAACCAATCTTGTGCATCCAATAAGTGCGTTTGTGTTATTGGTTGAACATTTAGGTCATTTTCGTCCTCCCTTGGCTTATTCTAATCCAATTAGGGTTTTTAACCAATCATGTGCATCCAATAAGTGCGTTTGTGTCATTGGTTGAACATTTAGGTCATTTTCGTCCTCCCAAGGCTTATTCTAATCTAATTAGGGTTTTTAACCAATCTTGTTCATCCAATAAATGATTTTGTGTCATTGGTTGAAAATTTAGGTCATTTTCGTCCTCCCTAGGCTTATTCTAATCCAATTAGGGTTTTTAATCAATCATGTGAATCCAATAAGTGATTTTGTGTCATCGGTTGAATATTTAGGTCATTTTCGTCCTCCCTAGGCCTATTCTAATCCAATTAGGGGTTTAAACCAATCTTGTGCATCCAGTAAGTGATTTTGTGTTATTGGTTGAACATTTAGGTCATTTTCGTCCTCCCTTGGCTTATTCTAATCCAATTAGGGTTTTTAACCAATCTTGTGCATCCAATAAGTGGGTTTGTGTCATTGGTTGAACATTTAGGTCATTTTCGTCCTCCCAAGGCTTATTCTAATCTAATTAGGGTTTTTAACCAATCTTGTTCATCCAATAAATGATTTTGTGTCATTGGTTGAAAATTTAGGTCATTTTCGTCCTCCCTAGGCTTATTCTAATCCAATTAGGGTTTTTAATCAATCATGTGAATCCAATAAGTGATTTTGTGTCATTGGTTGAATATTTAGGTCATTTTCGTCCTCCCTAGGCCTATTCTAATCCAATTAGGGGTTTAAACCAATCTTGTGCATCCAGTAAGTGATTTTGTGTTATTGGTTGAACATTTAGGTCATTTTCGTCCTCCCTTGGCTTATTCTAATCCAATTAGGGTTTTTAACCAATCATGTGCATCCAATAAGTGCGTTTGTGTCATTGGTTGAACATTTAGGTCATTTTCGTCCTCCCAAGGCTTATTCTAATCTAATTAGGGTTTTTAACCAATCTTGTTCATCCAATAAATGATTTTGTGTCATTGGTTGAAAATTTAGGTCATTTTCGTCCTCCCTAGGCTTATTCTAATCCAATTAGGGTTTTTAATCAATCATGTGAATCCAATAAGTGATTTTGTGTCATTGGTTGAATATTTAGGTCATTTTCGTCCTCCTTAGGCCTATTCTAATCCAATGAGGGGTTTAAACCAATCTTGTGCATCCAGTAAGTGATTTTGTGTTATTGGTTGAACATTTAGGTCATTTTCGTCCTCCCTTGGCTTATTCTAATCCAATTAGGGTTTTTAACCAATCTTGTGCATCCAATAAGTGGGTTTGTGTCATTGGTTGAACATTTAGGTCATTTTCGTCCTCCCAAGGCTTATTCTAATCTAATTAGGGTTTTTAACCAATCTTGTTCATCCAATAAGTGATTTTGTGTCATTGGTTGAACATTTAGGTCATTTTCGTCCTCCCTAGGCTTATTCTAATCCAATTAGGGTTTTTAACCAATCAGCTGAATCCAATAAGTGATTTTGTTTCATTGGTGGATTATTTAGGTCATTTTCGTCCTCCCTAGCCTTATTCTAATCCAATTAGGGTTTTAAACCAATCTTGTGCATCCAATATGTGATTTTGTGTCATTGGTTGAACATTTAGGTCATTTTCGTCATCCTTCGACTTATTCTAATCCAATTAGGGTTTTTAACCAATCTTGTGCATCCAATCGATGATTTTTTGTCATTGGATTAACATTTAAGTCATTTTCGTCCTCCCTAGGCTTATTCTATTCCAATTAGGGTTTTTAACCAATCATGTGCATCCAATAAATGATTTTGTGTCGTTGGTTGAACATTTAGGTCATTTTCGTCCTCCCTAGGCTTATTCTAATCAAATTAGGGTTTTTAACCAATCTTGTGCATCGAATAAGTGATTTTGTGTCAATGGTTGAATATTTAGGTCATTTTCCTCCTCCCTAGTCTTCTTCTAATCCAATTATTGTTTTTAACCAATCTTGTGCATCCAATAAGTGATATTGTGTCATTGGTTGAACATTTAGGTCATTTTCGTCATCCTTCGACTTATTCTAATCTAATTAGGGTTTTTAACCAATCTTGTGCATCCATTAAGTGATTTTTTGTCATTGGATTAACATTTAGGTCATTTTCGTCCTCCCTAGGCTTATTCTATTCCAATTAGGGTTTTTAACCAATCATGTGCATCCAATAAGTGATTTTGTGTCATTGGTTGAACATTTAAGTCATTTTTGTCCTCTCTAGGCTTATTCTAATCCTATTAGGGTTTTTAACCAATCTTGTGCATCCAATAAGTGCGTTTGTGTTATTGGTTGAACATTTAGGTCATTTTCGTCCTCCCTTGGCTTATTCTAATCCAATTAGGGTTTTTAACCAATCATGTGCATCCAATAAGTGCGTTTGTGTCATTGGTTGAACATTTAGGTCATTTTCGTCCTACCAAGGCTTATTCTAATCTAATTAGGGTTTTTAACCAATCTTGTTCATCCAATAAATGATTTTGTGTCATTGGTTGAAAATTTAGGTCATTTTCGTCCTCCCTAGGCTTATTCTAATCCAATTAGGGTTTTTAATCAATCATGTGAATCCAATAAGTGATTTTGTGTCATTGGTTGAATATTTAGGTCATTTTCGTCCTCCCTAGGCTTATTCTATTCCAATTAGGGTTTTTAACCAATCATGTGCATCCAGTAAGTGATTTTGTGTTATTGGTTGAACATTTAGGTCATTTTCGTCCTCCCTTGGCTTATTCTAATCCAATTAGGGTTTTTAACCAATCATGTGCATCCAATAAGTGCGTTTGTGTCATTGGTTGAACATTTAGGTCATTTTCGTCCTCCCAAGGCTTATTCTAATCCAATTAGGGTTTTTAACTGATCATGTGAATCCAATAAGTGATTTTGTGTCATTGGTGGAATATTTAGGTCATTTTCGTCCTCTCTAGCCTTATTCTAATCCAATTAGGGTTTGAAACCAATCTTGTGCATCCAATATGTGATTTTGTGTCATTGGTTGAACATTTAGGTCATTTTCGTCATCCTTCGACTTATTCTAATCCAATTAGGGTTTTTAACCAATCTTGTGCATCCAATAAGTGATTTTTTGTCATTGGATTAACATTTAAGTCATTTTCGTCCTCCCTAGGCCTATTCTAATCCAATTAGGGGTTTAAACCAATCTTGTGCATCCAGTAAGTGATTTTGTGTTATTGGTTGAACATTTAGGTCATTTTCGTCCTCCCTTGGCTTATTCTAATCCAATTAGGGTTTTTAACCAATCTTGTGCATCCAATAAGTGCGTTTGTGTCATTGGTTGAACATTTAGGTCATTTTCGTCCTCCCAAGGCTTATTCTATTCCAATTAGGGTTTTTAACCAATCTTTTGCATCCTATAAGTGATTTTGTGTCATTGGATTAACATTTAGGTCATTTTCGTCCTCGCTAGGCTTATTCTAATCCAATTAGGGTTTTTAACCAATCTTGTGCATCCAATAAGTGATTTTGTGTCATTGGTGGAATATTTAGGTCATTTTCGTCCTCCCTAGCCTTATTCTAATCCAATTATGGTTTTTAACCAATCTTGTGCATCCAATAAGTAATTTTGTGTCATTGGTTGAATATTTAGGTCATTTTCGTCCTCCCTAGGCCTATTCTAATCCAATTAGGGGTTTAAACCAATCTTGTGCATTCAGTAAGTGATTTTGTGTTATTGGTTGAACATTTAGATCATTTTCGTCCTCCCTTGGCTTATTCTAATCCAATTAGGGTTTTTAACCAATCTTGTGCATCCAATAAGTGCGTTTGGATCATTGGTTGAACATTTAGGTCATTTTCGTCCTCCCAAGGCTTATTCTAATCTAATTAGGGTTTTTAACCAATCTTGTTCATCCAATAAGTGATTTTGTGTCATTGGTTGAACATTTAGGTCATTTTCGTCCTCCCTAGGCTTATTCTAATCCAATTAGGGTTTTTAACCAATCATGTGAATCCAATAAGTGATTTTGTGTCATTGGTGGATTATTTAGGTCATTTTCGTCCTCCTTAGCCTTATTCTAATCCAATTAGGGTTTTAAACCAATCTTGTGCATCCAATATGCGATTTTGTGTCATTCGTTGAACATTTAGGTCATTTACGTCATCCTTCGACTTATTCTAATCCTATTAGGGTTTTTAACCAATCTTGTGCATCCATTAAGTGATTTTTTGTCATTGGATTAACATTTAGGTCATTTTCGTCCTCCCAAGGCTTATTCTATTCCAATTAGGGTTTTTAACCAATCATGTGCATCCAATAAGTGATTTTGTGTCATTGGTTAAACATTTAGGTCATTATCGTCCTCCCTAGGCTTATTCTAATCCAATTAGGGTTTTTAACCAATCTTGTGCATCCAATAAGTGCGTTTGTGTTATTGGTTGAACATTTAGGTCATTTTCGTCCTCCCTTGGCTTATTCTAATCCAATTAGGGTTTTTAACCAATCATGTGCATCCAATAAGTGCGTTTGTGTCATTGGTTGAACATTTAGGTCATTTTCGTCCTCCTAAGGCTTATTCTAATCTAATTAGGGTTTTTAACCAATCTTGTTCATCCAATAAATGATTTTGTGTCATTGGTTGAAAATTTAGGTCATTTTCGTCCTCCCTAGGCTTATTCTAATCCAATTAGGGTTTTTAATCAATCATGTGAATCCAATAAGTGATTTTGTGTCATTGGTTGAATATTTAGGTCATTTTCGTCCTCCCTACGCCTATTCTAATCCAATTAGGGGTTTAAACCAATCTTGTGCATCCAGTAAGTGATTTTGTGTTATTGGTTGAACATTTAGGTCATTTTCGTCCTCCCTTGGCTTATTCTAATCCAATTAGGGTTTTTAACCAATCATGTGCATCCAATAAGTGCGCTTGTGTCATTGGTTGATTATTTAGGTCATTTTCGTCCTCCCAAGGCTTATTCTAATCTAATTAGGGTTTTTAACCAATCTTGTTCATCCAATAAATGATTTTGTGTCATTGGTTGAAAATTTAGGTCATTTTCGTCCTCCCTAGGCTTATTCTAATCCAATTAAGGTTTTTAATCAATCATGTGAATCCAATAAGTGATTTTGTGTCATTGGTTGAATATTTAGGTCATTTTCGTCCTCCCTACGCCTATTCTAATCCAATTAGGGGTTTAAACCAATCTTGTGCATCCAGTAAGTGATTTTGTGTTATTGGTTGAACATTTAGGTCATTTTCGTCCTCCCTTGGCTTATTCTAATCCAATTAGGGATTTTAACCAATCATGTGCATCCAATAAGTGCGTTTGTGTCATTGGTTGAACATTTAGGTCATTTTCGTCCTCCCAAGGCTTATTCTAATCTAATTAGGGTTTTTAACCAATCTTGTTCATCATATAAGTGATTTTGTGTCATTGGTTGAAAATTTAGGTCATTTTCGTCCTCCATAGGCTTAATCTAATCCAATTATGGTTTTTAACCAATCTTGTGCATCCAATAAGTGCATTTGTGTCATTGGATGAACATTTAGGTCAATTTCGTCATCCTTCAACTTATTCTAATCCAATTAGGGTTTTAAACCAATCTTGTGCATCCAATATGTGATTTTGTGTCATTGGTTGAACATTTAGGTCATTTTCGTCATCCTTCGACTTATTCTAATCCAATTAGTGTTTTTAACCAATCTTGTGCATCCAATAAGTGATTTTTTGTCATTGGATTAACATTTAAGTCATTTTCGTCCTCCCTAGGCTTATTCTATTCCAATTAGGGTTTTTAACCAATCATGTGCATCCAATAAGTGATTTTGTGTCATTGGTTGAACATTTAGGTCATTTTCGTCCTCCCTAGGCTTATTCTAATCAAATTAGGGTTTTTAACCAATCTTGTGCATCCAATAAGTGCGTTTGTGTCATTGGTTGAACATTTAGGTCATTTTTGTCCTCCCAAGGCTTATTCTAATCTAATTAGGGTTTTTAACCAATCTTGTTCATCATATAAGTGATTTTGTGTCATTGGTGAAATATTTAGGTCATTTTCGTCCTCCCTAGCCTTATTCTAATCCAATTAGGGTTTTTAACCAATCTTGTGCATCCAATAAGTGATTTTGTGTCATTGGTGGAATATTTAGGTGTTTTTCGTCCTCCCTAGCCTTATTCTAATCCAATTAGGGTTTTTAACCAATCATGTGCATCCAATAAGTGATTTTGTGTCATTGGTTGAACATTTAGGTCATTTTTGTCCTCTCTAGGCTTATTCTAATCCTATTAGGGTTTTTAACCAATCTTGTGCATCCAATAAGTGCGTTTGTGTTATTGGTTGAACATTTAGGTCATTTTCGTCCTCCCTTGGCTTATTCTAATCCAATTAGGGTTTTTAACCAATCATGTGCATCCAATAAGTGCGTTTGTGTCATTGGTTGAACATTTAGGTCATTTTCGTCCTCCCAAGGCTTATTCTAATCTAATTAGGGTTTTTAACCAATCTTGTTCATCATATAAGTGATTTTGTGTCATTGGTTGAAAATTTAGGTCATTTTCGTCCTCCATAGGCTTATTCTAATCCAATTAGGGTTTTTAACCAATCATGTGAATCCAATAAGTGATTTTGTGTCATTGGTGAAATATTTAGGTCATTTTCGTCCTCCCTAGCCTTATTCTAATCCAATTAGGGTTTTAAACCAATCTTTTGCATCCAATATGTGATTTTGTGTCATTGGTTGAACATTTAGGTCAGTTTCGTCATCCTTCGACTTATTCTAATCCAATTAGGGTTTTTAACCAATCTTGTGCATCCAATCAGTGATTTTTTGTCATTGGATTAACATTTAAGTCATTTTCGTCCTCCCTAGGCTTATTCAATTCCAATTAGGGTTTTTAACCAATCATGTGCATCCAATAAGCGATTTTGTGTCAATTGTTGAACATTTATGTCATTTTTGTCCTCCCTAGGCTTATTCTAATCAAATTAGGGTTTTTAACCAATCTTGTGCATCGAATAAGTGATTTTGTGTCATTGGTTGAATATTTAGGTCATTTTCGTCCTCCCTAGGCTTCTTCTAATCCAATTATTGTTTTTAACCAATCTTGTGCATCCAATAAGTGATATTGTGTCATTGGTTGAACATTTAGGTCATTTTTGTCATCCTTCGACTTATTCTAATCTAATTAGGGTTTTTAACCAATCTTGTGCATCCATTAAGTGATTTTTTGTCATTGGATTAACATTTAGGTCATTTTCGTCCTCCCTAGGCTTATTCTATTCCAATTAGGGTTTTTAACCAATCATGTGCATCCAATAAGTGATTTTGTGTCATTAGTTGAACATTTAGGTCATTTTTGTCCTCTCTAGGCTTATTCTAATCCTATTAGGGTTTTTAACCAATCTTGTGCATCCAATAAAGTGCGTTTGTGTTATTGGTTGAACATTTAGGTCATTTTCGTGCTCCCTTGGCTTATTCTAATCCAATTAGGGTTTTTAACCAATCATGTGCATCCAATAAGTGCGCTTGTGTCATTGGTTGATTATTTAGGTCATTTTCGTCCTCCCAAGGCTTATTCTAATCTAATTAGGGTTTTTAACCAATCTTGTTCATCCAATAAATGATTTTGTGTCATTGGTTGAAAATTTAGGTCATTTTCGTCCTCCCTAGGCTTATTCTAATCCAATTAGGGTTTTTAATCAATCATGTGAATCCAATAAGTGATTTTGTGTCATTGGTTGAATATTTAGGTCATTTTCGTCCTCCCTACGCCTATTCTAATCCAATTAGGGGTTTAAACCAATCTTGTGCATCCAGTAAGTGATTTTGTGTTATTGGTTGAACATTTAGGTCATTTTCGTCCTCCCTTGGCTTATTCTAATCCAATTAGGGATTTTAACCAATCATGTGCATCCAATAAGTGCGTTTGTGTCATTGGTTGAACATTTAGGTCATTTTCGTCCTCCCAAGGCTTATTCTAATCTAATTAGGGTTTTTAACCAATCTTGTTCATCATATAAGTGATTTTGTGTCATTGGTTGAAAATTTAGGTCATTTTCGTCCTCCATAGGCTTAATCTAATCCAATTATGGTTTTTAACCAATCTTGTGCATCCAATAAGTGCATTTGTGTCATTGGATGAACATTTAGGTCAATTTCGTCATCCTTCAACTTATTCTAATCCAATTAGGGTTTTAAACCAATCTTGTGCATCCAATATGTGATTTTGTGTCATTGGTTGAACATTTAGGTCATTTTCGTCATCCTTCGACTTATTCTAATCCAATTAGTGTTTTTAACCAATCTTGTGCATCCAATAAGTGATTTTTTGTCATTGGATTAACATTTAAGTCATTTTCGTCCTCCCTAGGCTTATTCTATTCCAATTAGGGTTTTTAACCAATCATGTGCATCCAATAAGTGATTTTGTGTCATTGGTTGAACATTTAGGTCATTTTCGTCCTCCCTAGGCTTATTCTAATCAAATTAGGGTTTTTAACCAATCTTGTGCATCCAATAAGTGCGTTTGTGTCATTGGTTGAACATTTAGGTCATTTTTGTCCTCCCAAGGCTTATTCTAATCTAATTAGGGTTTTTAACCAATCTTGTTCATCATATAAGTGATTTTGTGTCATTGGTGAAATATTTAGGTCATTTTCGTCCTCCCTAGCCTTATTCTAATCCAATTAGGGTTTTTAACCAATCTTGTGCATCCAATAAGTGATTTTGTGTCATTGGTGGAATATTTAGGTGTTTTTCGTCCTCCCTAGCCTTATTCTAATCCAATTAGGGTTTTTAACCAATCATGTGCATCCAATAAGTGATTTTGTGTCATTGGTTGAACATTTAGGTCATTTTTGTCCTCTCTAGGCTTATTCTAATCCTATTAGGGTTTTTAACCAATCTTGTGCATCCAATAAGTGCGTTTGTGTTATTGGTTGAACATTTAGGTCATTTTCGTCCTCCCTTGGCTTATTCTAATCCAATTAGGGTTTTTAACCAATCATGTGCATCCAATAAGTGCGTTTGTGTCATTGGTTGAACATTTAGGTCATTTTCGTCCTCCCAAGGCTTATTCTAATCTAATTAGGGTTTTTAACCAATCTTGTTCATCATATAAGTGATTTTGTGTCATTGGTTGAAAATTTAGGTCATTTTCGTCCTCCATAGGCTTATTCTAATCCAATTAGGGTTTTTAACCAATCATGTGAATCCAATAAGTGATTTTGTGTCATTGGTGAAATATTTAGGTCATTTTCGTCCTCCCTAGCCTTATTCTAATCCAATTAGGGTTTTAAACCAATCTTTTGCATCCAATATGTGATTTTGTGTCATTGGTTGAACATTTAGGTCAGTTTCGTCATCCTTCGACTTATTCTAATCCAATTAGGGTTTTTAACCAATCTTGTGCATCCAATCAGTGATTTTTTGTCATTGGATTAACATTTAAGTCATTTTCGTCCTCCCTAGGCTTATTCTATTCCAATTAGGGTTTTTAACCAATCATGTGCATCCAATAAGCGATTTTGTGTCATTGGTTGAACATTTATGTCATTTTTGTCCTCCCTAGGCTTATTCTAATCAAATTAGGGTTTTTAACCAATCTTGTGCATCGAATAAGTGATTTTGTGTCATTGGTTGAATATTTAGGTCATTTTCGTCCTCCCTAGGCTTCTTCTAATCCAATTATTGTTTTTAACCAATCTTGTGCATCCAATAAGTGATATTGTGTCATTGGTTGAACATTTAGGTCATTTTCGTCATCCTTCGACTTATTCTAATCTAATTAGGGTTTTTAACCAATCTTGTGCATCCATTAAGTGATTTTTTGTCATTGGATTAACATTTAGGTCATTTTCGTCCTCCCTAGGCTTATTCTATTCCAATTAGGGTTTTTAACCAATCATGTGCATCCAATAAGTGATTTTGTGTCATTAGTTGAACATTTAGGTCATTTTTGTCCTCTCTAGGCTTATTCTAATCCTATTAGGGTTTTTAACCAATCTTGTGCATCCAATAAAGTGCGTTTGTGTTATTGGTTGAACATTTAGGTCATTTTCGTCCTCCCTTGGCTTATTCTAATCCAATTAGGGTTTTTAACCAATCATGTGCATCCAATAAGTGCGCTTGTGTCATTGGTTGATTATTTAGGTCATTTTCGTCCTCCCAAGGCTTATTCTAATCTAATTAGGGTTTTTAACCAATCTTGTTCATCCAATAAATGATATTGTGTCATTGGTTGAAAATTTAGGTCATTTTCGTCCTCCCTAGGCTTATTCTAATCCAATTAGGGTTTTTAATCAATCATGTGAATCCAATAAGTGATTTTGTGTCATTGGTTGAATATTTAGGTCATTTTCGTCCTCCCTACGCCTATTCTAATCCAATTAGGGGTTTAAACCAATCTTGTGCATCCAGTAAGTGATTTTGTGTTATTGGTTGAACATTTAGGTCATTTTCGTCCTCCCTTGGCTTATTCTAATCCAATTAGGGATTTTAACCAATCATGTGCATCCAATAAGTGCGTTTGTGTCATTGGTTGAACATTTAGGTCATTTTCGTCCTCCCAAGGCTTATTCTAATCTAATTAGGGTTTTTAACCAATCTTGTTCATCATATAAGTGATTTTGTGTCATTGGTTGAAAATTTAGGTCATTTTCGTCCTCCATAGGCTTATTCTAATCCAATTAGGGTTTTTAACCAATCATGTGAATCCAATAAGTGATTTTGTGTCATTGGTGAAATATTTAGGTCATTTTCGTCCTCCCTAGCCTTATTCTAATCCAATTAGGGTTTTAAACCAATCTTTTGCATCCAGTAAGTGATTTTGTGTTATTAGTTGAACATTTAGGTCATTTTCGTCCTCCCTTGGCTTATTCTAATCCAATTAGGGTTTTTAACCAATCATGTGCATCCAATAAGTGCGTTTGTGTCATTGGTTGAACATTTAGGTCATTTTCGTCCTCCCAAGGCTTATTCTAATCTAATTAGGGTTTTTAACCAATCTTGTTCATCCAATAAATGATTTTGTGTCATTGGTTGAAAATTTAGGTCATTTTCGTCCTCCCTAGGCTTATTCTAATCCAATTAGGGTTTTTAATCAATCATGTGAATCCAATAAGTGATTTTGTGTCATTGGTTGAATATTTAGGTCATTTTCGTCCTCCTTAGGCCTATTCTAATCCAATGAGGGGTTTAAACCAATCTTGTGCATCCAGTAAGTGATTTTGTGTTATTGGTTGAACATTTAGGTCATTTTCGTCCTCCCTTGGCTTATTCTAATCCAATTAGGGTTTTTAACCAATCTTGTGCATCCAATAAGTGGGTTTGTGTCATTGGTTGAACATTTAGGTCATTTTCGTCCTCCCAAGGCTTATTCTAATCTAATTAGGGTTTTTAACCAATCTTGTTCATCCAATAAGTGATTTTGTGTCATTGGTTGAACATTTAGGTCATTTTCGTCCTCCCTAGGCTTATTCTAATCCAATTAGGGTTTTTAACCAATCATGTGAATCCAATAAGTGATTTTGTGTCATTGGTGGAATATTTAGGTCATTTTCGTCCTCCCTAGCCTTATTCTAATCCAATTAGGGTTTTAAACCAATCTTGTGCATCCAATATGTGATTTTGTGTCACTGGTTGAACATTTAGGTCATTTTCGTCATCCTTCGACTTATTCTAATCCAATTAGGGTTTTTAACCAATCTTGTGCATCCAATAAGTGATTTTTTGTCATTGGATTAACATTTAAGTCATTTTCGTCCTCCCTAGGCTTATTCTATTCCAATTAGGGTTTTTAACCAATCTTGTGCATCCAATAAGTGATTTTGTGTCATTGGTTGAACATTTAGGTCATTTTCGTCCTCCCTAGGCTTATTCTAATCCAATTAGGGTTTTTAACCAATCTTGTGCATCCAATATGTGATTTTGTGTCATTGGTTGCACATTTAGTTCATTTTCGTCCTCCCTAGGCTTATTCTAATCCAATTAGGGTTTTTAACCAATCATGTGCATCCAATATGTGATTTTGTGTCATTGGTTGAACATTTAGGTTATTTTGGTCCTCCCTATGCTTATTCTAATCCAATTAGGGTTTTTAACCAATCTTGTACATATAATAAGTGATTTTGTGTTATTGGTAATACAATTAGGTCATTTTCGTCCTCGCTAGGCTTATTCTAATCCAATTAGGGTTTTTTACCAATCTTGTGCATCCAATATGTGATTTTGTGTCATTGGTTGAACATTTAGGTCATTTTCTTTCCTCCCTAGGCTTATTCTAATCCAATTAGGGTTTTTAACCAATCTTGTGCATCCAATATGTGATTTTGTGTCATTGGTTGCACATTAGGTCATTTTCGTCCTCCCTAGGCTTATTCTAATCCAATTAGGGTTTTTAATCAATCTTGTGCATATAATAAGTGATTTTGTGTCATTGGTAATTCAATTAGGTCATTTTCGTCCTCACTAGGCTTATTCAAATCCAATTAGGGTTTTTAACTAATCTTGTGCATCCAATATGTGATTTTGTGTCATTGGTTGCACATTTAGGTCATTTTCGTCCTCCCTAGGCTTATTCTAATCCAATTAGGGTTTTTAACCAATCTTGTGCATATAATAAGTGATTTTGTGTCATTGGTAATCCAATTTGGTCATTTTCGTCCTCGCTAGGCTTATTCTAATCCAATTAGGGTTTTTAACCAATCTTGTGCATCCAATATGTGATTTTGTGTCATTGGTTGAACATTTAGGTCATTTTCGTCCTCCCTAGGCTTATTCTAATCCAATTAGGGTTTTTAACCAATCATGTGCATCCAATAAGTGATTTTGTGTCATTGGTTGAACATTTAGGTCATTTTCGTCCTCCCTAGGCTTATTCTAATCAAATTAGGGTTTTTAACCAATCTTGTGCATCCAATAAGTGCGTTTGTGTCATTGGTTGAACATTTAGGTCATTTTTGTCCTCCCAAGGCTTATTCTAATCTAATTAGGGTTTTTAACCAATCTTGTTCATCATATAAGTGATTTTGTGTCATTGGTGAAATATTTAGGTCATTTTCGTCCTCCCTAGCCTTATTCTAATCCAATTAGGGTTTTTAACCAATCTTGTGCATCCAATAAGTGATTTTGTGTCATTGGTGGAATATTTAGGTCTTTTTCGTCCTCCCTAGCCTTATTCTAATCCAATTATGGTTTTTAACCAATCTTGTGCATCCAATAAGTAATTTTGTGTCATTGGTTGAATATTTAGGTCATTTTCGTCCTCCCTAGGCCTATTCTAATCCAATTAGGGGTTTAAACCAATCTTGTGCATTCAGTAAGTGATTTTGTGTTATTGGTTGAACATTTAGATCATTTTCGTCCTCCCTTGGCTTATTCTAATCCAATTAGGGTTTTTAACCAATCTTGTGCATCCAATAAGTGCGTTTGGATCATTGGTTGAACATTTAGGTCATTTTCGTCCTCCCAAGGCTTATTCTAATCTAATTAGGGTTTTTAACCAATCTTGTTCATCCAATAAGTGATTTTGTGTCATTGGTTGAACATTTAGGTCATTTTCGTCCTCCCTAGGCTTATTCTAATCCAATTAGGGTTTTTAACCAATCATGTGAATCCAATAAGTGATTTTGTGTCATTGGTTGAATATTTAGGTCATTTTCGTCCTCCCTAGGCCTATTCTAATCCAATTAGGGGTTTAAACCAATCTTGTGCATCCAGTAAGTGATTTTGTGTTATTGGTTGAACATTTAGGTCATTTTCGTCCTCCCTTGGCTTATTCTAATCCAATTAGGGTTTTTAACCAATCTTGTGCATCCAATAAGTGGGTTTGTGTCATTGGTTGAACATTTAGGTCATTTTCGTCCTCCCAAGGCTTATTCTAATCTAATTAGGGTTTTTAACCAATCTTGTTCATCCAATAAATGATTTTGTGTCATTGGTTGAAAATTTAGGTCATTTTCGTCCTCCCTAGGCTTATTCTAATCCAATTAGGGTTTTTAATCAATCATGTGAATCCAATAAGTGATTTTGTGTCATTGGTTGAATATTTAGGTCATTTTCGTCCTCCCTAGGCCTATTCTAATCCAATTAGGGGTTTAAACCAATCTTGTGCATCCAGTAAGTGATTTTGTGTTATTGGTTGAACATTTAGGTCATTTTCGTCCTCCCTTGGCTTATTCTAATCCAATTAGGGTTTTTAACCAATCATGTGCATCCAATAAGTGCGTTTGTGTCATTGGTTGAACATTTAGGTCATTTTCGTCCTCCCAAGGCTTATTCTAATCTAATTAGGGTTTTTAACCAATCTTGTTCATCCAATAAATGATTTTGTGTCATTGGTTGAAAATTTAGGTCATTTTCGTCCTCCCTAGGCTTATTCTAATCCAATTAGGGTTTTTAATCAATCATGTGAATCCAATAAGTGATTTTGTGTCATTGGTTGAATATTTAGGTCATTTTCGTCCTCCCTACGCCTATTCTAATCCAATTAGGGGTTTAAACCAATCTTGTGCATCCAGTAAGTGATTTTGTGTTATTGGTTGAACATTTAGGTCATTTTCGTCCTCCCTTGGCTTATTCTAATCCAATTAGGGTTTTTAACCAATCATGTGCATCCAATAAGTGCGCTTGTGTCATTGGTTGATTATTTAGGTCATTTTCGTCCTCCCAAGGCTTATTCTAATCTAATTAGGGTTTTTAACCAATCTTGTTCATCCAATAAATGATTTTGTGTCATTGGTTGAAAATTTAGGTCATTTTCGTCCTCCATAGGCTTATTCTAATCCAATTAGGGTTTTTAACCAATCATGTGAATCCAATAAGTGATTTTGTGTCATTGGTGAAATATTTAGGTCATTTTCGTCCTCCCTAGCCTTATTCTAATCCAATTAGGGTTTTAAACCAATCTTTTGCATCCAATATGTGATTTTGTGTCATTGGTTGAACATTTAGGTCAGTTTCGTCATCCTTCGACTTATTCTAATCCAATTAGGGTTTTTAACCAATCTTGTGCATCCAATCAGTGATTTTTTGTCATTGGATTAACATTTAAGTCATTTTCGTCCTCCCTAGGCTTATTCTATTCCAATTAGGGTTTTTAACCAATCATGTGCATCCAATAAGCGATTTTGTGTCATTGGTTGAACATTTATGTCATTTTTGTCCTCCCTAGGCTTATGCTAATCAAATTAGGGTTTTTAACCAATCTTGTGCATCGAATAAGTGATTTTGTGTCATTGGTTGAATATTTAGGTCATTTTCGTCCTCCCTAGGCTTCTTCTAATCCAATTATTGTTTTTAACCAATCTTGTGCATCCAATAAGTGATATTGTGTCATTGGTTGAACATTTAGGTCATTTTCGTCATCCTTCGACTTATTCTAATCTAATTAGGGTTTTTAACCAATCTTGTGCATCCATTAAGTGATTTTTTGTCATTGGATTAACATTTAGGTCATTTTCGTCCTCCCTAGGCTTATTCTATTCCAATTAGGGTTTTTAACCAATCATGTGCATCCAATAAGTGATTTTGTGTCATTAGTTGAACATTTAGGTCATTTTTGTCCTCTCTAGGCTTATTCTAATCCTATTAGGGTTTTTAACCAATCTTGTGCATCCAATAAAGTGCGTTTGTGTTATTGGTTGAACATTTAGGTCATTTTCGTCCTCCCTTGGCTTATTCTAATCCAATTAGGGTTTTTAACCAATCATGTGCATCCAATAAGTGCGCTTGTGTCATTGGTTGATTATTTAGGTCATTTTCGTCCTCCCAAGGCTTATTATAATCTAATTAGGGTTTTTAACCAATCTTGTTCATCCAATAAATGATTTTGTGTCATTGGTTGAAAATTTAGGTCATTTTCGTCCTCCCTAGGCTTATTCTAATCCAATTAGGGTTTTTAATCAATCATGTGAATCCAATAAGTGATTTTGTGTCATTGGTTGAATATTTAGGTCATTTTCGTCCTCCCTACGCCTATTCTAATCCAATTAGGGGTTTTAACCAATCATGTGCATCCAGAAAGTGATTTTGTGTTATTGGTTGAACATTTAGGTCATTTTCGTCCTCCCTTGGCTCATTCTAATCCAATTAGGGTTTTTAACCAATCATGTGCATCCAATAAGTGCGTTTGTGTCATTGGTTGAACCTTTAGGTCATTTTCGTCCTCCCAAGGCTTATTCTAATCCAATTAGGGTTTTTAACTGATCATGTGAATCCAATAAGTGATTTTGTGTCATTGGTGGAATATTTATGTCATTTTCGTCCTCCCTAGCCTTATTCTAATCCAATTATGGTTTTTAACCAATCTTGTGCATCCAATAAGTGCATTTGTGTCATTGGATGAACATTTAGGTCATTTTCGTCATCCTTCAACTTATTCTAATCCAATTAGGGTTTTAAACCAATCTTGTGCATCCAATATGTGATTTTGTGTCATTGGTTGAACATTTAGGTCATTTTCGTCATCCTTCGACTTATTCTAATCCAATTAGGGTTTTTAACCAATCTTGTGCATCCAATCGATGATTTTTTGTCATTGGATTAACATTTAAGTCATTTTCGTCCTCCCTAGGCTTATTCTATTCCAATTAGGGTTTTTAACCAATCATGTGCATCCAATAAATGAATTTGTGTCGTTGGTTGAACATTTAGGTCATTTTCGTCCTCCCTAGGCTTATTCTAATCAAATTAGGGTTTTTAACCAATCTTGTGCATCGAATAAGTGATTTTGTGTCAATGGTTGAATATTTAGGTCATTTTCCTCCTCCCTAGGCTTCTTCTAATCCAATTATTGTTTTTAACCAATCTTGTGCATCCAATAAGTGATATTGTGTCATTGGTTGAACATTTAGGTCATTTTCGTCATCCTTCGACTTATTCTAATCTAATTAGGGTTTTTAACCAATCTTGTGCATCCATTAAGTGATTTTTTGTCATTGGATTAACATTTAGGTCATTTTCGTCCTCCCTAGGCTTATTCTATTCCAATTAGGGTTTTTAACCAATCATGTGCATCCAATAAGTGATTTTGTGTCATTGGTTGAACATTTAAGTCATTTTTGTCCTCTCTAGGCTTATTCTAATCCTATTAGGGTTTTTAACCAATCTTGTGCATCCAATAAGTGCGTTTGTGTTATTGGTTGAACATTTAGGTCATTTTCGTCCTCCCTTGGCTTATTCTAATCCAATTAGGGTTTTTAACCAATCATGTGCATCCAATAAGTGCGTTTGTGTCATTGGTTGAACATTTAGGTCATTTTCGTCCTCCCTAGGCTTATTCTAATCTAATTAGGGTTTTTAACCAATCTTGTTCATCCAATAAGTGATTTTGTGTCATTGGTTGAACATTTAGGTCATTTTCGTCCTCCCTAGGCTTATTCTAATCCAATTAGGGTTTTTAACCAATCTTGTGCATCCAATAAGTGATTTTGTGTCATTGGTTGAACATTTAGGTCATTTTCGTCCCCCCTAGGCTTATTCTAATCCAATTAGGGTTTTTAACCAATCTTGTGCATCCAATAGGTAATTTTGTGTCACTGTTTGAACATTTAGGTCATTTTCGTCCAACCTAGGCTTATTCTAATCCAATTAGGGTTTTTAACCAATCTTGTGCATCCAATAAGTGATTTTGTGTCATTGGTTGAACATTTAGGTCATTTTCGTCCTCCCTAGGCTTATTCTAATCCAATTAGGGTTTTTAACCAATCAGCTGAATCCAATAAGTGATTTTGTTTCATTGGTGGATTATTTAGGTCATTTTCGTCCTCCCTAGCCTTATTCTAATCCAATTAGGGTTTTAAACCAATCTTGTGCATCCAATATGTGATTTTGTGTCATTGGTTGAACATTTAGGTCATTTTCGTCATCCTTCGACTTATTCTAAT
>JBBPBQ010000008.1:30080220-30103309 GCA_037974755.1 Cicer yamashitae | reverse complement strand
TTTTGCATCCTATAAGTGATTTTGTGTCATTGGATTAACATTTAGGTCATTTTCGTCCTCGCTAGGCTTATTCTAATCCAATTAGGGTTTTTAACCAATCTTGTGCATCCAATAAGTGATTTTTTGTCATTGGTTGAACATTTAGGTTATTTTCGTATTCCCTAGGCTTATTCTAATCCAATTAGGGTTTTTAACCAATCTTGTGCATCCAATAAGTGATTTTGTGTCATTGGTTGGATACTTAGGTCATTTTTGTCCTCCCTAGGCCTATTCTAATCCAATTAGGGTTTTAAACCAATCTAGTGCATCCAATAAGTGATTTTGTGTTATTGGTTGAACATTTAGGTCATTTTCGTCCTCCCTAGGCTTATTCTAATCCAATTAGGGTTTTTAACCAATCTTTTGCATCCAATAAGTGATTTTGTGTCATTGGTTGGATACTTAGGTCATTTTTGTCCTCCCTAGGCCTATTCTAATCCAATTAGGGTTTTAAACCAATCTAGTGCATCCAATAAGTGATTTTGTGTTATTGGTTGAACATTTAGGTCATTTTCGTCCTCCCTAGGCTTATTCTAATCCAATTAGGCTTTTTAACCAATCATGTAAATCCAATAAGTGATTTTGTGTCATTGGTGGAATATTTAGGTCATTTTCGTCCTCCCTAGCCTTATTCTAATCCAATTATGGTTTTTAACCAATCTTGTGCATCCAATAAGTGATTTTTTGTCATTGGTTGAACATTTAGGTTATTTTCGTATTCCCTAGGCCTATTCTAATCCAATTAGGGTTTTTAACCAATCGTATGAATCCAATAAGTGATTTTGTGTCATTGGTGGAATATTAAGTCATTTTCGTCCTCCCTAGCCTTATTCTAATCCAATTATGGTTTTTAACCAATCTTGTGTATCTAATATGTGATTTTGTGTCATTGGTTGAACATTTAGGTCATTTTAGTCCTCCCTAGGCTTATTCTAATCCAATTAGGGTTTTTAACCAATCATGTAAATCCAATAAGTGATTTTGTGTCATTGGTGGAATATTTAGGTCATTTTCGTCCTCCCTAGCCTTATTCTAATGCAATTATGGTTTTTAACCAATCTTGTGCATCGAATAAGTGATATTTTGTCATTGGTTGAACATTTAGGTTATTTTCGTATTCCCTAGGCCTATTCTAATCCAATTAGGGTTTCTAACCAATCTTGTCCATCCAATAAGTGATTTTGTGTCATTGGTTGGATACTTAGGTCATTTTTGTCCTCCCTAGGCCTATTCTAATCCAATTAGGGTTTTAAACCAATCTAGTGCAACCAATAAGTGATTTTGTGTTATTGGTGGAACATTTAGGTCATTTTCGTCCTCCCTTGGCTTATTCTAATCCAATTAGGGTTTTTAACCAATCTTGTGCATCCAATAAGTGCGTTTGTGTCATTGGTTGAACATTTAGGTTATTTTCTTCCTCCCAAGGCTTATTCTAATCCAACTAGGGTTTTTAACCAATCATGTGAATCCAATAAGTGATTTTGTGTCATTGGTGGAATATTTAGGTCATTTTCGTCCTCCCTAGCCTTTTTTTAATCCAATTATGGTTTTTAACCAATCTTGTGCATCCAATATGTGACTTTGTGTCATTGGTTGAAAATTTAGATCATTTTCGTCCTCCCTTGGCTTATTCTAATCCAATAAGGGTTTTTCACCAATCTTGTGCCTCCAATAAGTGATTTTTTGTCATTGGTTGAACATTTAGTTTATTTTCGTATTCCCTAGGCTTCTTCTAATCCAATTATGGTTTTTAACCAATCTTGTGCATCCAATATGTGATTTTGTATCATTGGTTGAACATTTAGGTCATTTTCGTCCTCATAAGGCTTCTTCTAATCTAATTAGGGTTTTTAATCAATCTTGTGCATCCAATAAGTGATTTTGTTTCATTGGATGAACATTTAGGTCACTTTCGTCCTCCCTAGGCTTATTCACATCCAATTAGGGTTTTTAACCAATCATGTGAATCCAATAAGTGATTTTGTGTCATTGGTGGAATATTTAGGTCATTTTCGTCCTCCCTAGCCTTATTCTAATCCAATTATGGTTTTAAACCAATCTTGTGCATCCAATAAGTGCAATTGTGTCATAGGATAAACATTTAGGTCATTTTCGTCATCCTTCAACTTATTCTAATCCAATTCGGGTTTTTAACCAATCTTGTGCATCCATTAAGTGATTTTGTGTGATTGGATTAACATTTAGGTCATTTTCGTCCTCCCTAGGCTTATTCTATTCCAATTAGGGTTTTTAACCAATCTTTTGCATCCCATAAGTGATTTTGTGTCATTGGATTAACATTTAGGTCATTTTCGTCCTCGCTAGGCTTATTCTAATCCAATTAGGGTTTTTAACCAATCTTGTGCATCCAATAAGTGATTTTTTGTCATTGGTTGAACATTTAGGTTATTTTCGTATTCCCTAGGCTTATTCTAATCCAATTAGGGTTTTCAACCAATCTTGTGCATCCAATAAGTGATTTTGTGTCATTGGTTGGATACTTAGGTCATTTTTGTCCTCCCTAGGCCTATTCTAATCCAATTAGGGTTTTAAACCAATCTAGTGCATCCAATAAGTGATTTTGTGTTATTGGTTGAACATTTAGGTCATTTTCGTCCTCCCTAGGCTTATTCTAATCCAATTAGGGTTTTTAACCAATCGTATGAATCCAATAAGTGATTTTGTGTCATTGGTGGAATATTTAGGTCATTTTCGTCCTCCCTAGCCTTATTCTAATCCAATTATGGTTTTTAACCAATCTTGTGTATCCAATATGTGATTTTGTGTCATTGGTTGAACATTTAGGTCATTTTCGTCCTCCCTAGGCTTATTCTAATCCAATTAGGGTTTTTAACCAATCATGTAAATCCAATAAGTGATTTTGTGTCATTGGTGGAATATTTAGGTCATTTTCGTCCTCCCTAGCCTTATTCTAATCCAATTATGGTTTTTAACCAATCTTGTGCATCCAATAAGTGATTTTTTGTCATTGGTTGAACATTTAGGTTATTTTCGTATTCCCTAGGCCTATTCTAATCCAATTAGGGTTTCTAACCAATCTTGTGCATCCAATTAGTGATTTTGTGTCATTGGTGGAATATTTAGGTCATTTTCGTCCTCCCTAGGCTTATTCTAATCCAATTATGGTTTTTAACCAATCTTGTGTATCCAATATGTGATTTTGTGTCATTGGTTGAACATTTAGGTCATTTTCGTCCTCCCTAGGCTTATTCTAATCCAATTAGGGTTTTTAACCAATCATGTAAATCCAATAAGTGATTTTGTGTCATTGCTGGAATATTTAGGTCATTTTCGTCCTCCCTAGCCTTATTCTAATGCAATTATGGTTTTTAACCAATCTTGTGCATCCAATAAGTGATTTTTTGTCATTGGTTGAACATTTAGGTTATTTTCGTATTCCCTAGGCCTATTCTAATCCAATTAGGGTTTCTAACCAATCTTGTGCATCCAATAAGTGATTTTGTGTCATTGGTTGGATACTTAGGTCATTTTTGTCCTCCCTAGGCCTATTCTAATCCAATTAGGGTTTTAAACCAATCTAGTGCAACCAATAAGTGATTTTGTGTTATTGGTGGAACATTTAGGTCATTTTCGTCCTCCCTTGGCTTATTCTAATCCAATTAGGGTTTTTAACCAATCTTGTGCATCCAATAAGTGCGTTTGTGTCATTGGTTGAACATTTAGGTTATTTTCTTCCTCCCAAGGCTTATTCTAATCCAATTAGGGTTTTTAACCAATCATGTGAATCCAATAAGTGATTTTGTGTCATTGGTGGAATATTTAGGTCATTTTCGTCCTCCCTAGCCTTATTCTAATCCAATTATGGTTTTTAACCAATCTTGTGCATCCAATAAGTGATTTTGTGTCATTGGTTGAACATTTAGGTCATTTTCGTCCTCCCTAGGCTTATTCTAATCCAATTAGGGTTTTTAACCAATCTTGTGCATCCAATAAGTGATTTTGTGTCATTGGTTGAACATTTAGGTCATTTTCGTCCTCCCTTGGCTTATTCTAATCCAATTAGGGTTTTTAACCAATCTTGTGCATCCAATAAGTGCGTTTGTGTCATTGGTTGAACATTTAGGTCATTTTCGTCCTCCCAAGGCTTATTCTAATCTAATTAGGGTTTTTAACCAATCTTGTTCATCCAATAAGTGATTTTGTGTCATTGGTTGAAAATTTAGGTCATTTTCGTCCTCCCTAGGCTTATTCTAATCCAATTAGGGTTTTTAATCAATCATGTGAATCCAATAAGTGATTTTGTGTCATTGGTTGAATATTTAGGTCATTTTCGTCCTCCCTAGGCCTATTCTAATCCAATTAGGGGTTTAAACCAATCTTGTGCATCCAGTAAGTGATTTTGTGTTATTGGTTGAACATTTAGGTCATTTTCGTCCTCCCTTGGCTTATTCTAATCCAATTAGGGTTTTTAACCAATCATGTGCATCCAATAAGTGCGTTTGTGTCATTGGTTGAACATTTAGGTCATTTTCGTCCTCCCAAGGCTTATTCTAATCTAATTAGGGTTTTTAACCAATCTTGTTCATCCAATAAATGATTTTGTGTCATTGGTTGAAAATTTAGGTCATTTTCGTCCTCCCTAGGCTTATTCTAATCCAATTAGGGTTTTTAATCAATCATGTGAATCCAATAAGTGATTTTGTGTCATTGGTTGAATATTTAGGTCATTTTCGTCCTCCTTAGGCCTATTCTAATCCAATGAGGGGTTTAAACCAATCTTGTGCATCCAGTAAGTGATTTTGTGTTATTGGTTGAACATTTAGGTCATTTTCGTCCTCCCTTGGCTTATTCTAATCCAATTAGGGTTTTTAACCAATCTTGTGCATCCAATAAGTGGGTTTGTGTCATTGGTTGAACATTTAGGTCATTTTCGTCCTCCCAAGGCTTATTCTAATCTAATTAGGGTTGTTAACCAATCTTGTTCATCAAATAAGTGATTTTGTGTCATTGGTTGAACATTTAGGTCATTTTCGTCCTCCCTAGGCTTATTCTAATCCAATTAGGGTTTTTAACGAATCATGTGAATCCAATAAGTGATTTTGTGTCATTGGTGGAATATTTAGGTCATTTTCGTCCTCCCTAGCCTTATTCTAATCCAATTAGGGTTTTAAACCAATCTTGTGCATCCAATATGTGATTTTGTGTCATTGGTTGAACATTTAGGTCATTTTCGTCATCCTTCGACTTATTCTAATCCAATTAGTGTTTTTAACCTATCTTGTGCATCCAATAAGTGATTTTTTGTCATTGGATTAACATTTAAGTCATTTTCGTCCTCCCTAGGCTTATTCTATTCCAATTAGGGTTTTTAACCAATCATGTGCATCCAATAAGTGATTTTGTGTCATTGGTTGAACATTTAGGTCATTTTCGTCCTCCCTAGGCTTATTCTAATCAAATTAGGGTTTTTAACCAATCTTGTGCATCCAATAAGTGCGTTTGTGTCATTGGTTGAACATTTAGGTCATTTTTGTCCTCCCAAGGCTTATTCTAATCTAATTAGGGTTTTTAACCAATCTTGTTCATCATATAAGTGATTTTGTGTCATTGGTGAAATATTTAGGTCATTTTCGTCCTCCCTAGCCTTATTCTAATCCAATTAGGGTTTTAAACCAATCTTGTGCATCCAATATGTGATTTTGTGTCATTGGTTGAACATTTAGGTCATTTTCGTCATCCTTCGACTTATTCTAATCCAATTAGGGTTTTTAACCAATCTTGTGCATCCAATAAGTGATTTTTTGTCATTGGATTAACATTTAAGTCATTTTCGTCCTCCCTAGGCTTATTCTATTCCAATTAGGGTTTTTAACCAATCATGTGCATCCAATAAGTGATTTTGTGTCATTGGTTGCACATTTAGGTCATTTTCGTCCTCCCTAGGCTTATTCTAATCAAATTAGGGTTTTTAACCAATCTTGTGCATCCAATAAGTGCGTTTGTGTCATTGGTTGAACATTTAGGTCATTTTTGTCCTCCCAAGGCTTATTCTAATCTAATTAGGGTTTTTAACCAATCTTGTTCATCATATAAGTGATTTTGTGTCATTGGTGGAATATTTAGGTCATTTTCGTCCTCCCTAGCCTTATTCTAATCCAATTAGGGTTTTTAACCAATCTTGTGCATCCAATAAGTGATTTTGTGTCATTGGTGGAATATTTAGGTCTTTTTCGTCCTCCCTAGCCTTATTCTAATCCAATTATGGTTTTTAACCAATCTTGTGCATCCAATAAGTAATTTTGTGTCATTGGTTGAATATTTAGGTCATTTTCGTCCTCCCTAGGCCTATTCTAATCCAATTAGGGGTTTAAACCAATCTTGTGCATTCAGTAAGTGATTTTGTGTTATTGGTTGAACATTTAGATCATTTTCGTCCTCCCTTGGCTTATTCTAATCCAATTAGGGTTTTTAACCAATCTTGTGCATCCAATAAGTGCGTTTGGATCATTGGTTGAACATTTAGGTCATTTTCGTCCTCCCAAGGCTTATTCTAATCTAATTAGGGTTTTTAACCAATCTTGTTCATCCAATAAGTGATTTTGTGTCATTGGTTGAACATTTAGGTCATTTTCGTCCTCCCTAGGCTTATTCTAATCCAATTAGGGTTTTTAACCAATCATGTGAATCCAATAAGTGATTTTGTGTCATTGGTTGAATATTTAGGTCATTTTCGTCCTCCCTAGGCCTATTCTAATCCAATTAGGGGTTTAAACCAATCTTGTGCATCCAGTAAGTGATTTTGTGTTATTGGTTGAACATTTAGGTCATTTTCGTCCTCCCTTGGCTTATTCTAATCCAATTAGGGTTTTTAACCAATCTTGTGCATCCAATAAGTGGGTTTGTGTCATTGGTTGAACATTTAGGTCATTTTCGTCCTCCCAAGGCTTATTCTAATCTAATTAGGGTTTTTAACCAATCTTGTTCATCCAATAAGTGATTTTGTGTCATTGGTTGAACATTTAGGTCATTTTCATCCTCCCTAGGCTTATTCTAATCTAATTAGGGTTTTTAACCAATCATGTGAATCCAATAAGTGATTTTGTGTCATTGGTGGAATATTTAGGTCATTTTCGTCCTCCCTAGCCTTATTCTAATCCAATTAGGGTTTTAAACCAATCTTGTGCATCCAATATGTGATTTTGTGTCATTGGTTGAACATTTAGGTCATTTTCGTCATCCTTCGACTTATTCTAATCCAATTAGTGTTTTTAACCAATCTTGTGCATCCAATAAGTGATTTTTTGTCATTGGATTAACATTTAAGTCATTTTCGTCCTCCCTAGGCTTATTCTATTCCAATTAGGGTTTTTAACCAATCATGTGCATCCAATAAGTGATTTTGTGTCATTGGTTGAACATTTAGGTCATTTTCGTCCTCCCTAGGCTTATTCTAATCCAATTAGGGTTTTTAACCAATCTTGTGCATCCAATATGTGATTTTGTGTCATTTTGTGTCATTGGTTGAACAATTAGGTCATTTTCGTCCTTGCTAGGCTTATTCTAATCCAATTAGGGTTTTTAACCAATCTTGTGCATCCAATATGTGATTTTGTGTCATTGGTTGAACATTTAGGTCATTTTCGTCCTCCCTAGGCTTATTCTAATCCAATTAGGGTTTTTAACCAATCTTGTGCATCCAATAAGTGCGTTTGTGTCATTGGTTGAACATTTAGGTCATTTTTGTCCTCCCAAGGCTTATTCTAATCTAATTAGGGTTTTTAACCAATCTTGTTCATCATATAAGTGATTTTGTGTCATTGGTGAAATATTTAGGTCATTTTCGTCCTCCCTAGCCTTATTCTAATCCAATTAGGGTTTTTAACCAATCTTGTGCATCCAATAAGTGATTTTGTGTCATTGGTGGAATATTTAGGTGTTTTTCGTCCTCCCTAGCCTTATTCTAATCCAATTAGGGTTTTTAACCAATCATGTGCATCCAATAAGTGATTTTGTGTCATTGGTTGAACATTTAGGTCATTTTTGTCCTCTCTAGGCTTATTCTAATCCTATTAGGGTTTTTAACCAATCTTGTGCATCCAATAAGTGCGTTTGTGTTATTGGTTGAACATTTAGGTCATTTTCGTCCTCCCTTGGCTTATTCTAATCCAATTAGGGTTTTTAACCAATCATGTGCATCCAATAAGTGCGTTTGTGTCATTGGTTGAACATTTAGGTCATTTTCGTCCTCCCAAGGCTTATTCTAATCTAATTAGGGTTTTTAACCAATCTTGTTCATCATATAAGTGATTTTGTGTCATTGGTTGAAAATTTAGGTCATTTTCGTCCTCCATAGGCTTATTCTAATCCAATTAGGGTTTTTAACCAAT
The DNA here is from genome assembly GCA_037974755.1 of Cicer yamashitae. Classification (NCBI taxonomy): domain Eukaryota; kingdom Viridiplantae; phylum Streptophyta; class Magnoliopsida; order Fabales; family Fabaceae; genus Cicer; species Cicer yamashitae. The sequence goes on along the minus strand of JBBPBQ010000008.1, from coordinate 30,094,901 downwards.
CATGTGAATCCAATAAGTGATTTTGTGTCATTGGTGAAATATTTAGGTCATTTTCGTCCTCCCTAGCCTTATTCTAATCCAATTAGGGTTTTAAACCAATCTTTTGCATCCAATATGTGATTTTGTGTCATTGGTTGAACATTTAGGTCAGTTTCGTCATCCTTCGACTTATTCTAATCCAATTAGGGTTTTTAACCAATCTTGTGCATCCAATCAGTGATTTTTTGTCATTGGATTAACATTTAAGTCATTTTCGTCCTCCCTAGGCTTATTCTATTCCAATTAGGGTTTTTAACCAATCATGTGCATCCAATAAGCGATTTTGTGTCATTGGTTGAACATTTATGTCATTTTTGTCCTCCCTAGGCTTATTCTAATCAAATTAGGGTTTTTAACCAATCTTGTGCATCGAATAAGTGATTTTGTGTCATTGGTTGAATATTTAGGTCATTTTCGTCCTCCCTAGGCTTCTTCTAATCCAATTATTGTTTTTAACCAATCTTGTGCATCCAATAAGTGATATTGTGTCATTGGTTGAACATTTAGGTCATTTTCGTCATCCTTCGACTTATTCTAATCTAATTAGGGTTTTTAACCAATCTTGTGCATCCATTAAGTGATTTTTTGTCATTGGATTAACATTTAGGTCATTTTCGTCCTCCCTAGGCTTATTCTATTCCAATTAGGGTTTTTAACCAATCATGTGCATCCAATAAGTGATTTTGTGTCATTAGTTGAACATTTAGGTCATTTTTGTCCTCTCTAGGCTTATTCTAATCCTATTAGGGTTTTTAACCAATCTTGTGCATCCAATAAGTGCGTTTGTGTTATTGGTTGAACATTTAGGTCATTTTCGTCCTCCCTTGGCTTATTCTAATCCAATTAGGGTTTTTAACCAATCATGTGCATCCAATAAGTGCGTTTGTGTCATTGGTTGAACATTTAGGTCATTTTCGTCCTCCCAAGGCTTATTCTAATCTAATTAGGGTTTTTAACCAATCTTGTTCATCCAATAAATGATTTTGTGTCATTGGTTGAAAATTTAGGTCATTTTCGTCCTCCCTAGGCTTATTCTAATCCAATTAGGGTTTTTAATCAATCATGTGAATCCAATAAGTGATTTTGTGTCATTGGTTGAATATTTAGGTCATTTTCGTCCTCCCTAGGCCTATTCTAATCCAATTAGGGGTTTAAACCAATCTTGTGCATCCAGTAAGTGATTTTGTGTTATTGGTTGAACATTTAGGTCATTTTCGTCCTCCCTTGGCTTATTCTAATCCAATTAGGGTTTTTAACCAATCTTGTGCATCCAATAAGTGATTTTGTGTCATTGGTTGAACATTTAGGTCATTTTCGTCCTCCCTAGGCTTATTCTAATCCAATTAGGGTTTTTAACCAATCTTGTGCATCCAATAAGTGCATTTGTGTCATTGGATGAACATTTAGGTCAATTTCGTCATCCTTCAACTTATTCTAATCCAATTAGGGTTTTAAACCAATCTTGTGCATCCAATATGTGATTTTGTGTCATTGGTTGAACATTTAGGTCATTTTCGTCATCCTTCGACTTATTCTAATCCAATTAGGGTTTTTAACCAATCTTGTGCATCCAATAAGTGATTTTTTGTCATTGGATTAACATTTAAGTCATTTTCGTCCTCCCTAGGCTTATTCTATTCCAATTAGGGTTTTTAACCAATCATGTGCATCCAATAAGTGATTTTGTGTCATTGGTTGCACATTTAGGTCATTTTCGTCCTCCCTAGGCTTATTCTAATCAAATTAGGGTTTTTAACCAATCTTGTGCATCCAATAAGTGCGTTTGTGTCATTGGTTGAACATTTAGGTCATTTTTGTCCTCCCAAGGCTTATTCTAATCTAATTAGGGTTTTTAACCAATCTTGTTCATCATATAAGTGATTTTGTGTCATTGGTGGAATATTTAGGTCATTTTCGTCCTCCCTAGCCTTATTCTAATCCAATTAGGGTTTTTAACCAATCTTGTGCATCCAATAAGTGATTTTGTGTCATTGGTGGAATATTTAGGTCTTTTTCGTCCTCCCTAGCCTTATTCTAATCCAATTATGGTTTTTAACCAATCTTGTGCATCCAATAAGTAATTTTGTGTCATTGGTTGAATATTTAGGTCATTTTCGTCCTCCCTAGGCCTATTCTAATCCAATTAGGGGTTTAAACCAATCTTGTGCATTCAGTAAGTGATTTTGTGTTATTGGTTGAACATTTAGATCATTTTCGTCCTCCCTTGGCTTATTCTAATCCAATTAGGGTTTTTAACCAATCTTGTGCATCCAATAAGTGCGTTTGGATCATTGGTTGAACATTTAGGTCATTTTCGTCCTCCCAAGGCTTATTCTAATCTAATTAGGGTTTTTAACCAATCTTGTTCATCCAATAAGTGATTTTGTGTCATTGGTTGAACATTTAGGTCATTTTCGTCCTCCCTAGGCTTATTCTAATCCAATTAGGGTTTTTAACCAATCATGTGAATCCAATAAGTGATTTTGTGTCATTGGTGGAATATTTAGGTCATTTTCGTCCTCCCTAGGCCTATTCTAATCCAATTAGGGGTTTAAACCAATCTTGTGCATCCAGTAAGTGATTTTGTGTTATTGGTTGAACATTTAGGTCATTTTCGTCCTCCCTTGGCTTATTCTAATCCAATTAGGGTTTTTAACCAATCTTGTGCATCCAATAAGTGGGTTTGTGTCATTGGTTGAACATTTAGGTCATTTTCGTCCTCCCAAGGCTTATTCTAATCTAATTAGGGTTGTTAACCAATCTTGTTCATCAAATAAGTGATTTTGTGTCATTGGTTGAACATTTAGGTCATTTTCGTCCTCCCTAGGCTTATTCTAATCCAATTAGGGTTTTTAACGAATCATGTGAATCCAATAAGTGATTTTGTGTCATTGGTGGAATATTTAGGTCATTTTCGTCCTCCCTAGCCTTATTCTAATCCAATTAGGGTTTTAAACCAATCTTGTGCATCCAATATGTGATTTTGTGTCATTGGTTGAACATTTAGGTCATTTTCGTCATCCTTCGACTTATTCTAATCCAATTAGTGTTTTTAACCAATCTTGTGCATCCAATAAGTGATTTTTTGTCATTGGATTAACATTTAAGTCATTTTCGTCCTCCCTAGGCTTATTCTATTCCAATTAGGGTTTTTAAAGAATCATGTGCATCCAATAAGTGATTTTGTGTCATTGGTTGAACATTTAGGTCATTTTCGTCCTCCCTAGGCTTATTCTAATCAAATTAGGGTTTTTAACCAATCTTGTGCATCCAATAAGTGCGTTTGTGTCATTGGTTGAACATTTAGGTCATTTTCGTCCTCCCAAGGCTTATTCTAATCTAATTAGGGTTTTTAACCAATCTTGTTCATCATATAAGTGATTTTGTGTCATTGGTTGAAAATTTAGGTCATTTTCGTCCTCCATAGGCTTAATCTAATCCAATTAGGGTTTTTAACCAATCATGTGAATCCAACAAGTGATTTTGTGTCATTGGTGAAATATTTAGGTCATTTTCGTCCTCCCTAGCCTTATTCTAATCCAATTAGGGTTTTAAACCAATCTTGTGCATCCAATATGTGATTTTGTGTCATTGGTTGAACATTTAGGTCATTTTCGTCATCCTTCGACTTATTCTAATCCAATTAGGGTTTTTAACCAATCTTGCGCATCCAATAAGTGATTTTTTGTCAATGGATTAACATTTAAGTAATTTTCGTCCTCCCTAGGCTTATTCTATTCCAATTAGGGTTTTTAACCAATCATGTGCATCCAATAAGCGATTTTGTGTCATTGGTTGAACATTTAGGTCATTTTCGTCCTCCCTAGGCTTATTCTAATCTAATTAGGGTTTTTAACCAATCTTGTGCATCCATTAAGTGATTTTTTTTCATTGGATTAACATTTAGGTCATTTTCGTCCTCCCTAGGCTTATTCTATTCCAATTAGGGTTTTTAACCAATCATGTGCATCCAATAAGTGATTTTGTGTCATTGGTTGAACATTTAAGTCATTTTTGTCCTCTCTAGGCTTATTCTAATCCTATTAGGGTTTTTAACCAATCTTGTGCATCCAATAAGTGCGTTTGTGTTATTGGTTGAACATTTAGGTCATTTTCGTCCTCCCTTGGCTTATTCTAATCCAATTAGGGTTTTTAACCAATCATGTGCATCCAATAAGTGCGTTTGTGTCATTGGTTGAACATTTAGGTCATTTTCGTCCTCCCAAGGCTTATTCTAATCTAATTAGGGTTTTTAACCAATCTTGTTCATCCAATAAATGATTTTGTGTCATTGGTTGAAAATTTAGGTCATTTTCGTCCTCCCTAGGCTTATTCTAATCCAATTAGGGTTTTTAATCAATCATGTGAATCCAATAAGTGATTTTGTGTCATCGGTTGAATATTTAGGTCATTTTCGTCCTCCCTAGGCCTATTCTAATCCAATTAGGGGTTTAAACCAATCTTGTGCATCCAGTAAGTGATTTTGTGTTATTGGTTGAACATTTAGGTCATTTTCGTCCTCCCTTGGCTTATTCTAATCCAATTAGGGTTTTTAACCAATCTTGTGCATCCAATAAGTGGGTTTGTGTCATTGGTTGAACATTTAGGTCATTTTCGTCCTCCCAAGGCTTATTCTAATCTAATTAGGGTTTTTAACCAATCTTGTTCATCCAATAAATGATTTTGTGTCATTGGTTGAAAATTTAGGTCATTTTCGTCCTCCCTAGGCTTATTCTAATCCAATTAGGGTTTTTAATCAATCATGTGAATCCAATAAGTGATTTTGTGTCATTGGTTGAATATTTAGGTCATTTTCGTCCTCCCTAGGCCTATTCTAATCCAATTAGGGGTTTAAACCAATCTTGTGCATCCAGTAAGTGATTTTGTGTTATTGGTTGAACATTTAGGTCATTTTCGTCCTCCCTTGGCTTATTCTAATCCAATTAGGGTTTTTAACCAATCATGTGCATCCAATAAGTGCGTTTGTGTCATTGGTTGAACATTTAGGTCATTTTCGTCCTCCCAAGGCTTATTCTAATCTAATTAGGGTTTTTAACCAATCTTGTTCATCCAATAAATGATTTTGTGTCATTGGTTGAAAATTTAGGTCATTTTCGTCCTCCCTAGGCTTATTCTAATCCAATTAGGGTTTTTAATCAATCATGTGAATCCAATAAGTGATTTTGTGTCATTGGTTGAATATTTAGGTCATTTTCGTCCTCCCTAGGCCTATTCTAATCCAATTAGGGTTTTAAACCAATCTTGTGCATCCAGTAAGTGATTTTGTGTTATTGGTTGAACATTTAGGTCATTTTCGTCCTCCCTTGGCTTATTCTAATCCAATTAGGGTTTTTAACCAATCTTGTGCATCCAATAAGTGGGTTTGTGTCATTGGTTGAACATTTAGGTCATTTTCGTCCTCCCAAGGCTTATTCTAATCTAATTAGGGTTGTTAACCAATCTTGTTCATCAAATAAGTGATTTTGTGTCATTGGTTGAACATTTAGGTCATTTTCGTCCTCCCTAGGCTTATTCTAATCCAATTAGGGTTTTTAACGAATCATGTGAATCCAATAAGTGATTTTGTGTCATTGGTGGAATATTTAGGTCATTTTCGTCCTCCCTAGCCTTATTCTAATCCAATTAGGGTTTTAAACCAATCTTGTGCATCCAATATGTGATTTTGTGTCATTGGTTGAACATTTAGGTCATTTTCGTCATCCTTCGACTTATTCTAATCCAATTAGGGTTTTTAACCAATCTTGTGCATCCAATAAGTGATTTTGTGTCATTGGTGGAATATTTAGGTCTTTTTCGTCCTCCCTAGCCTTATTCTAATCCAATTATGGTTTTTAACCAATCTTGTGCATCCAATAAGTAATTTTGTGTCATTGGTTGAATATTTAGGTCATTTTCGTCCTCCCTAGGCCTATTCTAATCCAATTAGGGGTTTAAACCAATCTTGTGCATTCAGTAAGTGATTTTGTGTTATTGGTTGAACATTTAGATCATTTTCGTCCTCCCTTGGCTTATTCTAATCCAATTAGGGTTTTTAACCAATCTTGTGCATCCAATAAGTGCGTTTGGATCATTGGTTGAACATTTAGGTCATTTTCGTCCTCCCAAGGCTTATTCTAATCTAATTAGGGTTTTTAACCAATCTTGTTCATCCAATAAGTGATTTTGTGTCATTGGTTGAACATTTAGGTCATTTTCGTCCTCCCTAGGCTTATTCTAATCCAATTAGGGTTTTTAACCAATCAGCTGAATCCAATAAGTGATTTTGTTTCATTGGTGGATTATTTAGGTCATTTTCGTCCTCCCTAGCCTTATTCTAATCCAATTAGGGTTTTAAACCAATCTTGTGCATCCAATATGTGATTTTGTGTCATTGGTTGAACATTTAGGTCATTTTCGTCATCCTTCGACTTATTCTAATCCAATTAGGGTTTTTAACCAATCTTGTGCATCCGATAAGTGATTTTTTGTCATTGGATTAACATTTAGGTCATTTTCGTCCTCCCTAGGCTTTATTCTATTCCAATTAGGGTTTTTACCCAATCATGTGCATCAAATAAGTGATTTTGTGTCATTGGTTGAACATTTAGGTCATTTTCGTCCTCCCTAGGCTTATTCTAATCCAAATAGGGTTTTTAACCAATCTTGTGCATCTTATAAGTGCGTTTGTGTCATGGGTTGATCATTTAGGTCATTTTCATCATCCTTCAACATACTATAATCCAATTAGGGTTTTTAACCAATCTTGTGCATTCAATAAGTGATTTTGTGTCATTGGTTGAACATTTAGGTCATTTTCGTCCTCCCTAGGCTTATTCTAATCCAATTAGGGTTTTTAACCAATCTTGTGCATCCAATAAGTGATTTTGTGTCATTGGTTGAACATTTAGGTCATTTTCGTCTTCCCTAGGCTTATTCTAATCCAATTAGGGTTTTTAACCAATCTTGTGCATCCAATATGTGATTTTGTGTCATTGGTTGAACATTTAGGTCATTTTCGTCCTCCATAGGCTTATTCTAATCCAATTAGGGTTTTTAACCAATCATGTGCATCCAATATGTGATTTTGTGTCATTGGTTGAACATTTAGGTCATTTTCGTCCTCCCTAGGCTTATTCTAATCCAATTAGGGTTTTTAACCAATCATGTGCATCCAATATGTGATTTTGTGTCATTGGTTGAACATTTAGGTCATTTTCGTTCTCGCTAGGCTTTTTCTAATCCAATTAGGGTTTTTAACCAATCTTGTGCATCCAATATGTGATTTTGTGTCATTTTGTGTCATTGGTTGAACATTTAGGTCATTTTCGTCCTCCCTAGGCTTATTCTAATCCAATTAGGGTTTTTAACCAATCTTGTGCATCCAATATGTGATTTTGTGTCATTGGTTGAACATTTAGGTCATTTTTGTCCTCCCTAGGCTTATTCTAATCCAAATAGGGTTTTTAACCAATCTTGTGCATCCAATATGTGATATTGTGTCATTGGTTGAACATTTAGGTCATTTTCGTCCTCCCTAGGCTTATTCTAATCCAATTAGGGTTTTTAACCAATCTTGTGCATATAATAAGTGATTTTGTGTCATTGGTTGAACATTTAGGTCATTTTCGTCGTCCCTAGGCTTATTCTAATCCAATTACGGTTTTTAACCAATCTTGTGCATCCAATATGTGATTTTGTGTCATTTTATGTCATTGGATGAACATTTAGGTCATTTTCGTCCTCCCTAGGCTTATTCTAATCCAATTAGGGTTTTTAACCAATCTTGTGCATATAATAAGTGATTTTGTGTCATTGGTAATCCAATTAGGTCATTTTCGTCCTCGCTAGGCTTATTCTAATCCAATTAGGGTTTTTAACCAATCTTGTGCATCCAATATGTGATTTTGTGTCATTTTGTGTCATTGGTTGAACATTTCGGTCATTTTTGTCGTCCCTAGGCTTATTCTAATCCAATTAGGGTTTTTAACCAATCTTGTGCATCCAATATGTGATTTTGTGTCATTTTGTGTCATTGGTTGAACATTTAGGTCATTTTCGTCCTCCCTAGGCTTATTCTAATCCAATTAGGGTTTTTAACCAATCTTGTGCATCTAATATGTGATTTTGTGTCATTGGTTGAACATTTAGGTCATTTTCGTCTTCCAAAGGCTTATTCTAATCCAATTAGGGTTTTTAACCAATCTTGTGCATCCAATATGTGATTTTGTGTCATTGGTTGAACATTTAGGTCATTTTCGTCCTCCTTAGGCTTATTCTAATCCAATTAGGGTTTTTAACCAATCTTGTGCATCCAATAAGTGCGTTTGTGTCATTGGTTGAACATTTAGGTCATTTTCGTCCTCCTTTGGCTTATTCTAATCCAATTAGGGTTTTTAACCAATCTTGTGCATCCAATAAGTGCGTTTGTGTCATTGGTTGAACATTTAGGTCATTTTCGTCCTCCCAAGGCTTATTCTATTCCAATTAGGGTTTTTAACCAATCTTTTGCATCCTATAAGTGATTTTGTGTCATTGGATTAACATTTAGGTCATTTTCGTCCTCGCTAGGCTTATTCTAATCCAATTAGGGTTTTTAACCAATCTTGTGCATCCAATAAGTAATTTTGTGTCATTGGTTGAATATTTAGGTCATTTTCGTCCTCCCTAGGCCTATTCTAATCCAATTAGGGTTTTAAACCAATCTTGTGCATCCAATAAGTGATTTTGTGTTATTGGTTGAACATTTAGGTCATTTTCGTCCTCCCTTGGCTTATTCTAATCCAATTAGGGTTTTTAACCAATCTTGTGCATCCAATAAGTGCGTTTGTGTCATTGGTTGAACATTTAGGTCATTTTCGTCCTCCCAAGGCTTATTCTAATCTAATTAGGGTTTTTAACCAATCTTGTTCATCATATAAGTGATTTTGTGTCATTGGTTGAAAATTTAGGTCATTTTCGTCCTCCATAGGCTTAATCTAATCCAATTATGGTTTTTAACCAATCTTGTGCATCCAATAAGTGCATTTGTGTCATTGGATGAACATTTAGGTCAATTTCGTCATCCTTCAACTTATTCTAATCCAATTAGGGTTTTAAACCAATCTTGTGCATCCAATATGTGATTTTGTGTCATTGGTTGAACATTTAGGTCATTTTCGTCATCCTTCGACTTATTCTAATCCAATTAGTGTTTTTAACCAATCTTGTGCATCCAATAAGTGATTTTTTGTCATTGGATTAACATTTAAGTCATTTTCGTCCTCCCTAGGCTTATTCTATTCCAATTAGGGTTTTTAACCAATCATGTGCATCCAATAAGTGATTTTGTGTCATTGGTTGAACATTTAGGTCATTTTCGTCCTCCCTAGGCTTATTCTAATCAAATTAGGGTTTTTAACCAATCTTGTGCATCCAATAAGTGCGTTTGTGTCATTGGTTGAACATTTAGGTCATTTTTGTCCTCCCAAGGCTTATTCTAATCTAATTAGGGTTTTTAACCAATCTTGTTCATCATATAAGTGATTTTGTGTCATTGGTGAAATATTTAGGTCATTTTCGTCCTCCCTAGCCTTATTCTAATCCAATTAGGGTTTTAAACCAATCTTGTGCATCCAATATGTGATTTTGTGTCATTGGTTGAACATTTAGGTCATTTTCGTCATCCTTCGACTTATTCTAATCCAATTAGGGTTTTTAACCAATCTTGTGCATCCAATAAGTGATTTTTTGTCATTGGATTAACATTTAAGTCATTTTCGTCCTCCCTAGGCTTATTCTATTCCAATTAGGGTTTTTAACCAATCATGTGCATCCAATAAGTGATTTTGTGTCATTGGTTGCACATTTAGGTCATTTTCGTCCTCCCTAGGCTTATTCTAATCAAATTAGGGTTTTTAACCAATCTTGTGCATCCAATAAGTGCGTTTGTGTCATTGGTTGAACATTTAGGTCATTTTTGTCCTCCCAAGGCTTATTCTAATCTAATTAGGGTTTTTAACCAATCTTGTTCATCATATAAGTGATTTTGTGTCATTGGTGAAATATTTAGGTCATTTTCGTCCTCCCTAGCCTTATTCTAATCCAATTAGGGTTTTTAACCAATCTTGTGCATCCAATAAGTGATTTTGTGTCATTGGTGGAATATTTAGGTGTTTTTCGTCCTCCCTAGCCTTATTCTAATCCAATTATGGTTTTTAACCAATCTTGTGCATCCAATAAGTAATTTTGTGTCATTGGTTGAATATTTAGGTCATTTTCGTCCTCCCTAGGCCTATTCTAATCCAATTAGGGGTTTAAACCAATCTTGTGCATCCAGTGAGTGATTTTGTGTTATTGGTTGAACATTTAGGTCATTTTCGTCCTCCCTTGGCTTATTCTAATCCAATTAGGGTTTTTAACCAATCTTGTGCATCCAATAAGTGCGTTTGTGTCATTGGTTGAACATTTAGGTCATTTTTGTCCTCCCAAGGCTTATTCTAATCTAATTAGGGTTTTTAACCAATCTTGTTCATCATATAAGTGATTTTGTGTCATTGGTGAAATATTTAGGTCATTTTCGTCCTCCCTAGCCTTATTCTAATCCAATTAGGGTTTTTAACCAATCTTGTGCATCCAATAAGTGATTTTGTGTCATTGGTGGAATATTTAGGTGTTTTTCGTCCTCCCTAGCCTTATTCTAATCCAATTAGGGTTTTTAACCAATCATGTGCATCCAATAAGTGATTTTGTGTCATTGGTTGAACATTTAGGTCATTTTTGTCCTCTCTAGGCTTATTCTAATCCTATTAGGGTTTTTAACCAATCTTGTGCATCCAATAAGTGCGTTTGTGTTATTGGTTGAACATTTAGGTCATTTTCGTCCTCCCTTGGCTTATTCTAATCCAATTAGGGTTTTTAACCAATCATGTGCATCCAATAAGTGCGTTTGTGTCATTGGTTGAACATTTAGGTCATTTTCGTCCTCCCAAGGCTTATTCTAATCTAATTAGGGTTTTTAACCAATCTTGTTCATCCAATATATGATTTTGTGTCATTGGTTGAAAATTTAGGTCATTTTCGTCCGCCCTAGGCTTATTCTAATCCAATTAGGGTTTTTAACCAATCATGTGAATCTAATAAGTGATTTTGTGTCATTGGTTGAACATTTAGGTCATTTTCGTCCTCCCAAGGCTTATTCTAATCTAATTAGGGTTTTTAACCAATCTTGTTCATCCAATAAGTGATTTTGTGTCATTGGTTGAACATTTAGGTTTTTCGTCCTCCCTAGGCTTATTCTAATCCAATTAGGGTTTTTAACCAATCATGTGAATCCAATAAGTGATTTTGTGTCATTGGTGGAATATTTAGGTCATTTTCGTCCTCCCTAGCCCTATTCTAATCCAATTAAGGTTTTAAACCAATCTTGTGCATCCAATATGTGATTTTGTGTCATTCGTTAAACATTTAGGTAATTTACGTCATCCTTCGACTTATTCTAATCCAATTAGGGTTTTTAACCAATCTTGTGCATCCATTAAGTGATTTTTTGTCATTGGATTAACATTTAGGTCATTTTTGTCCTCCCTAGGCTTATTCTATTCCAATTAGGGTTTTTAACCAATCATGTGCATCCAATAAATGATTTTGTGTAATTGGTTGAACATTTAGGTCATTTTCGTCCTCCCTAGGCTTATTCTTATCCAATTAGGGTTTTTAACTAGTCTTGTGCATCCAATAAGTGCGTTTGTGTTATTGGTTGAACATTTAGGTCATTTTCGTCCTCCCTTGGCTTATTCTAATCCAATTAGGGTTTTTAACCAATCATGTGCATCCAATAATTGATTTTGTGTCATTAGATTAACATTTAGGTCATTTTCGTCCTCCCTAGGCTTATTCTATTCCAATTAGGGTTTTTAACCAATCATGTGCATCCAATAAATGATTTTGTGTCATTGGTTGAACATTTAGGTCATTTTCGTCCTCCCTAGCCTTATTCTTATCCAATTAGGGTTTTTAACTAGTCTTGTGCATCCAATAAGTGCGTTTGTGTCATTGGTTGAACATTTAGGTCATTTTCGTCCTCCCAAGGCTTATTCTAATCTAATTAGGGTTTTTAACCAATCTTGTTCATCCAATAAGTGATTTTGTGTCATTGGTTGAAAATTTAGGTCATTTTCGTCCTCCCTAGGCTTATTCTAATCCAATTAGGGTTTTTAACCAATCGTGTGAATCCAATAAGTGATTTTGTGTCATTGGTTGAACATGTAGGTCATTTTCGTCATCCTTCGACTTATTCTAATCCAATTAGGGTTTTTAACCAATCTTGTGCATCTTGTAAGTGCGTTTGTGTCATGGTTTGATCATTTAGGTCATTTTCATCATCCTTCAACATATTCTAATCCAATTAGGGTTTTTAACCGATCATGTAAATCCAATAAGTGATTTTGTGTCATTGGTGGAATATTTAGGTCATTTTCGTCCTCACTAGCCTTATTCTAATCCAATTATGGTTTTTAACCAATCTTGTGCATCCAATAAGTGCATTTGTGTCATTGGATGAACATTTAGGTCATTTTCGTCATCCTTCAACTTATTCTAATCCAATTCGGGTTTTTAACCAATCTTGTGCATCCATTAAGTGATTTTGTGTGATTGGATTAACATTTAGGTCATTTTCGTCCTCCCTAGGCTTATTCTATTCCAATTAGGGTTTTTAACCAATCTTTTGCATCCTATAAGTGATTTTGTGTCATTGGATTAACATTTAGGTCATTTTCGTCCTAGCTAGGCTTATTCTAATCCAATTAGGGTTTTTAACCAATCTTGTGCATCCAAAAAGTGATTTTTTGTCATTGGTTGAACATTTAGGTTATTTTCGTATTCCCTAGGCTTATTCTAATCCAATTAGGGTTTTTAACCAATCTTTTGCATCCAATAAGTGATTTTGTGTCATTGGTTGAATACTTAGGTCATTTTTGTCCTCCCTAGGCCTATTCTAATCCAATTAGGGTTTTAAACCAATCTAGTGCATCCAATAAGTGATTTTGTGTTATTGGTTGAACATTTAGGTCATTTTCGTCCTCCCTAGGCTTATTCTATTCCAATTAGGGTTTTTAACCAATCTTTTGAATCCTATAAGTGATTTTGTGTCATTGGTTGAACATTTAGGTCATTTTCGTCCTCCCTAGGCTTATTCTAATCCAATTAGGGTTTTTAACCAATCATGTGAATCCAATAAGTGATTTTGTGTCATTGGTTGAACATTTAGGTCATTTTCGTCCTCCCTAGGCTTATTCTAATCCAATTAGGGTTTTTAACCAATCATGTGCATCCAATAAGTGATTTTGTGTCATTGGTTGAACATTTAGGTCATTTTTGTCCTCTCTAGGCTTATTCTAATCCTATTAGGGTTTTTAACCAATCTTGTGCATCCAATAAGTGCGTTTGTGTTATTGGTTGAACATTTAGGTCATTTTCGTCCTCCCTTGGCTTATTCTAATCCAATTAGGGTTTTTAACCAATCATGTGCATCCAATAAGTGCGTTTGTGTCATTGGTTGAACATTTAGGTCATTTTCGTCCTCCCAAGGCTTATTCTAATCTAATTAGGGTTTTTAACCAATCTTGTTCATCCAATATATGATTTTGTGTCATTGGTTGAAAATTTAGGTCATTTTCGTCCGCCCTAGGCTTATTCTAATCCAATTAGGGTTTTTAACCAATCATGTGAATCCAATAAGTGATTTTGTGTCATTGGTTGAACATTTAGGTCATTTTCGTCCTCCCAAGGCTTATTCTAATCTAATTAGGGTTTTTAACCAATCTTGTTCATCCAATAAGTGATTTTGTGTCATTGGTTGAACATTTAGGTTTTTCGTCCTCCCTAGGCTTATTCTAATCCAATTAGGGTTTTTAACCAATCATGTGAATCCAATAAGTGATTTTGTGTCATTGGTGGAATATTTAGGTCATTTTCGTCCTCCCTAGCCCTATTCTAATCCAATTAAGGTTTTAAACCAATCTTGTGCATCAAATATGTGATTTTGTGTCATTCGTTAAACATTTAGGTAATTTACGTCATCCTTCGACTTATTCTAATCCAATTAGGGTTTTTAACCAATCTTGTGCATCCATTAAGTGATTTTTTGTCATTGGATTAACATTTAGGTCATTTTTGTCCTCCCTAGGCTTATTCTATTCCAATTAGGGTTTTTAACCAATCATGTGCATCCAATAAATGATTTTGTGTAATTGGTTGAACATTTAGGTCATTTTCGTCCTCCCTAGGCTTATTCTTATCCAATTAGGGTTTTTAACTAGTCTTGTGCATCCAATAAGTGCGTTTGTGTTATTGGTTGAACATTTAGGTCATTTTCGTCCTCCCTTGGCTTATTCTAATCCAATTAGGGTTTTTAACCAATCATGTGCATCCAATAATTGATTTTGTGTCATTAGATTAACATTTAGGTCATTTTCGTCCTCCCTAGGCTTATTCTATTCCAATTAGGGTTTTTAACCAATCATGTGCATCCAATAAATGATTTTGTGTCATTGGTTGAACATTTAGGTCATTTTCGTCCTCCCTAGCCTTATTCTTATCCAATTAGGGTTTTTAACTAGTCTTGTGCATCCAATAAGTGCGTTTGTGTCATTGGTTGAACATTT
>JBBPBQ010000008.1:30052418-30065855 GCA_037974755.1 Cicer yamashitae | reverse complement strand
GGTTTTTAACCAATCTTGTGCATCCAATAAGTGATTTTTTGTCATTGGTTGAACATTTAGGTTATTTTCGTATTCCCTAGGCTTATTCTAATCCAATTAGGGTTTTTAACCAATCTTGTGCATCCAATAAGTGATTTTGTGTCATTGGTTGGATACTTAGGTCATTTTTGTCCTCCCTATGCCTATTCTAATCCAATTAGGGTTTTAAACCAATCTAGTGCATCCAATAAGTGATTTTGTGTTATTGGTTGAACATTTAGGTCATTTTCATCCTCCCTAGGCTTATTCTAATCCAATTAGGGTTTTTAACCAATCGTATGAATCCAATAAGTGATTTTGTGTCATTGGTGGAATATTTAGGTCATTTTCGTCCTCCCTAGCCTTATTCTAATCCAATTATGGTTTTTAACCAATCTTGTGTATCCAATATGTGATTTTGTGTCATTGGTTGAACATTTAGGTCATTTTCGTCTTCCCTAGGCTTATTCTAATCCAATTAGGGTTTTTAACCAATCATGTAAATCCAATAAGTGATTTTGTGTCATTGGTGGAATATTTAGGTCATTTTCGTCCTCCCTAGCCTTATTCTAATCCAATTATGGTTTTTAACCAATCTTGTGCATCCAATAAGTGATTTTTTGTCATTGGTTGAACATTTAGGTTATTTTCGTATTCCCTAGGCCTATTCTAATCCAATTAGGGTTTCTAACCAATCTTGTGCATCCAATAAGTGATTTTGTGTCATTGGTTGGATACTTAGGTCATTTTTGTCCTCCCTAGGCCTATTCTAATCCAATTAGGGTTTTAAACCAATCTAGTGCAACCAATAAGTGATTTTGTGTTATTGGTGGAACATTTAGGTCATTTTTGTCCTCCCTAGGCCTATTCTAATCCAATTAGGGTTTTAAACCAATCTTGTGCATCCAATAAGTAATTTTGTGTTATTGGTTGAACATTTAGGTCATTTTCTTCCTCCCAAGGCTTATTCTAATACAATTAGGATTTTTAACCAATCTTGTGCCTCCAATAAGTGATTTTTTGTCATTGGTTGAACATTTAGTTTATTTTCGTATTCCCTAGGCTTGTTCTAATCCAACTATGGTTTTTAACCAATCTTGTGCATCCAATATGTGATTTTGTTTCATTGGATGAACATTTAGGTCATTTTCGTCCTCCCTAGGCTTATTCTAATCCAATTAGGGTTTTTAACCAATCATGTAAATCCAATAAGTGATTTTGTGTCATTGGTTGAACATTTAGGTCATTTTCGTCCTCATAAGGCTTATTCTAATCTAATTAGGGTTTTTAATCAATCTTGTGCATCCAATAAGTGATTTTGTTTCATTGGATTAACATTTAGGTCATTTTCGTCATCCTTCGACTTATTCTAATCCAATTAGGGTTTTTAACCAATCATGTAAATCCAATAAGTGATTTTGTGTCATTGGATTAACATTTAGGTCATTTTCGTCCTTATAAGGCTTGTTCTAATCTAATTAGGGTTTTTAATCAATCTTGTGTATCCAATATGTGATTTTGTGTCATTGGTTGAACATTTAGGTCATTTTCGTCCTCCCTAGGCTTATTCTAATCCAATTAGGGTTTTTAACCAATCATGTGAATCCAACAAGTGATTTTGTGTCATTGGTGGAATATTTAGGTCATTTTCGTCCTCCCTAGCCTTATTCTAATCCGATTATGGTTTTTAACAGATCTTGTGCATCCAATAAGTGCATTTGTGTCATTGGTTGAATATTTAGGTCGTTTTCGACTTCCCTAGGCTTATTCTAATCCAATAAGGGTTTTTAACCAATCTTGTGCCTGCAATAAATGATTTTTGGTCATTGGTTGAACATTTAGGTTATTTTCGTATTCCCTAGGCTTATTCTAATCCAATAAGGGTTTTTAACCAATCATGTGAATCCAATAAGTGATTTTGTGTCATTGGTGGAATATTTAGGTCATTTTCGTCCTCCCTAGCTTTATTCTAATCCAATTATGGTTTTTAACCAATCTTGTGCATCTAATATGTGATTTTGTTTCATTGGTTGAACATTTAGGTCGTTTTCGACCTCCCTATGCTTATTCTAATCCAATAAGGGGTTTTCACCAATCTTGTGCCTGCAATAAATGATTTTTTGTCATTAGTTGAACATGTAGGTCATTTTCGTCATCCTTCGACTTATTCTAATCCAATTAGGGTTTTTAACCAATCTTGTGCATCCAATAAGTGATTTTTTGTCATTGGATTAACATTTAGGTCATTTTCGTCCTCCCTAGGCTTATTCTAATCCAACTAGGGTTTTTAACCAATCTTGTGCATCCAATAAATGCGTTTGTGTTATTGGTTGAACATTAAGGTCATTTTCGTCATTCTTCGACACATTCTAATCCACTTAGGGATTTTAACCAATCTTGTGAATCCAAAAAGGGATTTTTTGTCATCTGATTAACATTTAGGTCATTTTCGTCGTCCCTAGGCTTATTCTAATGCAATTAGGGTTTTTAACCAATCTTGTGCATTCAATAAGTGATTTTGTGTTATTGGTTTAACATTTAGGTCATTTTCGTCCTACCTAGGCTTATTCTAATCCAATTATGGTTTTTAACCAATCTTGTGCATCCAATAAGTGATTTTGTGTCATTGCTTGAACATTTAGGTCATGTTCGTCATCCTTCGACTTATTCTAATCCAATTAGGGTTTTTTACCAATCTTGTGCATCCAATAAGTGATTTTGTGTCATTGGTTGAACATTTAGGTCATTTTCGTCCTCCCTAGCCATATTCTAATCCAGTTATGGTTTTTAACCAATCTTGTGCATCCAATAAGTGATTTTGTGTCATTGGTTGAAAATTTAGGTCATTTTCGTCATCCATCGACTTATTCTAATCCAATTAGGGTTTTTAACCAATCTTGTGCATCCAATATGTGATTTTTTGTCATTGGATTAACATTTAGGTCATTTTCGTCCTCCCTAGGCTTATTCTAATCCAATTAGGATTTTTAACCGTTCATGTGAATCCTATAAGTGATTTTGTGTCATTGGTGGAATATTTACGTCATTTTCGTCCTCCCTAGCCTTATTCTAATCCAATTATAGTTTTTAACGAATCTTGTGCATCCAATAAGTGCATTTGTGTCATTGGATGAACATTTAGGTCAGTTTCGTCATCCTTCAACTTATTCTAATCCAATTAGGGTTTTTAACCAATCTTGTGCATCCAATAAGTGATTTTGTGTTATTGGATTAACATTTAGGTCATTTTCGTCCTCCCTAGGCTTATTCTATTCCAATTAGGGTTTTTAACCAATCTTGTGCATCCAATAAGTGATTTTGTGTCATTGGGGGCATATTTAGGTCATTTTCGTCCTCCCTAGCCTTATTCTAATCGAATTATGGTTTTTAACCAATCTTGTGCATCCAATAAGGAATTTTGTGTCATTGGTTGAATATTTAGGTCATTTTCGTCCTCCCTAGGTCTATTCTAATCCAATTAGGGTTTTAAACAATTCTTGTGCATCCAATAAGTGCGTTTGTGTCATTGGTTGAACATTTAGGTCATTTTCGTCCTACCAAGGCTTATTCTAATCTAATTAGGGTTTTTAATCAATCTTGTTCATCCAATAAGTGATTTTGTGTCATTGGTTGAAAATTTAGGTCATTTTCGTCCTCCCTAGGCTTATTCTAACCCAATAAGGGTTTTTAACCAATCATGTGAATCCAATAAATGATTTTGTGTCATTGGTGGAATATATAGGTCATTTTCGTCCTCCCTATCCTTATTCTAATCCAAATAGGGTTTTAAACCAATCTTGTGCATCCAATATGTAATTTTGTGTCATTGGTTGAACTTTTAGGTCATTTTCGTCATCCTTTGACTTATTCTAATCCAATTAGGGTTTTTAACCAATCTTGTGCATCCAATAAGTGATTTTGTGTCATTGGTTGAACATTTAGGTCATTTTCGTCCTCCCTAGGCTTATTCTAATTCAATTAGGGTTTTTAACCAATCTTGTGCAACCAATAAGTGCGTTTCTGTTATTGGTTGATCATTAAGGTCATTTTCGTCATCCTTCGACATATTCTAATCCAATTAGGAATTTTAACCAATCTTGTGAATCCAAAAAGGGATTTCGTGTGATGTGATTAGCATTTAGGTCATTTTCGTCGTCCCTAGGCTTATTCTAATACATTTAGGGTTTTTAACAAATCTTGTGCATCTTATAAGTGCGTTTGTGTCATGGGTTGATCATTTAGATCATTTTCATCATCCTTCAACTTATTCTAATCCAATTAGGGTTTTTAACCAATCTTGTGCATTCAATAAGTGATTTTGTGTCATTGGTTGAAGATTTAGGTCATTTTCGTCCTCCATAGGCTTGTTCTAATCCAATTAGGGTTTTTAACCAATCATGAGAATCCAATAAGTGATTTTGTGTGATTGGTGGAATATTTAGGTCATTTTCGTCCTCCCTAGCCTTATTCTAATCCAATTATGGTTTTTAACCAATCTTGTGCATCCAATAAGTGCATTTGTGTCATGGGATTAACATTTAGGTCATTTTCATCGTCCCTAGGCTTATTCTAATGCAATTAGGGTTTTTAACCAATCTAGTGCATCTTATAAGTGCATTTGTGTCATGGGTTGATCATTTAGTTCATTTTCATCATCCTTCATCATATTCTAATCTAATTAGGGTTTCTAACAAATCTTGTGCATTCAATAAGTAATTTTGTGTCATTGGTTTAACATTTAGGTCATTTTCGTCCTACCTAGGCTTATTCTAATCCAATTAGGGTGTTTAACCAATCTTTTGCATCCAATAAGTTATTTTGTGTCATTGCTTGAACATTTAGGTAATTTTCGTCATCCTTCGACTTATTCTAATCCAATTAGGGTTTTTAACCAATCTTGTGCCGCCAATAAGTGATTTTGTGTCATTGGTTGAACATTTAGGTCATTTTTGTCCTCGCTAGGCTTATTCTAATCCAATTATGGTTTTTAACCAATCTTGTGCATCCAATAAGTGATTTTGTGTCATTGCTTGAATATTTAGGTCATTTTCGTCATCCTTCGACTTATTCTAATCCAATTAGGGTTTTTAACCAATCTTGTGCATCCAATAAGTGATTTTGTGTCATTGGTTGAACATTTAGGTCATTTTCGTCCTCCCTAGCCTTATTCTAATCCAATTATGGTTTTTAACCAATCTTGTGCATCCAATAAGTGATATTGTGTCATTGGTTGAACATTTAGGTCATTTTCGTCATCCTTCGACTTATTCTAATCCAATTAGGGTTTTTAACCAATCTTGTGCATCCAATATGTGATTTTTTGTCATTAAATTAACATTTAGGTCATTTTCGTCATCCCTGGGCTTATTCTAATCCAATTATGGTTTTTAACCAATCTTGTGTATCCAATATGTGATTTTGTGTCATTGGTTGATCATTTAGGTCATTTTCATCATCCTTCATCATATTCTAATCCAATTAGGGCTTCTAACCAATCTTGTGCATTCAATAAGTGATTTTGTGTTATTGGTTTAACATTTAGGTCATATTCGTCCTACCTAGGCTTATTTTAATCCAATTATGGTTTTTAAACAATCTTGTGCATCCAATAAGTGATTTTGTGTCATTGCTTGAACATTTAGGTCATTTTCGTCATCCTTCGACTTATTCTAATCCAATTAGGGTTTTTAACCAATCTTGTGCATCCAATAAGTGATTTTGGGTCATTGATTGAACATTTAGGTCATTTTCGTCCTCCCTAGCCATATTCTAATCCAATTATGGTTTTTAACCAATCTTGTGCATCCAATAAGTGATTTTGTGTCATTGGTTGAAAATTTAGGTCATTTTCGTGATCATTCGACTTATTCTAATCCAATTAGGGTTTTTAACCAATCTTGTGCATCCAATATGTGATTTTTTGTCATTGGATTAACATTTAGGTCATTTTCGTCTTCCCTAAGCTTATTCTAATCCAATTAGGATTTTTAACCGTTCATGTGAATCCAATAAGTGATTTTGTGTCATTGGTGGAATATTTAGGTCATTTTCGTCCTCCCTAGCCTTATTCTAATCCAATTATAGTTTTTAACGAATCTTGTGCATCCAATAAGTGCATTTGTGTCATTGGATGAACATTTAGGTCAGTTTCGTCATCCTTCAACTTATTCTAATCCAATTAGGGTTTTTAACCAATCTTGTGCATCCAATAAGTGATTTTGTGTTATTGGATTAACATTTAGGTCATTTTCGTCCTCCCTAGGCTTATTCTATTCCAATTAGGGTTTTTAACCAATCTTTTGGATCCTATAAGTGATTTTGTGTCGTTGGATTAACATTTAGGTCATTTTCGTCCTAGCCAGGCTTATTCTAATCCAATTAGGGTTTTTAACCAATCTTGTGCATCCAATAAGTGATTTTGTGTCATTGGGGGCATATTTAGGTCATTTTTGTCCTCCCTAGCCTTATTCTAATCGAATTATGGTTTTTAACCAATCTTCTGCATCCAATAAGTAATTTTGTGTCATTGGTTGAATATTGAGGTCATTTTCGTCCTCCCTAGGTCTATTCTAATCCAATTAGGGTTTTAAACCAATCTTGTGTATCCAATAAGTGATTTTGTGTTATTGGTTGAACATTTAGGTCATTTTCGTCCTGCCTTGGCTTATTCTAATCCAATTATGGTTTTTAACCAATCATGTGCAGCCAATAAGTGCGTTTCTGTCATTGGTTGAACATTTAGGTCATTTTCGTCCTACCAAGGCTTATTCTAATCTAAATAGGGTTTTTAATCAATCTTGTTCATCCAATAAGTGATTTTGTGTCATTGGTTGAAAATTTAGGTCATTTTCGTCCTCCCTAGGCTTATTCTAACCCAATAAGGGTTTTTAACCAATCATGTGAATCCAATAAATGATTTTGTGTCATTCGTGGAATATATAGGTCATTTTCGTCCTCCCTATCCTTATTCTAATCCAATTAGGGTTTTAAACCAATCTTGTGCATCCAATATGTAATTTTATGTCATTGGTTGAACTTTTAGGTCATTTTCGTCATCCTTCGACTTATTCTAATCCAATTAGGGTTTTTAACCAATGTTGTGCATCCAATAAGTGATTTTGTGTCATTGGTTGAACATTTAGGTCATTTTCGTCCTCCCTAGGCTTATTCTAATCCAATTAGGGTTTTTAACCAATCTTGTGCAACCAATAAGTGCGTTTGTGTTATTGGTTGAACATTAAGGTCATTTTCGTCATCCTTCGACATATTCTAATCCAATTAGGAATTTTAACCAATCTTGTGAATCCAAAAAGGGATTTCGTGTCATGTGATTAACATTTAGGTCATTTTCGTCGTCCCTAGGCTTATTCTAATACATTTAGGGTTTTTAACAAATCTTGTGCATCTTATAAGTGCGTTTGTGTCATGGGTTGATCATTTAGATCATTTTCATCATCCTTCAACTTATTCTAATCCAATTAGGGTTTTTAACCAATCTTGTGCATTCAATAAGTGATTTTGTGTCATTGGTTGAAGATTTAGGTCATTTTCGTCCTCCATAGGCTTGTTCTAATCCAATTAGGGTTTTTAACCAATCATGAGAATCCAATAAGTGATTTTGTGTGATTGGTGGAATATTTAGGTCATTTTCGTCCTCCCTAGCCTTATTCTAATCCAATTATGGTTTTTAACCAATCTTGTGCATCCAATAAGTGCATTTGTGTCATGGGATTAACATTTAGGTCATTTTCATCGTCCCTAGGCTTATTCTAATGCAATTAGGGTTTTTAACCAATCTAGTGCATCTTATAAGTGCATTTGTGTCATGGGTTGATCATTTAGTTCATTTTCATCATCCTTCATCATATTCTAATCTAATTAGGGTTTCTAACAAATCTTGTGCATTCAATAAGTAATTTTGTGTCATTGGTTTAACATTTAGGTCATTTTCGTCCTACCTAGGCTTATTCTAATCCAATTAGGGTGTTTAACCAATCTTTTGCATCCAATAAGTTATTTTGTGTCATTGCTTGAACATTTAGGTAATTTTCGTCATCCTTCGACTTATTCTAATCCAATTAGGGTTTTTAACCAATCTTGTGCCGCCAATAAGTGATTTTGTGTCATTGGTTGAACATTTAGGTCATTTTTGTCCTCGCTAGGCTTATTCTAATCCAATTATGGTTTTTAACCAATCTTGTGCATCCAATAAGTGATTTTGTGTCATTGCTTGAATATTTAGGTCATTTTCGTCATCCTTCGACTTATTCTAATCCAATTAGGGTTTTTAACCAATCTTGTGCATCCAATAAGTGATTTTGTGTCATTGGTTGAACATTTAGGTCATTTTCGTCCTCCCTAGCCTTATTCTAATCCAATTATGGTTTTTAACCAATCTTGTGCATCCAATAAGTGATATTGTGTCATTGGTTGAACATTTAGGTCATTTTCGTCATCCTTCGACTTATTCTAATCCAATTAGGGTTTTTAACCAATCTTGTGCATCCAATATGTGATTTTTTGTCATTAAATTAACATTTAGGTCATTTTCGTCATCCCTGGGCTTATTCTAATCCAATTATGGTTTTTAACCAATCTTGTGTATCCAATATGTGATTTTGTGTCATTGGTTGATCATTTAGGTCATTTTCATCATCCTTCATCATATTCTAATCCAATTAGGGCTTCTAACCAATCTTGTGCATTCAATAAGTGATTTTGTGTTATTGGTTTAACATTTAGGTCATATTCGTCCTACCTAGGCTTATTCTAATCCAATTATGGTTTTTAAACAATCTTGTGCATCCAATAAGTGATTTTGTGTCATTGCTTGAACATTTAGGTCATTTTCGTCATCCTTCGACTTATTCTAATCCAATTAGGATTTTTAACCAATCTTGTGCATCCAATAAGTGATTTTGGGTCATTGATTGAACATTTAGGTCATTTTCGTCCTCCCTAGCCATATTCTAATCCAATTATGGTTTTTAACCAATCTTGTGCATCCAATAAGTGATTTTGTGTCATTGGTTGAAAATTTAGGTCATTTTCGTCATCATTCGACTTATTCTAATCCAATTAGGGTTTTTAACCAATCTTGTGCATCCAATATGTGATTTTTTGTCATTGGATTAACATTTAGGTCATTTTCGTCTTCCCTAGGCTTATTCTAATCCAATTAGGATTTTTAACCGTTCATGTGAATCCAATAAGTGATTTTGTGTCATTGGTGGAATATTTAGGTCATTTTCGTCCTCCCTAGCCTTATTCTAATCCAATTATAGTTTTTAACGAATCTTGTGCATCCAATAAGTGCATTTGTGTCATTGGATGAACATTTAGGTCAGTTTCGTCATCCTTCAACTTATTCTAATCCAATTAGGGTTTTTAACCAATCTTGTGCATCCAATAAGTGATTTTGTGTTATTGGATTAACATTTAGGTCATTTTCGTCCTCCCTAGGCTTATTCTATTCCAATTAGGGTTTTTAACCAATCTTTTGGATCCTATAAGTGATTTTGTGTCGTTGGATTAACATTTAGGTCATTTTCGTCCTCGCCAGGCTTATTCTAATCCAATTAGGGTTTTTAACCAATCTTGTGCATCCAATAAGTGATTTTGTGTCATTGGGGGCATATTTAGGTCATTTTTGTCCTCCCTAGCCTTATTCTAATCGAATTATGGTTTTTAACCAATCTTCTGCATCCAATAAGTAATTTTGTGTCATTGGTTGAATATTTAGGTCATTTTCGTCCTCCCTAGGTCTATTCTAATCCAATTAGGGTTTTAAACCAATCTTGTGTATCCAATAAGTGATTTTGTGTTATTGGTTGAACATTTAGGTCATTTTCGTCCTGCCTTGGCTTATTCTAATCCAATTATGGTTTTTAACCAATCATGTGCAGCCAATAATTGCGTTTGTGTCATTCGTTGAACATTTAGGTCATTTTCGTCCTACCAAGGCTTATTCTAATCTAAATAGGGTTTTTAATCAATCTTGTTCATCCAATAAGTGATTTTGTGTCATTGGTTGAAAATTTAGGTCATTTTCGTCCTCCCTAGGCTTATTCTAACCCAATAAGGGTTTTTAACCAATCATGTGAATCCAATAAATGATTTTGTGTCATTCGTGGAATATATAGGTCATTTTCGTCCTCCCTATCCTTATTCTAATCCAATTAGGGTTTTAAACCAATCTTGTGCATCCAATATGTAATTTTATGTCATTGGTTGAACTTTTAGGTCATTTTCGTCATCCTTCGACTTATTCTAATCCAATTAGGGTTTTTAAACAATCTTGTGCATCCAATAAGTGATTTTGTGTCATTGGTTGAACATTTAGGTCATTTTCGTCCTCCCTAGGCTTATTCTAATCCAATTAGGGTTTTTAACCAATCATGTGCAACCAATAAGTGCGTTTGTGTTATTGGTTGAACATTAAGGTCATTTTCGTCATCCTTCGACATATTCTAATCCAATTAGGAATTTTAACCAATCTTGTGAATCCAAAAAGGGATTTCGTGTCATGTGATTAACATTTAGGTCATTTTCGTCGTCCCTAGGCTTATTCTAATACATTTAGGGTTTTTAACAAATCTTGTGCATCTTATAAGTGCGTTTGTGTCATGGGTTGATCATTTAGATCATTTTCATCATCCTTCAACTTATTCTAATCCAATTAGGGTTTTTAACCAATCTTGTGCATTCAATAAGTGATTTTGTGTCATTGGTTGAAGATTTAGGTCATTTTCGTCCTCCATAGGCTTGTTCTAATCCAATTAGGGTTTTTAACCAATCATGAGAATCCAATAAGTGATTTTGTGTGATTGGTGGAATATTTAGGTCATTTTCGTCCTCCCTAGCCTTATTCTAATCCAATTATGGTTTTTAACCAATCTTGTGCATCCAATAAGTGCATTTGTGTCATGGGATTAACATTTAGGTCATTTTCATCGTCCCTAGGCTTATTCTAATGCAATTAGGGTTTTTAACCAATCTAGTGCATCTTATAAGTGCATTTGTATCATGGGTTGATCATTTAGAACATTTTCATCATCCTTCATCATATTCTAATCCAATTAGGGTTTCTAACAAATCTTGTGCATTCAATAAGTGATTTTGTGTCATTGGTTTAACATTTAGGTCATTTTCGTCCTACCTAGGCTTATTCTAATCCAATTAGGGTGTTTAACCAATCTTGTGCATCCAATAATTTATTTTGTGTCATTGCTTGAACATTTAGGTAATTTTCGTCATCCTTCGACTTATTCTAATCCAATTAGGGTTTTTAACCAATCTTGTGCCGCCAATAAGTGATTTTGTGTCATAGGTTGAACATTTAGGTCATTTTTGTCCTCCCTAGGCTTATTCTAATCCAATTATGGTTTTTAACCAATCTTGTGCATCCAATAAGTGATTTTGTGTCATTGCTTGAACATTTAGGTCATTTTCGTCATCCTTCGACTTATTCTAATCCAATTAGGGTTTTTAACCAATCTTGTGCATCCAATAAGTGATTTTGTGTCATTGGTTGAACATTTAGGTCATTTTCGTCCTCCCTAGCCTTATTCTAATCCAAATATGGTTTTTAACCAATCTTGTGCATCCAATAATTGATTTTGTGTCATTGGTTGAACATTTAGGTCATTTTCGTCATCCTTCGACTTATTCTAATCCAATTAGGGTTTTTAACCAATCTTGTGCATCCAATAAGTGATTTGTTGTCATTGGATTAACATTTAGGTCATTTTCGTCCTCCCTGGGCTTATTCTAATCCAATTATGGTTTTTAACCAATCTTGTGTATCCAATATGTGATTTTGTGTCATTGGTTGAACATTTAGGTCGTTTTCGTCCTCGCTAGGCTTATTCTAATCCAATTATGGTTTTTAACCAATCTTGTGTATCCAATATGTGATTTTGTGTCATTGGTTGAACATTTAGGTCATTTTCGTCCTCCCTAGGCTTATTCTAATCCAATTAGGGTTTTTAACCGATCATGTGAATCCAATAAGTGATTTTGTGTCATTGGTGGAATATTTAGGTCATTTTCGTCCTCTCTAGCCTTATTCTAATCCAATTATGGTTTTTAACCAATCTTGTGCATCCAATAAGTGATATTGTGTCATTGGTTGAACATTTAGGTCATTTTCGTCATCCTTCGACTTATTCTAATCCAATTAGGGTTTTTAACCAATCTTGTACATCCAATATGTGATTTTTTGTCATTAAATTAACATTTAGGTCATTTTCGTCATCCCTGGGCTTATTCTAATCCAATTATGGTTTTTAACCAATCTTGTGTATCCAATATGTGATTTTGTGTCATTGGTTGATCATTTAGATCATTTTCATCATCCTTCATCATATTCTAATCCAATTAGGGCTTATAACCAATCTTGTGCATTCAATAAGTGATTTTGTGTCATTGGTTTAACATTTAGGTCATTTTCGTCCTACCTAGGCTTATTTTAATCCAATTAGGGTGTTTAACCAATCTTGTGCATCCAATAAGTGCGTTTGTGACATTGGATGAACATTTAGGTCATTTCGTCATCCTTCAACTTATTCTAATCCAATTCGGGTTTTTAACCAATCTTGTGCATCCAATAAGTGATTTTGTGTCATGGGATTAACATTTAGGTCATTTTCGTCCTCCCTAGGCTTATTCTATTCCAATTAGGGTTTTTAACCAATATTTTGCACCCTATAAGTGATTTTGTGTCATTGGATGAATATTTAGGTCGTTTTCGACTTCCCTAGGCTTATTCTAATCCAATAAGGGTTTTTAACCAATCTTGTGCCTGCAATAAATGATTTTTGGTCATTGGTTGAACATTTAGGTTATTTTCGTATTCCCTAGGCTTATTCTAATCCAATAAGGGTTTTTAACCAATCATGTGAATCCAATAAGTGATTTTGTGTCATTGGTGGAATATTTAGGTCATTTTCGTCCTCCCTAGCTTTATTCTAATCCAATTATGGTTTTTAACCAATCTTGTGCATCTAATATGTGATTTTGTTTCATTGGTTGAACATTTAGGTCGTTTTCGACCTCCCTATGCTTATTCTAATCCAATAAGGGGTTTTCACCAATCTTGTGCCTGCAATAAATGATTTTTTGTCATTAGTTGAACATGTAGGTCATTTTCGTCATCCTTCGACTTATTCTAATCCAATTAGGGTTTTTAACCAATCTTGTGCATCCAATAAGTGATTTTTTGTCATTGGATTAACATTTAGGTCATTTTCGTCCTCCCTAGGCTTATTCTAATCCAACTAGGGTTTTTAACCAATCTTGTGCATCCAATAAATGCGTTTGTGTTATTGGTTGAACATTAAGGTCATTTTCGTCATTCTTCGACACATTCTAATCCACTTAGGGATTTTAACCAATCTTGTGAATCCAAAAAGGGATTTT
>JBBPBQ010000008.1:30039581-30052023 GCA_037974755.1 Cicer yamashitae | reverse complement strand
TGAATATTTAGGTCGTTTTCGACTTCCCTAGGCTTATTCTAATCCAATAAGGGTTTTTAACCAATCTTGTGCCTGCAATAAATGATTTTTGGTCATTGGTTGAACATTTAGGTTATTTTCGTATTCCCTAGGCTTATTCTAATCCAATAAGGGTTTTTAACCAATCATGTGAATCCAATAAGTGATTTTGTGTCATTGGTGGAATATTTAGGTCATTTTCGTCCTCCCTAGCTTTATTCTAATCCAATTATGGTTTTTAACCAATCTTGTGCATCTAATATGTGATTTTGTTTCATTGGTTGAACATTTAGGTCGTTTTCGACCTCCCTATGCTTATTCTAATCCAATAAGGGGTTTTCACCAATCTTGTGCCTGCAATAAATGATTTTTTGTCATTAGTTGAACATGTAGGTCATTTTCGTCATCCTTCGACTTATTCTAATCCAATTAGGGTTTTTAACCAATCTTGTGCATCCAATAAGTGATTTTTTGTCATTGGATTAACATTTAGGTCATTTTCGTCCTCCCTAGGCTTATTCTAATCCAACTAGGGTTTTTAACCAATCTTGTGCATCCAATAAATGCGTTTGTGTTATTGGTTGAACATTAAGGTCATTTTCGTCATTCTTCGACACATTCTAATCCACTTAGGGATTTTAACCAATCTTGTGAATCCAAAAAGGGATTTTGTGTCATCTGATTAACATTTAGGTCATTTTCGTCGTCCCTAGGCTTATTCTAATGCAATTAGGGTTTTTAACCAATCTTGTGCATTCAATAAGTGATTTTGTGTTATTGGTTTACCATTTAGGTCATTTTCGTCCTACCTAGGCTTATTCTAATCCAATTATGGTTTTTAACCAATCTTGTGCATCCAATAAGTGATTTTGTGTCATTGCTTGAACATTTAGGTCATGTTCGTCATCCTTCGACTTATTCTAATCCAATTAGGGTTTTTTACCAATCTTGTGCATCCAATAAGTGATTTTGTGTCATTGGTTGAACATTTAGGTCATTTTCGTCCTCCCTAGCCATATTCTAATCCAGTTATGGTTTTTAACCAATCTTGTGCATCCAATAAGTGATTTTGTGTCATTGGTTGAAAATTTAGGTCATTTTCGTCATCCATCGACTTATTCTAATCCAATTACGGTTTTTAACCAATCTTGTGCATCCAATATGTGGTTTTTTGTCATTGGATTAACATTTAGGTCATTTTCGTCATCCCTGGGCTTATTCTAATCCAATTATGGTTTTTAACCAATCTTGTGTACCCAATATGTGATTTTGTGTCATTGGTTGAACATTTAGGTCATTTTCGTCCTCCCTAGGCTTATTCTAATCCAATTAGGATTTTTAACCGATCATGTGAATCCAATAAGAGATTTTGTGTCATTGGTGGAATATTTAGGTCATTTTCGTCCTCCCTAGCCTTATTCTAATCCAATTATGGTTTTTAACCAATCTTGTGCATCCAATAAGTGCATTTGTGTCATTGGATGAACATTTAGCTCAGTTTCGTCATCCTTAAACTTATTCTAATCCAATTAGGGTTTTTAACCAATCTTGTGCATCCTATAAGTGATTTTGTGTCATTGGATTAACATTTAGGTCATTTTCGTCCTCCCTAGGTCTATTCTAATCCAATTAGGGTTTTAAACCAATCTTGTGCATCCAATAAGTGATTTTGTGTTATTGGTTGAACATTTAGGTCATTTTTTCCTGCCTTGGCTTATTCTAATCCAATTATGGTTTTTAACCAATCATGTGCATCCAATAAGTGCGTTTGTGTCATGGGTTGATCATTTAGGTCATTTTCATCATCCTTCATCATATTCTAATCCAATTAGGGTTTCTAACCAATCTTGTGCATTCAATAAGTGATTTTGTGTCATTGGTTTAACATTTAGGTCATTTTCGTCCTACCTAGGCTTATTCTAATCCAATTAGGGTGTTTAACCAATCTTGTGCATCCAATAAGTAATTTTGTGTCATTACTTGAACATTTAGGTAATTTTCGTCATCCTTCGACTTATTCTAATCCAATTAGGGTTCTTAACCAATCTTGTGCCGCCAATAAGTGATTTTGTGTCATTGGTTGAACATTTAGGTCATTTTTGTCCTCCCTAGGCTTATTCTAATCCAATTATGGTTTTTAACCAATCTTGTGCATCCAATAAGTGATTTTGTGTCATTGCTTGAACATTTAGGTCATTTTCGTCATCCTACGACTTATTCTAATCCAATTCGGGTTTTTAACCAATCTTGTGCATCCAATAAGTGATTTTGTGTCATTGGTTGAACATTTAGGTCATTTTCGTCCCCCCTAGCCTTATTCTAATCCAATTATGGTTTTTAACCAATCTTGTGCATCCAATAAGTGATTTTGTGTCATTGGTTGAACATTTAGGTCATTTTCGTCATCCTTCGACTTATTCTAATCCAATTAGGGTTTTTATCCAATCTTGTGCATCCAATAAGTGATTTGTTGTCATTGGATTAACATTTAGGTCATTTTCGTCCTCCCTGGGATTATTCTAATCCAACTATGGTTTTTAACCAATCTTGTGTATCCAATATGTGATTTTGTGTCATTGGTTGAACATTTAGGTCATTTCGTCCTCCCTAGGCTTATTCTAATCCAATTATGGTTTTTAACCAATCTTGTGTATCCAATATGTGATTTTGTGTCATTGGTTGAACATTTAGGTCATTTTCGTCCTCCCTAGGCTTATTCTAATCCAATTAGGGTTTTTAACCGATCATGTGAATCCAATAAGTGATTTTGTGTCATTGGTGGAATATTTAGGTCATTTTCGTCCTCCCAAGCCTTATTCTAATCCAATTACGGTTTTTAACCAATCTTGTGTATCCAATATGTGATTTTGTGTCATTGGTTGAAGATTTATGTCATTTTCGTCCTCCCTAGGCTTATTTTAATCCAATTAGGGTTTTTAACCAATCATGTGAATCCAATAAGTGATTTTGTGTCATTGGTGGAATATTTAGGTAATTTTCTTCCTCCCTAGCCTTATTCTGATCCAATTATGGTTTTTAACAGATCTTGTGCATCCAATAAGTGCATTTGTGTCATTGGATGAACATTTAGGTCCTTTTCGACCTCCCTAGGCTTATTCTAATCCAATAAGGGTTTTTAACCAATCTTGTGCCTACAATAAATGATTTTTTGTCTTTGGTTGAACATTTAGGTTATTTTCGTATTCCATAGGCTTATTCTAATCCAATTAGGGTTTTTAACCAATCTTGTGCATCCAATAAGTGATTTTGTGTCATTGGTGGAATATTTAGGTCATTTTCGTCCTCCCTAGCTTTATTCTAATCCAATTATGGTTTTTAACCAATCTTGTGCATCTAATATGTGATTTTGTTTCATTGGTTGAACATTTAGGTCGTTTTCGACCTCCCTATGCTTATTCTAATCCAATAAGGGGTTTTCACCAATCTTGTGCCTGCAATAAATGATTTTGTGTCATTAGTTGAACATGTAGGTCATTTTCGTCATCCTTCGACTTATTCTAATCCAATTACGGTTTTTAACCAATCTTGTGCATCCAATATGTGGTTTTTTGTCATTGGATTAACATTTAGTTCATTTTCGTCATCCCTGGGCTTATTCTAATCCAATTATGGTTTTTAACCAATCTTGTGTACCCAATATGTGATTTTGTGTCATTGGTTGAACATTTAGGTCATTTTCGTCCTCCCTAGGCTTATTCTAATCCAATTAGGATTTTTAACCGATCATGTGAATCCAATAAGAGATTTTGTGTCATTGGTGGAATATTTAGGTCATTTTCGTCCTCCCTAGCCTTATTCTAATCCAATTATGGTTTTTAACGAATCTTGTGCATCCAATAAGTGCATTTGTGTCATTGGATGAACATTTAGCTCAGTTTCGTCATCCTTAAACTTATTCTAATCCAATTAGGGTTTTTAACCAATCTTGTGCATCCTATAAGTGATTTTGTGTCATTGGATTAACATTTAGGTCATTTTCGTCCTCGCCAGGCTTATTCTAATCCGATTAGGGTTTTAAACCAATCTTGTGCATCCAATAAGTGATTTTGTGTCATTGGGGGCATGTTTAGGTCATTTTCGTCCTCCCTAGCCTTATTCTAATCGAATTATGGTTTTTAGCCAATCTTGTGCATCCAATAAGTAATTTTGTGTCATTGGTTGAATATTTAGGTCATTTTCGTCCTCCCTAGGTCTATTCTAATCCAATTAGGGTTTTAAACCAATCTTGTGCATCCAATAAGTGATTTTGTGTTATTGGTTGAACATTTAGGTCATTTTTGTCCTGCCTTGGCTTATTCTAATCCAATTATGGTTTTTAACCAATCATGTGCATCCAATAAGTGCGTTTGTGTCATGGGTTGATCATTTAGGTCATTTTCATCATCCTTCATCATATTCTAATCCAATTAGGGTTTCTAACCAATCTTGTGCATTCAATAAGTGATTTTGTGTCATTGGTTTAACATTTAGGTCATTTTCGTCCTACCTAGGCTTATTCTAATCCAATTAGGGTGTTTAACCAATCTTTTGCATCCAATAAGTTATTTTGTGTCATTGCTTGAACATTTAGGTAATTTTCGTCATCCTTCGACTTATTCTAATCCAATTAGGGTTTTTAACCAATCTTGTGCCGCCAATAAGTGATTTTGTTTCATTGGTTGAACATTTAGGTCATTTTTGTCCTCCCTAGGCTTATTCTAATCCAATTATGGTTTTTAACCAATCTTGTGCATCCAATAAGTGATTTTGTGTCATTGCTTGAATATTTAGGTCATTTTCGTCATCCTTCGACTTATTCTAATCCAATTAGGGTTTTTAACCAATCTTGTGCATCCAATAAGTGATTTTGTGTCATTGGTTGAACATTTAGGTCATTTTCGTCCTCCCTAGCCTTATTCTAATCCAATTATGGTTTTTAACCAATCTTGTGCATCCAATAAGTGATATTGTGTCATTGGTTGAACATTTAAGTCATTTTCGTCATCCTTCGACTTATTCTAATCCAATTAGGGTTTTTAACCAATCTTGTGCATCCAATATGTGATTTTTTGTCATTGGATTAACATTTAGGTCATTTTCGTCATCCCTGGGCTTATTCTAATCCAATTATGGTTTTTAACCAATCTTGTGTATCCAATATGTGATTTTTTGTCATTGGTTGAACATTTAGGTCATTTTCGTCCTCCCAAGGCTTATTCTAATCCAATTAGGATTTTTAACCGATCATGTGAATCCAATAAGTGATTTTGTGTCGTTGGTGGAATATTTAGGTCATTTTCGTCCTCCCTAGCCTTATTCTAATCCAATTATGGTTTTTAACCAATCTTGTGCATCCAATAAGTGATTTTGTGTCATTGGTTGAATACTTAGGTCATTTTCGTCCTCCCTAGGTCTATTCTAATCCAATAAGGGTTTTAAACCAATCTTGTGCATCCAATAAGTGATTTTGTGTTATTGGTTGAACATTTAGGTCATTTTCGTCCTCCCTTTGCTTATTCTAATCCAATTAGGGTTTTTAACCAATCATGTGCATCCAATAAGTGTGTTTGTGTCATTGGTTGAACATTTAGGTCATTTTCATCCTCCCTAGGCTTATTCTAATCCAATTAGTGTTTTTAACCAATCATGTGAATCCAATAAGTGATTTTGTGTCATTGGTGGAGTATTTAGGTCATTTTCGTCCTCCCAATCCTTATTCTAATCCAATTAGGGTTTTAAACCAATCTTGTGCATCCAATAAGTGATATTGTGTCATTGGTTGAACATTTAAGTCATTTTCGTCCTCCCTTTGCTTATTCTAATCCAATTAGGGTTTTTAACCAATCATGTGCATCCAATAAGTGTGTTTGTGTCATTGGTTGAACATTTAGGTCATTTTCGTCCTCCCAAGGCTTATTCTAATCTAATTAGGGTTTTTAACCAATCTTGTTCATCCAATAAGTGATTTTGTGTCATTGGTTGAAAATTTAGGTCATTTTCGTCCTCCCTAGGCTTATTCTAATCCAATTAGGGTTTTTAATCAATCATGTGAATCCAATAAGTGATTTTGTGTCATTGGTTGAATATTTAGGTCATTTTCGTCCTCCCTAGGCCTATTCTAATCCAATTAGGGGTTTAAACCAATCTTGTGCATCCAGTAAGTGATTTTGTGTTATTGGTTGAACATTTAGGTCATTTTCGTCCTCCCTTGGCTTATTCTAATCCAATTAGGGTTTTTAACCAATCTTGTGCATCCAATAAGTGATTTTGTGTCATTGGTTGAACATTTAGGTCATTTTCGTCCTCCCTAGGCTTATTCTAATCCAATTAGGGTTTTTAACCAATCTTGTGCATCCAATATGTGATTTTGTTTCATTGGTTGAACATTTAGGTCATTTTTGTCCTCCCTAGGCTTATTCTAATCCAATTAGGGTTTTTAACCAATCTTGTGCATCCAATATGTGATATTGTGTCATTGGTTGAACATTTAGGTCATTTTCGTCCTCGCTAGGCTTATTCTAATCCAATTAGGGTTTTTAACCAATCTTGTGCATCCAATATGTGATTTTGTGTCATTGGTTGAACATTTAGGTCATTTTCGTCCTCCCTAGGCTTATTCTAATCCAATTAGGGTTTTTAACCAATCTTGTGCATCCAATATGTGATTTTGTGTCATTGGTTGAATATTAAGTTCATTTTCGTCCTCGCTAGGCTTATTCTAATCCAATTAGGGTTTTTAACAAATCTTGTGCATATAATAAGTGATTTTGTGTCATTGGCAATCCAATTTGGTCATTTTCGTCCTCGCTAGGCTTATTCTAATCCAATTAGGGTTTTTAACCAATCTTGTGCATCCAATATGTGATTTTGTGTCATTTTGTGTCATTGGTTGAACATTTAGGTCATTTTCGTCCTCCCTAGGCTTATTCTAATCCAATTAGGGTTTTTAACCAATCTTGTGCATCCAATATGTGATTTTGTGTCATTGGTTGAACATTTAGGAAATTTTTGTCCTCCCTAAGCTTTTTCTAATCCAATTAGGGTTTTTAACCAATCTTGTGCATCCAATATGTGATTTTGTGTCATTTTGTGTCATTGGTTGAACATTTAGGTCATTTTCGTCCTCCCTAGGCTTATTCTAATCCAATTAGGGTTTTTAACCAATCTTGTGCATCCAATATGTGATTTTGTGTCATTATGTGTCATTGGTTGAACATTTAGGTCATTTTGGTCCTCCCTAGGCATATTCTAATCCAATTAGGGTTTTTAACCAATCTTGTGCATCCAATATGTGATTTTGTGTCATTTTGTGTCATTGGTTGAACATTTAGGTCATTTTCGTCCTCCCTAGGCTTATTCTAATCCAATTAGGGTTTTTAACCAATCTTGTGCATCCAATATTGATTTTGTGTCATTTTGTGTCACTGGTTGAACATTTAGGTCATTTTCGTCCTCCCTAGGCTTATTCTAATCCAATTAGGGTTTTTAACCAATCTTGTGCATCCAATATGTGATTTTGTGTCATTGGTTGAACATTTAGTTCATTTTCGTCCTCCCTAGGCTTATTCTAATCCAATTAGGGTTTTTAACCAATCTTGTGCATCCAATAAGTGATTTTGTGTCATTGGTTGAACATTTGGGTCATTTTCGTCCTCCTTCGACTTATTCTAATCCAATTAGGGTTTTTAATCAATCTTGTGAATCCAATAAGTGATTTTGTGTCATTGGTTGAACATTTAGGTCATTTTCGTCCTCCCTAGGGTTATTTTAATCATATTAGGGTTTTTAACCAATCTTGTGCATCCAATGAGTGATTTTGTGTCCTTGGCTGAACATTTAAGTCATTTTCGTCATCTTTGGACTTATTCTAATCGAATTAGGGTTTTTAACCAATCTTGTGCATCAAATAAGTGATTTTGTGTCCATTGTTGAACATTTAGGTCTTTTTCGTCATCCTTGGACTTATTCTAATTCAATTAGGGTTTTTAACCAATCTTGTGCATCCAATAAGTGATTTTATGTCATTGGTTGAACATTTAGGTCATTTTCGTGCTGCTTTGACTTATTCTAATCCAATTAGGGT
The DNA here is from genome assembly GCA_037974755.1 of Cicer yamashitae. Lineage (NCBI taxonomy): Eukaryota > Viridiplantae > Streptophyta > Magnoliopsida > Fabales > Fabaceae > Cicer > Cicer yamashitae. The sequence continues at coordinate 30,043,922 of JBBPBQ010000008.1, read as the reverse complement.
TTTTAACCAATCTTGTGCATCCAATAAGTGATTTTATGTCATTGGTTGAACATTTAGGTCATTTTCATCATCCTTCGACTTATTCTAATCCAATTAGGGTTTTTAACCAATCTTGTGCATCCAATAAGTGATTTTGTGTCATTGGTTGAACATTTAGGTCATTTTCGTCCTCCCTAGGCTTATTCTAATCCAATTAGGGTTTTTAACCAATCTTGTGCAACCAATAAGTGCGTTTGTGTTATTGGTTGAACATTAAGGTCATTTTCGTCATCCTTCGACATATTCTAATCCAATTAGGAATTTTAACCAATCTTGTGAATCCAAAAAGGGATTTCGTGTCATGTGATTAACATTTAGGTCATTTTCGTCGTCCCTAGGCTTATTCTAATACATTTAGGGTTTTTAACAAATCTTGTGCATCTTATAAGTGCGTTTGTGTCATGGGTTGATCATTTAGATCATTTTCATCATCCTTCAACTTATTCTAATCCAATTAGGGTTTTTAACCAATCTTGTGCCGCCAATAAGTGATTTTGTGTCATTGGTTGAACATTTAGGTCATTTTTGTCCTCCCTAGGCTTATTCTAATCCAATTATGGTTTTTAACCAATCTTGTGCATCCAATAAGTGATTTTGTGTCATTGCTTGAACATTTAGGTCATTTTCGTCATCCTACGACTTATTCTAATCCAATTCGGGTTTTTAACCAATCTTGTGCATCCAATAAGTGATTTTGTGTCATTGGTTGAACATTTAGGTCATTTTCGTCCCCCCTAGCCTTATTCTAATCCAATTATGGTTTTTAACCAATCTTGTGCATCCAATAAGTGATTTTGTGTCATTGGTTGAACATTTAGGTCATTTTCGTCATCCTTCGACTTATTCTAATCCAATTAGGGTTTTTAACCAATCTTGTACATCCAATATGTGATTTTTTGTCATTAAATTAACATTTAGGTCATTTTCGTCATCCCTGGGCTTATTCTAATCCAATTATGGTTTTTAACCAATCTTGTGTATCCAATATGTGATTTTGTGTCATTGGTTGATCATTTAGATCATTTTCATCATCCTTCATCATATTCTAATCCAATTAGGGCTTATAACCAATCTTGTGCATTCAATAAGTGATTTTGTGTCATTGGTTTAACATTTAGGTCATTTTCGTCCTACCTAGGCTTATTTTAATCCAATTAGGGTGTTTAACCAATCTTGTGCATCCAATAAGTGCGTTTGTGACATTGGATGAACATTTAGGTCATTTCGTCATCCTTCAACTTATTCTAATCCAATTCGGGTTTTTAACCAATCTTGTGCATCCAATAAGTGATTTTGTGTCATGGGATTAACATTTAGGTCATTTTCGTCCTCCCTAGGCTTATTCTATTCCAATTAGGGTTTTTAACCAATATTTTGCATCCTATAAGTGATTTTGTGTCATTGGATTAACATTTAGGTCATTTTCGTCCTCGCTAGGCTTATTCTAATCCAATTAGGGTTTTTAACCAATCTTGTGCATCCAATAAGTGATTTTGTGTCATTGGTGGGATATTTAGGTCATTTTCGTCCTCCCTAGCCTTATTCTAATCGAATTATGGTTTTTAACCAATCTTGTGCATCCAATAAGTAATTTTGTGTCATTGGTTGAACATTTAGTTTATTTTCTTATTCCCTAGGCTTTTTATAATCCAATTAAGGTTTTTAACCAATCTTGTGCATCCAATAAGTGATTTTGTGTCATCGGTTGAATACTTAGGTCATTTTCGTCCTCCCTAGGTCTATTCTAATCCAATAAGGGTTTTAAACCAATCTTGTGCATCCAATAAGTGATATTGTGTCATTGGTTGAACATTTAAGTCATTTTCGTCATCCTTCGACTTATTCTAATCCAATTAGGGTTTTTAACCAATCTTGTGCATCCAATAAGTGATTTTGTGTCATTGGTTGAACATTTAGGTCATTTTCGTCCTCCCTAGGCTTATTCTAATCCAATTAGGGTTTTTAACCAATCTTGTGCAACCAATAAGTGCGTTTGTGTTATTGGTTGAACATTAAGGTCATTTTCGTCATCCTTCGACATATTCTAATCCAATTAGGAATTTTAACCAATCTTGTGAATCCAAAAAGGGATTTCGTGTCATGTGATTAACATTTAGGTCATTTTCGTCGTCCCTAGGCTTATTCTAATACATTTAGGGTTTTTAACAAATCTTGTGCATCTTATAAGTGCATTTGTGTCATGGGTTGATCATTTAGGTCATTTTCATCATCCTTCATCATATTCTAATCCAATTAGGGTTTCTAACAAATCTTGTGCATTCAATAAGTGATTTTGTGTCATTGGTTTAACATTTAGGTCATTTTCGTCCTACCTAGGCTTATTCTAATCCAATTAGGGTGTTTAACCAATCTTGTGCATCCAATAATTTATTTTGTGTCATTGCTTGAACATTTAGGTAATTTTCGTCATCCTTCGACTTATTCTAATCCAATTAGGGTTTTTAACCAATCTTGTGCCGCCAATAAGTGATTTTGTGTCATTGGTTGAACATTTAGGTCATTTTTGTCCTCCCTAGGCTTATTTTAATCCAATTATGGTTTTTAACCAATCTTGTGCATCCAATAAGTGATTTTGTGTCATTGCTTGAACATTTAGGTCTTTTTCGTCATCCTTCGACTTATTCTAATCCAATTAGGGTTTTTAACCAATCTTGTGCATCCAATAAGTGATTTTGTGTCATTGGTTGAACATTTAGGTCATTTTTGTCCTCCCTAGGCTTATTTTAATCCAATTATGGTTTTTAACCAATCTTGTGCATCCAATAAGTGATTTTGTGTCATTGCTTGAACATTTAGGTCTTTTTCGTCATCCTTCGACTTATTCTAATCCAATTAGGGTTTTTAACCAATCTTGTGCATCCAATAAGTGATTTTGTGTCATTGGATTAACATTTAGGTCATTTTCGTCCTCCCTGGGCTTATTCTAATCCAATTATGGTTTTTAACCAATCTTGTGTATCCAATATGTGATTTTGTGTCATTGGTTGAACATTTAGGTCGTTTTCGTCCTCGCTAGGCTTATTCTAATACAATTATGGTTTTTAACCAATCTTGTGTATCCAATATGTGATTTTGTGTCATTGGTTGAACATTTAGGTCATTTTCGTCCTCCCTAGGCTTATTCTAATCCAATTAGGGTTTTTAACCGATCATGTGAATCCAATAAGTGATTTTGTGTCATTGGTGGAATATTTAGGTCATTTTCGTCCTCCCTAGCCTTATTCTAATCCAATTATGGTTTTTAACCAATCATGTGCATCCAATAAGTGATATTGTGTCATTGGTTGAACATTTAGGTCATTTTCGTCCTCCCTAGGCTTATTCTAATCCAATTAGGGTTTTTAACCAATCTTGTGCAACCAATAAGTGCGTTTGTGTTATTGGTTGAACATTAAGGTCATTTTCGTCATCCTTCGACATATTCTAATCCAATTAGGAAATTTAACCAATCTTGTGAATCCAAAAAGGGATTTCGTGTCATGTGATTAACATTTAGGTCATTTTCGTCGTCCCTAGGCTTATTCTAATACATTTAGGGTTTTTAACAAATCTTGTGCATCTTATAAGTGCGTTTGTGTCATGGGTTGATCATTTAGATCATTTTCATCATCCTTCAACTTATTCTAATCCAATTAGGGTTTTTAACCAATCTTGTGCATTCAATAAGTGATTTTGTGTCATTGGTTGAAGATTTAGGTCATTTTGGTCCTCCATAGGCTTGTTCTAATCCAATTAGGGTTTTTAACCAATCATGAGAATCCAATAAGTGATTTTGTGTGATTGGTGGAATATTTAGGTCATTTTCGTCCTCCCTAGCCTTATTCTAATCCAATTATGGTTTTTAACCAATCTTGTGCATCCAATAAGTGCATTTGTGTCATGGGATTAACATTTAGGTCATTTTCATCGTCCCTAGGCTTATTCTAATGCAATTAGGGTTTTTAACCAATCTAGTGCATCTTATAAGTGCATTTGTATCATGGGTTGATCATTTAGGTTATTTTCATCATCCTTCATCATATTCTAATCCAATTAGGGTTTCTAACAAATCTTGTGCATTCAATAAGTGATTTTGTGTCATTGGTTTAACATTTAGGTCATTTTCGTCCTACCTAGGCTTATTCTAATCCAATTAGGGTGTTTAACCAATCTTGTGCATCCAATAATTTATTTTGTGTCATTGCTTGAACATTTAGGTAATTTTCGTCATCCTTCGACTTATTCTAATCCAATTAGGGTTTTTAACCAATCTTGTGCCGCCAATAAGTGATTTTGTGTCAT
>JBBPBQ010000008.1:29993167-30007930 GCA_037974755.1 Cicer yamashitae | reverse complement strand
AACCAATCTTGTGCATCCATTATGTGATTTTGTGTCATTGGTTGAACATTTAGGTCATTTTCGTCATCCCTAGGCTTATTCTATTCCAATTAGGGTTTTTAACCAATCATGTGCATCCAATAAGTGATTTTGTGTCATTGGTTGAACATTTAGGTCATTTTCGTCCTCCCAAGGCTTATTCTAATCAAATTATGGTTTTTAACCAATCTTGTGCAACCAATAAGTGCGTTTGTGTTATTGGTTGAACATTAAGGTCCTTTTCGTCATCCTTCGACATATTCTAATCCAATTAGGGATTTTAACCAATCTTGTGAATCCAAAAAGGGATTTCGTGTCGCGTGATTAACAGTTAGGTCATTTTCGTCGTCCCTAGGCTTATTCTAATACAATTAGGGTTTTTAACCAATCTTGATCATCTTATAAGTGCGTTTGTGTCATGGGTTGATCATTTAGGTCATTTTCATCATCCTTCAACATATTCTAATCCAATTAGGGTTTTTAACCAACCTTGTGCATTCAATAAGTGATTTTGTGTTATTGGTTGAACATTTAGGTCATTTTCGTCCTCCCTTTGCTTATTCTAATCCAATTAGGGTTTTTAACCAATCATGTGCATCCAATAAGTGTGTTTGTGTCATTGGTTGAACATTTAGGTCATTTTCATCCTCCCTAGGCTTATTCTAATCCAATTAGTGTTTTTAACCAATCATGTGAATCCAATAAGTGATTTTGTGTCATTGGTGGAGTATTTAGGTCATTTTCGTCCTCCCAATCCTTATTCTAATCCAATTAGGGTTTTAAACCAATCTTGTGCATCCAATAAGTGATATTGTGTCATTGGTTGAACATTTAAGTCATTTTCGTCCTTCATTTGCTTATTCTAATCCAATTAGGGTTTTTAACCAATCATGTGCATCCAATAAGTGTGTTTGTGTCATTGGTTGAACATTTAGGTCATTTTCGTCCTCCCAAGGCTTATTCTAATCTAATTAGGGTTTTTAACCAATCTTGTTCATCCAATAAGTGATTATGTGTCATTGGTTGAAAATTTAGGTCATTTTCGTCCTCCCTAGGCTTATTCTAATCCAATTAGGGTTTTTAACCAATCATGTGAATCCAATAAGTGATTTTGTGTCATTGGTGGAATATTTAGGTCATTTTCGTCCTCCCTATCCTTATTCTAATCCAATTAGAGTTTTTAACCAATCTTGTGCATCCATTATGTGATTTTGTGTCATTGGTTGAACATTTAGGTCATTTTCGTCATCCCTAGGCTTATTCTATTCCAATTAGGGTTTTTAACCAATCATGTGCATCCAATAAGTGATTTTGTGTCATTGGTTGAACATTTAGGTCATTTTCGTCCTCCCAAGGCTTATTCTAATCAAATTATGGTTTTTAACCAATCTTGTGCAACCAATAAGTGCGTTTGTGTTATTGGTTGAACATTAAGGTCATTTTCGTCATCCTTCGACATATTCTAATCCAATTAGGGATTTTAACCAATCTTGTGAATCCAAAAAGGGATTTCGTGTCGCGTGATTAACAGTTAGGTCATTTTCGTCGTCCCTAGGCTTATTCTAATACAATTAGGGTTTTTAACCAATCTTGATCATCTTATAAGTGCGTTTGTGTCATGGGTTGATCATTTAGGTCATTTTCATCATCCTTCAACATATTCTAATCCAATTAGGGTTTTTAACCAACCTTGTGCATTCAATAAGTGATTTTGTGTCATTGGTTGAACATTTAGGTCATTTTCGTCCTCCCCAGGCTTATTCTAATCCAATTATGGTGTTTAACCAATCTTGTGCATCCAATAAGTGATTTTGTGTCATTGGTTGAACATTTAGGTCATTTTCGTCATCCTTCGACTTATTCTAATCCATTTAGGGTTTTTAACCAATCTTGTGCATCCAATAAGTGATTTTGTGTCAATGGTTGAACATTTAGGTCATTTTCGTCCTCCCTAGGCTTATTCTAATCCAATTAGTGTTTTTAACCAATCATGTGAATCCAATAAGTGATTTTGTGTCATTAGTGGAATATTTAGGTCATTTTCGTCCTCCCTAGCCTTATTCTAATCCAGTTATGGTTTTTAACCAATCTTGTGCATCCAATAAGTGATTTTGTGTCATTGGTTGAACATTTAGGTCATTTTCGTCCTCCCTAGCCTTATTCTAATCCAATTATGGTTTTTAACCAATCTTGTGCATCCAATAAGTGATTTTGTGTCATTGGTTGAACATTTAGGTCATTTTCGTCATCCTTCGACTTATTCTAATCCAATTAGGGTTTTTAACCAATCTTGTGCATCCAATATGTGATTTTGTGTCATTGGTTGAACATTTAGGTCATTTTCGTCATCCTTCGACTTATTCTAATCCAATTAGGGTTTTTAACCAATCTTGTGCATCCAATAAGTGATTTTTTGTCATTGGATTAACATTTAAGTCATTTTCGTCCTCCCTAGGCTTATTCTATTCCAATTAGGGTTTTTAACCAATCATGTGCATCCAATAAGTGATTTTGTGTCATTGGTTGAACATTTAGGTCATTTTCGTCCTCCCAAGGCTTATTCTAATCTAATTAGGGTTTTTAACCAATCTTGTTCATCCAATAAGTGATTTTGTGTCATTGGTTGAAAATTTAGGTCATTTTCGTCCTCCCTAGGCTTATTCTAATCCAATTAGGGTTTTTAACCAATCATGTGAATCCAATAAGTGATTTTGTGTCATTGGTGGAATATTTAGGTCATTTTCGTCCTCCCTATCCTTATTCTAATCCAATTAGAGTTTTTAACCAATCTTGTGCATCCATTATGTGATTCTGTGTCATTGGTTGAACATTTAGGTCATTTTCGTCATCCCTAAGCTTATTCTATTCCTATTAGGGTTTTTAACCAATCATGTGCATCCAATAAGTGATTTTGTGTCATTGGTTGAACATTTAGGTCATTTTCGTCCTCCCTAGGCTTATTCTAATCAAATTACGGTTTTTAACCTATCTTGTGCATCCAATAAGTGCGTTTGTGTTATTGGTTGAACATTAAGGTCATTTTCGTCATCCTTCGACATATTCTAATCCAATTAGGGATTTTAACCAATCTTGTGAATCCAAAAAGGGATTTCGTGTCATGTGATTAACATTTAGGTCATTTTCTTCGTCCCTAGGCTTATCCTTATACAATTAGGGTTTTTAAGCAATCTTGTGCATCTTATAAGTGCGTTTGTGTCATGCGTTGATCATTTAGGTCATTTTCATCATCCTTCAACATATTCTAATCCAATTAGGGTTTTTAACCAATCTTGTGCATTCAATAAGTGATTTTGTGTCATTGGTTGAACATTTAGGTCATTTTCGTCCTCCCTAGGCTTATTCTAATCCAATTATGGTGTTTAACCAATCTTGTGCATCCAATAAGTGATTTTGTGTCATTGGTTGAACATTTAGGTCATTTTCGTCATCCTTCGACTTATTCTAATCCATTTAGGGTTTTTAACCAATCTTGTGCATTCAATAAGTGATTTTGTGTCATTGGTTGAACATTTAGGTCATTTTCGTCCTCCCTAGGCTTATTCTAATCCAATTAGTGTTTTTAACCAATCATGTGAATCCAATAAGTGATTTTGTGTCATTAGTGGAATATTTAGGTCATTTTCGTCCTCCCTAGCCTTATTCTAATCCAATTATGGTTTTTAACCAATCTTGTGCATCCAATAAGTGATTTTGTGTCATTGGTTGAACATTTAGGTCATTTTCGTCCTCCCTAGCCTTATTCTAATCCAATTATGGTTTTTAACCAATCTTGTGCATCCAATAAGTGATATTGTGTCATTGGTTGAACATTTAAGTCATTTTCGTCATCCTTCGACTTATTCTAATCCAATTAGGGTTTTTAACCAATCTTGTGCATCCAATATGTGATTTTTAGTCATTGGATTAACATTTAGGTCATTTTCGTCATCCCTGGGCTTATTCTAATCCAATTATGGTTTTTAACCAATCTTGTGTATCCAATATGTGATTTTGTGTCATTGGTTGAACATTTAGGTCATTTTCGTCCTCCCTAGGCTTATTCTAATCCAATTAGGATTTTTAACCGATCATGTGAATCCAATAAGTGATTTTGTGTCATTGGTGGAATATTTAGGTCATTTTCGTCCTCCCTAGCCTTATTCTAATCCAATTATGGTTTCTAACCAATCTTGTGCATCCAATAAGTGCATTTGTGTCATTGGGAAAACATTTAGTTCAGTTTCGTCATCCTTCAACTTATTCTAATCCAATTAGGGTTTTTAACCGATCTTGTGCATCCAATAAGTGATTTTGTGTCATTGGATTAACATTTAGGTCATTTTCGTCCTCCTTAGGCTTATTCTATTCCAATTAGGGTTTTTAACCAATCTTTTGCATCCTATAAGTGATTTGGTGTCATTGGATTAACATTTAGGTCATTTTCGTCCTCGCTAGGCTTATTCTAATCCAATTAGGGTTTTTAACCAATCTTGTGCATCCAATAAGTGATTTTGTGTCATTGGTGGGATATTTAGGTCATTTTCGTCCTCCCTAGCCTTATTCTAATCGAATTATGGTTTTTAACCAATCTTGTGCATTCAATAAGTAATTTTGTGTCATTGGTTGAATATTTAGGTCATTTTCGTCCTCCATAGGCTTATTCTAATCCAATTAGAGTTTTTAACCAATCATGAGAATCCAATAAGTGATTTTGTGTCATCGGTGGAATATTTAGGTCATTTTCGTCCTCCCTAGCCTTATTCTAATCCAATTATGGTTTTTAACCAATCTTGTGCATCCAATAAGTGATTTTGTGTCATGGGATTAACATTTAGGTCATTTTCATCGTCCCTAGGCTTATTCTAATGCAATTAGGGTTTTTAACCAATCTAGTGCATCTTATAAGTGCGTTTGTGTCATGGGTTGATCATTTAGGTCATTTTCATCATCCTTCATCATATTCTAATCCAATTAGGGCTTCTAACCAATCTTGTGCATTCAATAAGTGATTTTGTGTCATTGGTTTAACATTTAGGTCATTTTCGTCCTACCTAGGCTTATTCTAATCCAATTAGGGTGTTTAACCAATCTTGTGCATCCAATAAGTGCGTTTGTAACATTGGATGAACATTTAGGTCATTTCGTCATCCTTCAACTTATTCTAATCCAATTCGGGTTTTTAACCAATCTTGTGCATCCAATAAGTGATTTTGTGTCATGGGATTAACATTTAGGTCATTTTCGTCCTCCCTAGGCTTATTCTATTCCAATTAGGGTTTTTAACCAATATTTTGCATCCTATAAGTGATTTTGTGTCATTGGATTAACATTTAGGTCATTTTCGTCCTCGCTAGGCTTATTCTAATCCAATTAGGGTTTTTAACCAATCTTGTGCATCCAATAAGTGATATTTTGTCATTGGTTGAACATTGAGGTTATTTTCTTATTCCCTAGGGTTTTTTATAATCCAATTAAGGTTTTTAACCAATCTTGTGCATCCAATAAGTGATTTTTTGTCATTGGTTGAATACTTAGGTCATTTTCGTCCTCCCTAGGTCTATTCTAATCCAATAAGGGTTTTAAACCAATCTTGTGCATCCAATAAGTGATTTTGTGTTATTGGTTGAACATTTAGGTCATTTTCGTCCTCCCTTTGCTTATTCTAATCCAATTAGGGTTTTTAACAAATCATGTGCATCCAATAAGTGTGTTTGTGTCATTGGTTGAACATTTAGGTCATTTTCGTCCTCCCAAGGCTTATTCTAATCTAATTAGGGTTTTTAACCAATCTTGTTCATCCAATAAGTGATTTTGTGTCATTGGTTGAAAATTTAGGTCATTTTCGTCCTCCCTAGGCTTATTCTAATCCAATTAGGGTTTTTAACCAATCATGTGAATCCAATAAGTGATTTTGTGTCATTTTTTCGTCATCCCTGGGCTTATTCTAATCCAATTATGGTTTTTAACCAATCTTGTGTATCCAATATGTGATTTTTTGTCATTGGTTGAACATTTAGGTCATTTTCGTCCTCCCTAGGCTTATTCTAATCCAATTAGGATTTTTAACCGATCATGTGAATCCAATAAGTGATTTTGTGTCGTTGGTGGAATATTTAGGTCATTTTCGTCCTCCCTAGCCTTATTCTAATCCAATTATGGTTTTTAACCAATCTTGTGCATCCAATAAGTGATTTTGTGTCATTGGTTGAATACTTAGGTAATTTTCGTCCTCCCTAGGTCTATTCTAATCCAATAAGGGTTTTAAACCAATCTTGTGCATCCAATAAGTGATTTTGTGTTATTGGTTGAACATTTAGGTCATTTTCGTCCTCCCTTTGCTTATTCTAATCCAATTAGGGTTTTTAACCAATCATGTGCATCCAATAAGTGCGTTTGTGTCATTGGTTGAACATTTAGGTCATTTTCGTCCTCCCAAGGCTTATTCTAATCTAATTAGGGTTTTTAGCCAATCTTGTTCATCCAATAAGTGATTTTGTGTCATTGGTTGAAAATTTAGGTCATTTTCGTCCTCCCTAGGCTTATTCTAATCCAATTAGGGTTTTTAACCAATCATGTGAATCCAATAAGTGATTTTGTGTCATTTTTTCGTCATCCCTGGGCTTATTCTAATCCAATTATGGTTTTTAACCAATCTTGTGTATCCAATATGTGATTTTTTGTCATTGGTTGAACATTTAGGTCATTTTCGTCCTCCCTAGGCTTATTCTAATCCAATTAGGATTTTTAACCGATCATGTGAATCCAATAAGTGATTTTGTGTCGTTGGTGGAATATTTAGGTCATTTTCGTCCTCCCTAGCCTTATTCTAATCCAATTATGGTTTTTAACCAATCTTGTGCATCCAATAAGTGATTTTGTGTCATTGGTTGAATACTTAGGTCATTTTCGTCCTCCCTAGGTCTATTCTAATCCAATAAGGGTTTTAAACCAATCTTGTGCACCCAATAAGTGATTTTGTGTTATTGGTTGAACATTTAGGTCATTTTCGTCCTCCCTTTGCTTATTCTAATCCAATTAGGGTTTTTAACCAATCATGTGCATCCAATAAGTGCGTTTGTGTCATTGGTTGAACATTTAGGTCATTTTCGTCCTCCCAAGGCTTATTCTAATCTAATTAGGGTTTTTAACCAATCTTGTTCATCCAATAAGTGATTTTGTGTCATTGGTTGAAAATTTAGGTCATTTTCGTCCTCCCTAGGCTTATTCTAATCCAATTAGGGTTTTTACCCAATCATGTGAATCCAATAAGTGATTTTGTGTCATTGGTGGAATATTTAGGTCATTTTCGTCCTCCCTATCCTTATTCTAATCCAATTAGAGTTTTTAACCAATCTTGTGCATCCATTATGTGATTCTGTGTCATTGGTTGAACATTTAGGTCATTTTCGTCATCCCTAAGCTTATTCTATTCCTATTAGGGTTTTTAACCAATCATGTGCATCCAATAAGTGATTTTGTGTCATTGGTTGAACATTTAGGTCATTTTCGTCCTCCCTAGGCTTATTCTAATCAAATTACGGTTTTTAACCTATCTTGTGCATCCAATAAGTGCGTTTGTGTTATTGGTTGAACATTAAGGTCATTTTCGTCATCCTTCGACATATTCTAATCCAATTAGGGATTTTAACCAATCTTGTGAATCCAAAAAGGGATTTCGTGTCATGTGATTAACATTTAGGTCATTTTCTTCGTCCCTAGGCTTATCCTTATACAATTAGGGTTTTTAAGCAATCTTGTGCATCTTATAAGTGCGTTTGTGTCATGCGTTGATCATTTAGGTCATTTTCATCATCCTTCAACATATTCTAATCCAATTAGGGTTTTTAACCAATCTTGTGCATTCAATAAGTGATTTTGTGTCATTGGTTGAACATTTAGGTCATTTTCGTCCTCCCTAGGCTTATTCTAATCCAATTATGGTGTTTAACCAATCTTGTGCATCCAATAAGTGATTTTGTGTCATTGGTTGAACATTTAGGTCATTTTCATCATCCTTCGACTTATTCTAATCCATTTAGGGTTTTTAACCAATCTTGTGCATTCAATAAGTGATTTTGTGTCATTGGTTGAACATTTAGGTCATTTTCGTCCTCCCTAGGCTTATTCTAATCCAATTAGTGTTTTTAACCAATCATGTGAATCCAATAAGTGATTTTGTGTCATTAGTGGAATATTTAGGTCATTTTCGTCCTCCCTAGCCTTATTCTAATCCAATTATGGTTTTTAACCAATCTTGTGCATCCAATAAGTGATTTTGTGTCATTGGTTGAACATTTAGGTCATTTTCGTCCTCCCTAGGCTTATTCTAATCCAATTAGGGTTTTTAACCAATCTTGTGCATCCAATATGTGATTTTGTGTCATTGGTTAAACATTTAGGTTATTTTCGTCCTCCCTAGGTTTATTCTAATCCAATTAGGGTTTTTAACCAATCTTGTGCATCCAATATGTGATTTTGTGTCATTGGTTGAACATTTAGGTCATTTTCGTCCTCCCTAGGCTTATTCTAATCCAATTAGGGTTTTTAACCAATCTTGTGCATCCAACATGTGATTTTGTGTCATTTTGTGTCATTGGTTGAACATTTAGGTAATTTTCGTCCTCCCTAGGCTTATTCTAATCCAATTAGGGTTTTTAACCAATCTTGTGCATCCAATATGTAATTTTGTGTCATTGGTTGAACATTTAGGTCATTTTCATCCTCCCTAGGCTTATTCTTATCCAATTACGGTTTTTAACCAATCTTGTGCATCCAATATGTGATTTTGTGTCATTGGTTGAACATTTAGATCATTTTCGTCCTCCCTAGGCTTATTCTAATCCAATTAGGGTTTTTAACCAATCTTGTGCATCCAATATGTGATTTTGTGTTATTGGTTGAACATTTAGGTCATTTTCGTCCTCCCTAGGCTTATTCTAATCCAATTAGGGTTTTTAACCAATCTTGTGCATCCAATATGTGATTTTGTGTCATTGGTTGAACATTTAGGTCATTTTCGTCATCCTTCGACTTATTCTAATCCAATTAGGGTTTTTAACCAATCTTGTGCATCCAATAAGTGATTTTTTGTCATTGGATTAACATTTAAGTCATTTTCGTCCTCCCTAGGCTTATTCTATTCCAATTAGGGTTTTTAACCAATCATGTGCATCCAATAAGTGATTTTGTGTCATTGGTTGAACATTTAGGTCATTTTCGTCCTCCCAAGGCTTATTCTAATCTAATTAGGGTTTTTAACCAATCTTGTTCATCCAATAAGTGATTTTGTGTCATTGGTTGAAAATTTAGGTCATTTTCGTCCTCCCTAGGCTTATTCTAATCCAATTAGGGTTTTTAACCAATCATGTGAATCCAATAAGTGATTTTGTGTCATTGGTGGAATATTTAGGTCATTTTCGTCCTCCCTATCCTTATTCTAATCCAATTAGAGTTTTTAACCAATCTTGTGCATCCATTATGTGATTCTGTGTCATTGGTTGAACATTTAGGTCATTTTCGTCATCCCTAAGCTTATTCTATTCCTATTAGGGTTTTTAACCAATCATGTGCATCCAATAAGTGATTTTGTGTCATTGGTTGAACATTTAGGTCATTTTCGTCCTCCCTAGGCTTATTCTAATCAAATTACGGTTTTTAACCTATCTTGTGCATCCAATAAGTGCGTTTGTGTTATTGGTTGAACATTAAGGTCATTTTCGTCATCCTTCGACATATTCTAATCCAATTAGGGATTTTAACCAATCTTGTGAATCCAAAAAGGGATTTCGTGTCATGTGATTAACATTTAGGTCATTTTCTTCGTCCCTAGGCTTATCCTTATACAATTAGGGTTTTTAAGCAATCTTGTGCATCTTATAAGTGCGTTTGTGTCATGCGTTGATCATTTAGGTCATTTTCATCATCCTTCAACATATTCTAATCCAATTAGGGTTTTTAACCAATCTTGTGCATTCAATAAGTGATTTTGTGTCATTGGTTGAACATTTAGGTCATTTTCGTCCTCCCTAGGCTTATTCTAATCCAATTATGGTGTTTAACCAATCTTGTGCATCCAATAAGTGATTTTGTGTCATTGGTTGAACATTTAGGTCATTTTCGTCATCCTTCGACTTATTCTAATCCATTTAGGGTTTTTAACCAATCTTGTGCATTCAATAAGTGATTTTGTGTCATTGGTTGAACATTTAGGTCATTTTCGTCCTCCCTAGGCTTATTCTAATCCAATTAGTGTTTTTAACCAATCATGTGAATCCAATAAGTGATTTTGTGTCATTAGTGGAATATTTAGGTCATTTTCGTCCTCCCTAGCCTTATTCTAATCCAATTATGGTTTTTAACCAATCTTGTGCATCCAATAAGTGATTTTGTGTCATTGGTTGAACATTTAGGTCATTTTCGTCCTCCCTAGCCTTATTCTAATCCAATTATGGTTTTTAACCAATCTTGTGCATCCAATAAGTGATATTGTGTCATTGGTTGAACATTTAAGTCATTTTCGTCATCCTTCGACTTATTCTAATCCAATTAGGGTTTTTAACCAATCTTGTGCATCCAATATGTGATTTTTTGTCATTGGATTAACATTTAGGTCATTTTCGTCATCCCTGGGCTTATTCTAATCCAATTATGGTTTTTAACCAATCTTGTGTATCCAATATGTGATTTTTTGTCATTGGTTGAACATTTAGGTCATTTTCGTCCTCCCTAGGCTTATTCTAATCCAATTAGGATTTTTAACCGATCATGTGAATCCAATAAGTGATTTTGTGTCGTTGGTGGAATATTTAGGTCATTTTCGTCCTCCCTAGCCTTATTCTAATCCAATTATGGTTTTTAACCAATCTTGTGCATCCAATAAGTGATTTTGTGTCATTGGTTGAATACTTAGGTCATTTTCGTCCTCCCTAGGTCTATTCTAATCCAATAAGGGTTTTAAACCAATCTTGTGCATCCAATAAGTGATTTTGTGTTATTGGTTGAACATTTAGGTCATTTTCGTCCTCCCTTTAATTATTCTAATCCAATTAGGGTTTTTAACCAATCATGTGCATCCAATAAGTGCGTTTGTGTCATTGGTTGAACATTTAGGTCATTTTCGTCCTCCCAAGGCTTATTCTAATCTAATTAGGGTTTTTAACCAATCTTGTTCATCCAATAAGTGATTTTGTGTCATTGGTTGAAAATTTAGGTCATTTTCGTCCTCCCTAGGCTTATTCTAATCCAATTAGGGTTTTTAACCAATCATGTGAATCCAATAAGTGATTTTGTGTCATTTTTTCGTCATCCCTGGGCTTATTCTAATCCAATTATGGTTTTTAACCAATCTTGTGTATCCAATATGTGATTTTTTGTCATTGGTTGAACATTTAGGTCATTTTTGTCCTCCCTAGGCTTATTCTAATCCAATTAGGATTTTTAACCGATCATGTGAATCCAATAAGTGATTTTGTGTCGTTGGTGGAATATTTAGGTCATTTTCGTCTTCCCTAGCCTTATTCTAATCCAATTATGGTTTTTAACCAATCTTGTGCATCCAATAAGTGATTTTGTGTCATTGGTTGAATACTTAGGTCATTTTCGTCCTCCCTAGGTCTATTCTAATCCAATAAGGGTTTTAAACCAATCTTGTGCATCCAATAAGTGATTTTGTGTTATTGGTTGAACATTTAGGTCATTTTCGTCCTCCCTTTGCTTATTCTAATCCAATTAGGGTTTTTAACCAATCATGTGCATCCAATAAGTGCGTTTGAGTCATTGGTTGAACATTTAGGTCATTTTCGTCCTCCCAAGGCTTATTCTAATCTAATTAGGGTTTTTAACCAATCTTGTTCATCCAATAAGTGATTTTGTGTCATTGGTTGAAAATTTAGGTCATTTTCGTCCTCCCTAGGCTTATTCTAATCCAATTAGGGTTTTTAACCAATCTTGTGCATCCAATAAGTGATTTTGTGTCATTGGTTGAACATTTAGGTCATTTTCGTCCTCCCTAGGCTTATTCTAATCAAATTAGGGTTTTTAACCAATCTTGTGCATCCAATAAGTGCGTTTGTGTCATTGGTTGAACATTTAGGTCATTTTCGTCCTCCCAAGGCTTATTCTAATCTAATTAGGGTTTTTAACCAATCTTGTTCATCATATAAGTGATTTTGTGTCATTGGTTGAAAATTTAGGTCATTTTCGTCCTCCATAGGCTTATTCTAATCCAATTAGGGTTTTTAACCAATCATGTGAATCCAATAAGTGATTTTGTGTCATTGGTGAAATATTTAGGTCATTTTCGTCCTCCCTAGCCTTATTCTAATCCAATTAGGGTTTTAAACCAATCTTTTGCATCCAGTAAGTGATTTTGTGTTATTAGTTGAACATTTAGGTCATTTTCGTCCTCCCTTGGCTTATTCTAATCCAATTAGGGTTTTTAACCAATCATGTGCATCCAATAAGTGCGTTTGTGTCATTGGTTGAACATTTAGGTCATTTTCGTCCTCCCAAGGCTTATTCTAATCTAATTAGGGTTTTTAACCAATCTTGTTCATCCAATAAGTGATTTTGTGTCATTGGTTGAAAATTTAGGTCATTTTCGTCCTCCCTAGGCTTATTCTAATCCAATTAGGGTTTTTAACCAATCATGTGAATCCAATAAGTGATTTTGTGTCATTGGTGGAATATTTAGGTCATTTTCGTCCTCCCTATCCTTATTCTAATCCAATTAGAGTTTTTAACCAATCTTGTGCATCCATTATGTGATTCTGTGTCATTGGTTGAACATTTAGGTCATTTTCGTCATCCCTAAGCTTATTCTATTCCTATTAGGGTTTTTAACCAATCATGTGCATCCAATAAGTGATTTTGTGTCATTGGTTGAACATTTAGGTCATTTTCGTCCTCCCTAGGCTTATTCTAATCAAATTACGGTTTTTAACCTATCTTGTGCATCCAATAAGTGCGTTTGTGTTATTGGTTGAACATTAAGGTCATTTTCGTCATCCTTCGACATATTCTAATCCAATTAGGGATTTTAACCAATCTTGTGAATCCAAAAAGGGATTTCGTGTCATGTGATTAACATTTAGGTCATTTTCTTCGTCCCTAGGCTTATCCTTATACAATTAGGGTTTTTAAGCAATCTTGTGCATCTTATAAGTGCGTTTGTGTCATGCGTTGATCATTTAGGTCATTTTCATCATCCTTCAACATATTCTAATCCAATTAGGGTTTTTAACCAATCTTGTGCATTCAATAAGTGATTTTGTGTCATTGGTTGAACATTTAGGTCATTTTCGTCCTCCCTAGGCTTATTCTAATCCAATTATGGTGTTTAACCAATCTTGTGCATCCAATAAGTGATTTTGTGTCATTGGTTGAACATTTAGGTCATTTTCGTCATCCTTCGACTTATTCTAATCCATTTAGGGTTTTTAACCAATCTTGTGCATTCAATAAGTGATTTTGTGTCATTGGTTGAACATTTAGGTCATTTTCGTCCTCCCTAGGCTTATTCTAATCCAATTAGTGTTTTTAACCAATCATGTGAATCCAATAAGTGATTTTGTGTCATTAGTGGAATATTTAGGTCATTTTCGTCCTCCCTAGCCTTATTCTAATCCAATTATGGTTTTTAACCAATCTTGTGCATCCAATAAGTGATTTTGTGTCATTGGTTGAACATTTAGGTCATTTTCGTCCTCCCTAGCCTTATTCTAATCCAATTATGGTTTTTAACCAATCTTGTGCATCCAATAAGTGATATTGTGTCATTGGTTGAACATTTAAGTCATTTTCGTCATCCTTCGACTTATTCTAATCCAATTAGGGTTTTTAACCAATCTTGTGCATCCAATATGTGATTTTTTGTCATTGGATTAACATTTAGGTTATTTTCGTCATCCCTGGGCTTATTCTAATCCAATTATGGTTTTTAACCAATCTTGTGAGTCCAATATGTGATTTTGTGTCATTGGTTAAACATTTAGGTCATTTTCGTCCTCCCTAGGCTTATTCTAATCCAATTAGGATTTTTAACCGATCATGTGAATCCAATAAGTGATTTTGTGTCGTTGGTGGAATATTTAGGTCATTTTCGTCCTCCCTAGCCTTATTCTAATCCAATTATGGTTTTTAACCAATCTTGTGCATCCAATAAGTGATTTTGTGTCATTGGTTGAATACTTAGGTCATTTTCGTCCTCCCTAGGTCCATTCTAATCCAATAAGGGTATTAAACCAATCTTGTGCATCCAATAAGTGATTTTGTGTTATTGGTTGAACATTTAGGTCATTTTCGTCCTCCCTTTGCTTATTCTAATCCAATTAGGGTTTTTAACCAATCATGTGCATCCAATAAGTGTGTTTGTGCCATTGGTTGAACATTTAGGTCATTTTCGTCCTCCCAAGGCTTATTATAATCTAATTAGGGTTTTTAACCAATTTTGTTCATCCAATAAGTGATTTTGTGTCATTGGTTGAAAATTTAGGTCATTTTCGTCCTCCCTAGGCTTATTCTAATCCAATTAGGGTTTTTAACCAATCATGTGAATCCAATAAGTGATTTTGTGTCATTGGTGGAATATTTAGGTCATTTTCGTCCTCCCTATCCTTATTCTAATCCAATTAGAGTTTTTAACCAATCTTGTGCATCCATTATGTGATTCTGTGTCATTGGTTTAACATTTAGGTCATTTTCGTCATCCCTAAGCTTATTCTATTCCTATTAGGGTTTTTAACCAAT
>JBBPBQ010000008.1:29975330-29987091 GCA_037974755.1 Cicer yamashitae | reverse complement strand
ATTAGGGATTTTAACCAATCTTGTGAATCCAAAAAGGGATTTCGTGTCATGTGATTAACATTTAGGTCATTTTCTTCGTCCCTAGGCTTATTCTAATACAATTAGGGTTTTTAACCAATCTTGTGCATCTTATAAGTGCGTTTGTGTCATGGGTTGATCATTTAGGTTATTTTCATCATCCTTCAACATATTCTAATCCAATTAGGGTTTTTAACCAATCTTGTGCATTCAATAACTGATTTTGTGTCATTGGTTGAACATTTAGGTCATTTTCGTCCTCCCTAGGCTTATTCTAATCCAATTATGGTGTTTAACCAATCTTGTGCATCCAATAAGTGATTTTGTGTCATTGGTTGAACATTTAGGTCATTTTCGTCATCCTTCGACTTATTCTAATCCATTTAGGGTTTTTAACCAATCTTGTGCATTCAATAATTGATTTTGTGTCATTGGTTGAACATTTAGGTCATTTTCGTCCTCCCTAGGCTTATTCTAATCCAATTAGTGTTTTTAACCAATCATGTGAATCCAATAAGTGATTTTGTGTCATTAGTGGAATATTTAGGTCATTTTCGTCCTCCCTAGCCTTATTCTAATCCAATTATGGTTTTTAACCAATCTTGTGCATCCAATAAGTGATTTTGTGTCATTGGTTGAACATTTAGGTCATTTTCGTCCTCCCTAGCCTTATTCTAATCCAATTATGGTTTTTAACCAATCTTGTGCATCCAATAAGTGATATTGTGTCATTGGTTGAACATTTAAGTCATTTTCGTCATCCTTCGACTTATTCTAATCCAATTAGGGTTTTTAACCAATCTTGTGCATCCAATATGTGATTTTTTGTCATTGGATTAACATTTAGGTCATTTTCGTCATCCCTGGGCTTATTCTAATCCAATTATGGTTTTTAACCAATCTTGTGTATCCAATATGTGATTTTTTGTCATTGGTTGAACATTTAGGTCATTTTCGTCCTCCCAAGGCTTATTCTAATCCAATTAGGATTTTTAACCGATCATGTGAATCCAATAAGTGATTTTGTGTCGTTGGTGGAATATTTAGGTCATTTTCGTCCTCCCTAGCCTTATTCTAATCCAATTATGGTTTTTAACCAATCTTGTGCATCCAATAAGTGATTTTGTGTCATTGGTTGAATACTTAGGTCATTTTCGTCCTCCCTAGGTCTATTCTAATCCAATAAGGGTTTTAAACCAATCTTGTGCATCCAATAAGTGATTTTGTGTTATTGGTTGAACATTTAGGTCATTTTCGTCCTCCCTTTGCTTATTCTAATCCAATTAGGGTTTTTAACCAATCATGTGCATCCAATAAGTGTGTTTGTGTCATTGGTTGAACATTTAGGTCATTTTCGTCCTCCCAAGGCTTATTCTAATCTAATTAGGGTTTTTAACCAATCTTGTTCATCCAATAAGTGATTTTGTGTCATTGGTTGAAAATTTAGGTCATTTTCGTCCTCCCTAGGCTTATTCTAATCCAATTAGGGTTTTTAACCAATCATGTGAATCCAATAAGTGATTTTGTGTCATTGGTGGAATATTTAGGTCATTTTCGTCGTCCCTATCCTTATTCTAATCCAATTAGAGTTTTTAACCAATCTTGTGCATCCATTATATGATTCTGTGTCATTGGTTGAACATTTAGGTCATTTTCGTCATCCCTAAGCTTATTCTATTCCTATTAGGGTTTTTAACCAATCATGTGCATCCAATAAGTTATTTTGTGTCATTGGTTGAACATTTAGGTCATTTTCGTCCTCCCTAGGCTTATTCTAATCAAATTACGGTTTTTAACCTATCTTGTGCATCCAATAAGTGCGTTTGTGTTATTGGTTGAACATTAAGGCATTTTCGTCATCCTTCGACATATTCTAATCCAATTAGGGATTTTAACCAATCTTGTGAATCAAAAAAGGTATTTCGTGTCATGTGATTAACATTTAGGTCATTTTCTTCGTCCCTAGGCTTATTCTAATACAATTAGGGTTTTTAACCAATCTTGTGCATCTTATAAGTGCGTTTGTGTCATGGGTTGATCATTTAGGTCATTTTCATCATCCTTCAACATATTCTAATCCAATTAGGGTTTTTAACCAATCTTGTGCATTCAATAACTGATTTTGTGTCATTGGTTGAACATTTAGGTCATTTTCGTCCTCCCTAGGCTTATTCTAATCCAATTATGGTGTTTAACCAATCTTGTGCATCCAATAAGTGATTTTGTGTCATTGGTTGAACATTTAGGTCATTTTCGTCATCCTTCGACTTATTCTAATCCATTTAGGGTTTTTAACCAATCTTGTGCATCCAATAAGTGATTTTGTGTCATTGGTTGAACATTTAGGTCATTTTCGTCCTCCGTAGGCTTATTCTAATCCAATTAGTGTTTTTAACCAATCATGTGAATCCAATAAGTGATTTTGTGTCATTAGTGGAATATTTAGGTCATTTTCGTCCTCCCTAGCCTTATTCTAATCCAATTATGGTTTTTAACCAATCTTGTGCATCCAATAAGTGATTTTGTGTCATTGGTTGAACATTTAAGTCATTTTCGTCCTCCCTAGGCTTATTCTAATCAAATTACGGTTTTTAACCTATCTTGTGCATCCAATAAGTGCGTTTGTGTTATTTGTTGAACATTAAGGTCATTTTCGTCATCCTTCGACATATTCTAATCCAATTAGGGATTTTAACCAATCTTGTGAATCAAAAAAGGGATTTCGTGTCATGTGATTAACATTTAGGTCATTTTCTTCGTCCCTAGGCATATTCTAATACAATTAGGGTTTTTAACCAATCTTGTGCATCTTATAAGTGCGTTTGTGTCATGGGTTGATCATTTAGGTTATTTTCATCATCCTTCAACATATTCTAATCCAATTAGGGTTTTTAACCAATCTTGTGCATTCAATAACTGATTTTGTGTCATTGGTTGAACATTTAGGTCATTTTCGTCCTCCCTAGGCTTATTCTAATCCAATTATGGTGTTTAACCAATCTTGTGCATCCAATAAGTGATTTTGTGTCATTGGTTGAACATTTAGGTCATTTTCGTCATCCTTCGACTTATTCTAATCCATTTAGGGTTTTTAACCAATCTTGTGCATTCAATAATTGATTTTGTGTCATTGGTTGAACATTTAGGTCATTTTCGTCCTCCCTAGGCTTATTCTAATCCAATTAGTGTTTTTAACCAATCATGTGAATCCAATAAGTGATTTTGTGTCATTAGTGGAATATTTAGGTCATTTTCGTCCTCCCTAGCCTTATTCTAATCCAATTATGGTTTTTAACCAATCTTGTGCATCCAATAAGTGATTTTGTGTCATTGGTTGAACATTTAGGTCATTTTCGTCCTCCCTAGCCTTATTCTAATCCAATTATGGTTTTTAACCAATCTTGTGCATCCAATAAGCGATATTGTGTCATTGGTTGAACATTTAAGTCATTTTCGTCATCCTTCGACTTATTCTAATCCAATTAGGGTTTTTAACCAATCTTGTGCATCCAATATGTGATTTTTTGTCATTGGATTAACATTTAGGTCATTTTCGTCATCCCTGGGCTTATTCTAATCCAATTATGGTTTTTAACCAATCTTGTGTATCCAATATGTGATTTTGTGTCATTGGTTAAACATTTAGGTCATTTTCGTCCTCCCTAGGCTTATTCTAATCCAATTAGGATTTTTAACCGATCATGTGAATCCAATAAGTGATTTTGTGTCGTTGGTGGAATATTTAGGTCATTTTCGTCCTCCCTAGCCTTATTCTAATCCAATTATGGTTTTTAACCAATCTTGTGCATCCAATAAGTGATTTTGTGTCATTGGTTGAATACTTAGGTCATTTTCGTCCTCCCTAGGTCCATTCTAATCCAATAAGGGTTTTAAACCAATCTTGTGCATCCAATAAGTGATTTTGTGTTATTGGTTGAACATTTAGGTCATTTTCGTCCTCCCTTTGCTTATTCTAATCCAATTAGGGTTTTTAACCAATCATGTGCATCCAATAAGTGTGTTTGTGCCATTGGTTGAACATTTAGGTCATTTTCGTCCTCCCAAGGCTTATTCTAATCTAATTAGGGTTTTTAACCAATCTTGTTCATCCAATAAGTGATTTTGTGTCATTGGTTGAAAATTTAGGTCATTTTCGTCCTCCCTAGGCTTATTCTAATCCAATTAGGGTTTTTAACCAATCATGTGAATCCAATAAGTGATTTTGTGTCATTGGTGGAATATTTAGGTCATTTTCGTCCTCCCTATCCTTATTCTAATCCAATTAGAGTTTTTAACCAATCTTGTGCATCCATTATGTGATTCTGTGTCATTGGTTTAACATTTAGGTCATTTTCGTCATCCCTAAGCTTATTCTATTCCTATTAGGGTTTTTAACCAATGATGTGCATCCAATAAGTGATTTTGTGTCATTGGTTGAACATTTAGGTCATTTTCGTCCTCCCTAGGCTTATTCTAATCAAATTACGGTTTTTAACCTATCTTGTGCATCCAAAAAGTGCGTTTGTGTTATTGGTTGAACATTAAGGTCATTTTCGTCATCCTTCGACATATTCTAATCCAATTAGGGATTTTAACCAATCTTGTGAATCCAAAAAGGGATTTCGTGTCATGTGATTAACATTTAGGTCATTTTCTTCGTCCCTAGGCTTATTCTAATACAATTAGGGTTTTTAACCAATCTTGTGCATCTTATAAGTGCGTTTGTGTCATGGGTTGATCATTTAGGTCATTTTCATCATCCCTCAACATATTCTAATCTAATTAGTGTTTTTAACCAATCTTGTGCATTCAATAAGTGATTTTGTGTCATTAGTGGAATATTTAGGTCATTTTCGTCCTCCCTAGCCTTATTCTAATCCAATTATGGTTTTTAACCAATCTTGTGCATCCAATAAGTGATATTGTGTCATTGGTTGAACATTTAAGTCATTTTCGTCATCCTTCGACTTATTCTAATTTAATTAGGGTTTTTAACCAATCTTGTGCATCCAATATGTGATTTTTTGTCATTGGATTAACATTTAGGTCATTTTCGTCATCCCTGGGCTTATTCTAATCCAATTATTGTTTTTAACCAATCTTGTGTATCCAATATGTGATTTTGTGTCATTGGTTGAACATTTAGGTCATTTTCGTCCTCCCTAGGCTTATTCTAATCCAATTAGGATTTTTAACCGATCATGTGAATCCAATAAGTGATTTTGTGTCGTTGGAGGAATATTTAGGTCATTTTCGTCCTCCGTAGCCTTATTCTAATCCAATTATGGTTTTTAACCAATCTTGTGCATCCAATAAGTGATTTTGTGTCATTGGTTGAACATTTAGGTCATTTTCGTCATCCCTGGGCTTATTCTAATCCAATTATGGTTTTTAACCAATCTTGTGTATCCAATATGTGATTTTGTGTCATTGGTTGAACATTTAGGTCATTTTCGTCCTCCCTAGGCTTATTCTAATCCAATTAGGATTTTTAACCGATCATGTGAATCCATAAAGTGATTTTGTGTCATTGGTGGAATATTTAGGTCATTTTCGTCTTCCCTAGCCTTATTCTAATCCAATTATGGTTTTTAACCAATCTTGTGCATCCAATAAGTGCATTTGTGTCATATGAACATTTAGGTCAGTTTCGTCATCCTTCAACTTATTCTAATCCAATTAGGGTTTTTAACCAATCTTGTGCATCAAATAAGTGATTTTGTGTCATTGGATTAACATTTAGGTCATTTTCGTCATCCTTCGACTTATTCTAATGCATTTAGGGTTTTTAACCAATCTTGTGCATCCAATAAGTGATTTTGTGTCAATGGTTGAACATTTATGTCATTTTCGTCCTCCCTAGGCTTATTCTAATCCAATTAGTGTTTTTAACCAATCATGTGAATCCAATAAGTGATTTTGTATCATTAGTGGAATATTTAGGTCATTTTCGTCCTCCCTAGCCTTATTCTAATCCAGTTATGGTTTTTAACCAATCTTGTGCATCCAATAAGTGATTTTGTGTCATTGGTGGAATATTTAGGTCATTTTCGTCCTCCCTAGCCTTATTCTAATCCAATTATGGTTTTTAACCAATCTTGTGCATCCAATAAGTGCATTTGTGTCATTGGATGAACATTTAGGTCATTTTCGTCATCCTTCAACTTATTCTAATCCAATTCGGGTTTTTAACCAATCTTGTGCATCCAATAAGTGATTTTGTGTCATGGGATTAACATTTAGGTCATTTTCATCGTCCCTAGGCTTATTCTAATGCAATTAGGGTTTTTAACCAATCTAGTGCATCTTATAAGTGCGTTTGTGTCATGGGTTGATCATTTAGGTCATTTTCATGATCCTTCATCATATTCTAATCCAATTAGGGCTTCTAACCAATCTTGTGCATTCAATAAGTGATTTTGTGTCATTGGTTTAACATTTAGGTCATTTTCGTCCTACCTAGGCTTATTCTAATCCAATTAAGGTGTTTAACCAATCTTGTGCATCCAATAAGTGCGTTTGTGTCATTGGATGAACATTTAGGTCATTTTCGTCATCCTTCAACTTATTCTAATCCTATTCGGTTTTTTAACCAATCTTGTGCATCCAATAAGTGATTTTGTGTCATGGGATTAACATTTAGGTCATTTTCGTCCTCCCTAGGCTTATTCTATTCCAATTAGGGTTTTTAACCAATATTTTGCATCCTATAAGTGATTTTGTGTCATTGGATTAACATTTAGGTCATTTTCGTCCTCGCTAGGCTTATTCTAATCCAATTAGGGTTTTTAACCAATCTTGTGCATCCAATAAGTGATATTTTGTCATTGGTTGAACATTGAGGTTATTTTCTTATTCCCTAGGGTTTTTTATAATCCAATTAAGGTTTTTAACCAATCTTGTGCATCCAATAAGTGATTTTTTGTCATTGGTTGAATACTTAGGTCATTTTCGTCCTCCCTAGGTCTATTCTAATCCAATAAGGGTTTTAAACCAATCTTGTGCATCCAATAAGTGATTTTGTGTTATTGGTTGAACATTTAGGTCATTTTCGTCCTCCCTTTGCTTATTCTAATCCAATTAGGGTTTTTAACAAATCATGTGCATCCAATAAGTGTGTTTGTGTCATTGGTTGAACATTTAGGTCATTTTCGTCCTCCCAAGGCTTATTCTAATCTAATTAGGGTTTTTAACCAATCTTGTTCATCCAATAAGTGATTTTGTGTCATTGGTTGAAAATTTAGGTCATTTTCGTCCTCCCTAGGCTTATTCAAATCCAATTAGGGTTTTTAACCAATCATGTGAATCCAATAAGTGATTTTGTGTCATTGGTGGAATATTTAGGTCATTTTCGTCCTCCCTATCCTTATTCTAATCCAATTAGAGTTTTTAACCAATCTTGTGCATCCATTATGTGATTCTGTCTCATTGGTTGAACATTTAGGTCATTTTCGTCATCCCTAGGCTTATTCTATTCCAATTAGGGTTTTTAACCAATCATGTGCATCCAATAAGTGATTTTGTGTCATTGGTTGAACATTTAGGTCATTTTCGTCCTCCCTAGGCTTATTCTAATCAAATTACGGTTTTTAACCTATCTTGTGCATCCAATAAGTGCGTTTGTGTTATTGGTTGAACATTAAGGTCATTTTCGTCATCCTTCGACATATTCTAATCCAATTAGGGATTTTAACCAATCTTTTGAATCCAAAAAGGGATTTCGTGTCATGTGATTAACATTTAGGTCATTTTCTTCGTCCCTAGGCTTATTCTAATACAATTAGGGTTTTTAACCAATCTTGTGCATCTTATAAGTGCGTTTGTGTCAAGGGTTGATCATTTAGGTCATTTTCATCATCCTTCAACATATTCTAATCCAATTAGGGTTTTTAACCGATCTTGTGCATTCAATAAGTGATTTTGTGTCATTGGTTGAACATTTAGGTCATTTTCGTCCTCCCTAGGCTTATTCTAATCCAATTAGTGTTTTTAACCAATCATGTGAATCCAATAAGTGATTTTGTGTCATTAGTGGAATATTTAGGTCATTTTCGTCCTCCCTAGCCTTAGTCTAATCCAATTATGGTTTTTAACCAATCTTGTGCATCCAATAAGTGTTTTTGTGTCATTGGTTGAACATTTAGGTCATTTTCTTCCTCCCTAGCCTTATTCTAATCCAATTATGGTTTTTAACCAATCTTGTGCATCCAATAAGTGATATTGTGTCATTGGTTGAACATTTAAGTCATTTTCGTCATCCTTCGACTTATTCTAATCCAATTAGGGTTTTTAACCAATCTTGTGCATCCAATATGTGATTTTTTGTCATTGGATTAACATTTAGGTCATTTTCGTCATCCCTGGGCTTATTCTAATCCAATTATGGTTTTTAACCAATCTTGTGTATCCAATATGTGATTTTGTGTCATTGGTTGAACTTTTAGGTCATTTTCGTCCTCCCTAGTTTTATTCTAATCCAATTAGGATTTTTAACCGATCATGTGAATCCAATAAGTGATTTTGTGTCGTTGGTGGAATATTTAGGTCATTTTCGTCCTCCCTAGCCTTATTCTAATCCAATTGTGGTTTTTAACCAATCTTGTGCATCCAATAAGTGATTTTGTGTCATTGGTTGAACATTTAGGTCATTTTTGTCATCCCTGTGCTTATTCTAATCCAATTATGGTTTTTAACCAATCTTGTGTATCCAATATGTGATTTTGTGTCATTGGTTGAACATTTAGGTCATTTTCGTCCTCGCTAGGCTTATTCTAATCCAATTAGGGTTTTTAACCAATCTTGTGCATCCAATAAGTGATTTTGTGTCATTGGTGGGATATTTAGGTCATTTACGTCCTCCCTAGCCTTATTCTAATCGAATTATGGTTTTTAACCAATCTTGTGCATCCAATAAGTAATTTTGTGTCATTGGTTGAATATTTAGGGTTTTTAACCAATCTTTTGCATCCTATAAGTGATTTTGTGTCATTGGATTAACATTTAGGTCATTTTCGTCCTCGCTAGGCTTATTCTAATCCAATTAGGATTTTTAACCGATCATGTGAATCCAATAAGTGATTTTGTGTCGTTGGTGGGATATTTAGGTCATTTACGTCCTCCCTAGCCTTATTCTAATCAAATTATGGTTTTTAACAAATCTTGTGCATCCAATAAGTAATTTTGTGTCATTGGTTGACTATTTAGGTCATTTTCGTCCTCCCTAGGTCTATTCTAATCCAATTAGGGTTTTAAACCAATCTTGTGCATCCAATAAGTGATTTTGTGTTATTGGTTGAACATTTAGGTCATTTTCGTCCTCCCTTGGCTTATTCTAATCCAATTATGGTTTTTAACCAATCATGTGCATCCAATAAGTGCGTTTGTGTCATTGGTTGAACATTTAGGTCATTTTCGTCGTCCCTAGGCTTATTCTAATACATTTAGGGTTTTTAACCAATCTTGTGCATCTTATAAGTGCGTTTGTGTCATGGGTTGATCATTTGGATCATTTTCATCATCCTTCAACTTATTCTAATCCAATTAGGGTTTGAACTAATCTTGTGCATTCAATAAGTGATTTTGTGTCATTGGTTGAACATTTAGGTTATTTTCGTCCTCCATAGGCTTATTCTAATCCAATTAGGGTTTTTAACCAATCATGAGAATCCAATAAGTGATTTTGTGTCATTGGTGGAATATTTTGGTCATTTTCGTCCTCCCTAGCCTTATTCTAATCCAATTATGATTTTTAACCAATCTTGTGCATCCAATAAGTGCATTTGTGTCATTGGATGAACATTTAGGTCATTTTCGTCATCCTTCAACTTATTCTAATCCAATTCGGGTTCTTAACCAACCTTGTGCATCCAATAAGTGATTTTGTGTCATGGGATTAACATTTAGGTCATTTTCATCGTCCCTAGGCTTATTCTAATGCAATTAGGGTTTTTAACCAATCTAGTGCATCTTATAAGTGCGTTTGTGTCATGGGTTGATCATTTAAGTCATTTTCATCATCCTTCATCATATTCTAATCCAATTAGGGCTTCTAACCAATCTTGTGCATTCAATAAGTGATTTTGTGTCATTGGTTTAACATTTAGGTCATTTTCGTCCTCCCTAGCCTTATTCTAATCCAATTAGGGTGTTTAACCAATCTTGTACATCCAATAAGTGCGTTTGTGTCATTGGATGAACATTTAGGTCATTTTCGTCATCCTTCAACTTATTCTAATCCAATTCGGGTTTTTAACCAATCTTGTGCATCCAATAAGTGATTTTGTGTCATGGGATTAACATTTAGGTCATTTTCGTCCTCCCTAGGCTTATTCTATTCCAATTAGGGTTTTTAACCAATATTTTGCATCCTATAAGTGATTTTGTGTTATTGGTTGAACATTAAGGTCATTTTCGTCATCCTTCGACATATTCTAATCCAATTAGGGATTTTAACCAATCTTGTTCATCCAATAAGTGATTTTGTGTCATTGGTTGAAAATTTAGGTCATTTTCGTCCTCCCTAGGCTTATTCTATTCCAATTAGGGTTTTTAACCAATCATGTGCATCCAATAAGTGATTTTGTGTCATTGGTTGAACATTTAGGTCATTTTCGTCCTCCCTAGGCTTATTCTAATCAAATTATGGGTTTTTAACCAATCTTGTGCATCCAATAAGTGCGTTTGTGTTATTGGTTTAACATTAAGGTCATTTTCGTCATCCTTCGACATATTCTAATCCAATTAGGGATTTTAACCAATCTTGTGAATCCAAAAAGGGATTTCGTGTCATGTGATTAACATTTAGGTCATTTTCGTCGTCCCTAGGCTTATTCTAATACAATTAGGGTTTTTAACCAATCTTGTGCATCTTATAAGTGCGTTTGTGTCATGGGTTGATCATTTAGGTCATTTTCATCATCCTTCAACATATTCTAATCCAATTAGGGTTTTTAACCAATCTTGTGCATTCAATAAGTGATTTTGTGTCATTGGTTGAACATTTAGGTCATTTTCGTCCTCCCTTTGCTTATTCTAATCCAATTATGGTGTTTAACCAATCTTGTGCATCCAATAAGTGATTTTGTGTCATTGGTTGAACATTTAGGTCATTTTCGTCATCCTTCGACTTATTCTAATCCATTTAGGGTTTTTAACCAATCTTGTGCATCCAATAATTGATTTTGTGTCATTGGTTGAACATTTAGGTCATTTTCGTCCTCCCTTTGGTTATTCTAATCCAATTAGGGTTTTTAACCAATCATGTGCATCCAATAAGTGTGTTTGTGTCATTGGTTGAACATTTAGGTCATTTTCGTCCTCCTAAGGCTTATTCTAATCTAATTAGGGTTTTTAACCAATCTTGTTCATCCAATAAGTGATTATGTGTCATTGGTTGAAAATTTAGGTCATTTTCGTCCTCCCTAGGCTTATTCTAATCCAATTAGGGTTTTTAACCAATCATGTGAATCCAATAAGTGATTTTGTGTCATTGGTGAATATTTAGGTCATTTTCGTCCTCCCTATCCTTATTCTAATCCAATTAGGGTTTTAAACCAATCTTGTGCATCCATTATGTGATTCTGTGTCATTGGTTGAACATTTAGTTCATTTTCGTTATCCCTAGGCTTATTCTATTCCAATTAGGGTTTTTAACCAATCATGTGCATCCAATAAGTGATTTTGTGTCATTGGTTGAACATTTAGGTCATTTTCGTCCTCCCTAGGCTTATTCTAATCAAATTAT
>JBBPBQ010000008.1:29930203-29973630 GCA_037974755.1 Cicer yamashitae | reverse complement strand
AGGGATTTTAACCAATCTTGTGAATCCAAAAAGGGATTTCGTGTCATGTGATTAACATTTAGGTCATTTTCGTCGTCCCTAGGCTTATTCTAATACAATTAGGGTTTTTAACCAATCTTGTGCATCTTAGAAGTGCGTTTGTGTCATGGGTTGATCATTTAGGTCATTTTCGTCGTCCCTAGGCTTATTCTAATACATTTAGGGTTTTTAACCAATCTTGTGCATCTTATAAGTGCGTTTGTGTCATGGGTTGATCATTTAGATAATTTTCATCATCCTTCAACTTATTCTAATCCAATTAGGGTTTTTAACCAATCTTGTGCATTCAATAAGTGATTTTGTGTCAATGGTTGAACATTTAGGTCATTTTCGTCCTCCATAGGCTTATTCTAATCCAATTAGGGTTTTTAACCAATCATGAGAATCCAATAAGTGATTTTGTGTCATTGGTGGAATATTTAGGTCATTTTCGTCCTCCCTAGCCTTATTCTAATTCAATTATGATTTTTAACCAATCTTGTGCATCCAATAAGTGCATTTGTGTCATTGGATGAACATTTAGGTCATTTTCGTCATCCTTCAACTTATTCTAATCTAATTCGGGTTTTTAACCAATCTTGTGCATCCAATAAGTGATTTTGTGTCATGGGATTAACATTTAGGTCATTTTCATCGTCCCTAGGGTTATTCTAATGCAATTAGGGTATTTAACCAATCTAGTGCATCTTATAAGTGCGTTTGTGTCATGGGTTGATCATTTAGGTCATTTTCATCATCCTTCGTCATATTCTAATCCAATTAGGGCTTCTAACCAATCTTGTGCATTCAATAAGTGATTTTGTGTCATTGGTTTAACATTTAGGTCATTTTCGTCCTACCTAGGCTTATTCTAATCCAATTAGGGTGTTTAACCAATCTTGTGCATCCAATAAGTGCATTTGTGTCATTGGATGAACATTTAGGTCATTTTCGTCATCGTTCAACTTATTCTATTCCAATTCGGGTTTTTAACCAATCTTGTGCATCCAATAAGTAATTTTGTGTCCTGGGATTTACATTTAGGTCATTTTCGTCCTCCCTAGGCTTATTCTATTCCAATTAGGGTTTTTAACCAATATTTTGCATCCTATAAGTGATTTTGTGTCATTGGATTAACATTTAGGTCATTTTCGTCCTCGCTAGGCTTATTCTAATCCAATTAGGGTTTTTAACCAATCTTGTGCATCCAATAAGTGATTTTTTGTCATTGGTTGAACATTTAGGTTATTTTCTTATTCCCTAGGCTTTTTATAATCCAATTAAGGTTTTTAACCAATCTTGTGCATCCAATAAGTGATTTTGTGTCATTGGTTGAATACTTAGGTCATTTTCGTCCTCCCTAGGTCTATTCTAATCCAATTACGGTTTTAAACCAATCTTGTGCATCCAATAAGTGCGTTTCTGTCATTGGATGAACATTTAGGTCATTTTCGTCCTCCCTTTGCTTATTCTAATCCAATTAGGGTTTTTAACCAATCATGTGCATCCAATAAGTGTGTTTGTGTCATTGGTTGAACATTTAGGTCATTTTCGTCCTCCTAAGGCTTATTCTAATCTAATTAAGGTTTTTAACCAATCTTGTTCATCCAATAAGTGATTTTGTGTCATTATTTGAAAATTTAGGTCATTTTCGTCCTCCCTAGGCTTATTCTAATCCAATTAGGGTTTTTAACCAATCATGTGAATCCAATAAGTGATTTTGTGTCATTGGTGGAATATTTAGGTCATTTTCGTCCTCCCTATCCTTATTCTAATCCAATTAGGGTTTTAAACCAATCTTGTGCATCCATTATGTGATTATGTGTCATTGATTGAACATTTAGTTCATTTTCGTCATCCCTAGGCTTATTCTATTCCAATTAGGGTTTTTAACCAATCATGTGCATCCAATAAGTGATTTTGTGTCATTGGTTGAACATTTAGGTCATTTTCGTCCTCCCTAGGCTTATTCTAATCAAATTATGGTTTTTAACCAATCTTGTGCATCCAATAAGTGCGTTTAGGTTATTGGTTGAACATTAAGGTCATTTTCGTCATCCTTCGACATATTCTAATCCAATTAGGGATTTTAACCAATCTTGTGAATCCAAAAAGGGATTTCGTGTCATGTGATTAACATTTAGGTCATTTTCGTCAACCCTAGGCTTATTCTAATACAATTAGGGTTTTTAACCAATCTTGTGCATCTTATAAGTGCGTTTGTGTCATGGGTTGATCATTTAGGTCATTTTCATCATCCTTCAACATATTCTAATCCAATTAGGGTTTTTAACCAATCTTGTGCATTCAATAAGTGATTTTGTGTGATTGGTTGAACATTTAGGTCATTTTCGTCCTCCCTTGGCTTATTCTAATCCAATTATGGTTTTTAACCAATCATGTGCATCCAATAAGTGCGTCTGTGTCATTGGTTGAACATTTAGGTCATTTTCGTCATCCCTAGGCTTATTCTAATACATTTAGGGTTTTTAACCAATCTTGTGCATCTTATAAGTGCGTTTGTGTCATGGGTTGATCATTTAGATCATTTTCATCATCCTTCAACTTATTCTAATCTAATTAGGGTTTTTAACCAATCTTGTGCATTCAATAAGTGATTTTGGGTCATTGGTTGAACATTTAGGTCATTTTCGTCCTCCATAGGCTTATTCTAATCCAATTAGGGTTTTTAACCAATCATGAGAATCCAATAAGTGATTTTGTCTCATTGGTGGAATATTTAGGTCATTTTCGTCCTCCCTAGCCTTATTCTAATCCAATTATGGTTTTTAACCAATCTTGTGCATTCAATAAGTGCATTTGTGTCATTGGATGAACATTTAGGTCATTTTCGTCATCCTTCAACTTATTCTAATCCAATTCGGGTTTTTAACCAATCTTGTGCATCCAATAAGTGATTTTGTGTCATGGGATTAACATTTAGGTCATTTTCATCGTCCCTAGGCTTATTCTAATGCAATTAGGGTTTTTAACCAATCTAGTGCATCTTATAAGTGCGTTTGTGTCATGGGTTGATCATTTAGGTTATTTTCATCATCCTTCATCATATTCTAATCCAATTAGGGCTTCTAACCAATCTTGTGCATTCAATAATTGATTTTGTGTCATTGGTTTAACATTTAGGTTATTTTCGTCCTACCTAGGCTTATTCTAATCCAATTAGGGTGTTTAACCAATCTTGTGCATCCAATAAGTGCATTTGTGTCATTGGATGAACATTTAGGTCATTTTAGTCATCCTTCAACTTATTCTAATCCAATTCGGGTTTTTAACCAATCTTGTGCATCCAATAAGTGATTTTGGGTCCTGGGATTAACATTTAGGTCATTTTCGTCCTCCCTAGGCTTATTCTATTCCAATTAGGGTTTTTAACCAATATTTTGCATCCTATAAATGATTTTGTGTCATTGGATTAACATTTAGGTCATTTTCGTCCTCGCTAGGCTTATTCTAATCCAATTAGGGTTTTTAACCAATCTTGTGCATCCAATAAGTGATTTTTTGTCATTGGTTGAACATTTAGGTTATTTTCTTATTCCCTAGGCTTTTTATAATCCAATTAAGGTTTTTAACCAATCTTGTGCATCCAATAAGTGATTTTGTTTCATTGGTTGAATACTTAGGTCATTTTCGTCCTCCCTAGGTCTATTCTAATCCAATTAGGGTTTTTAACCAATCATGTGCATCCAATAAGTGTGTTTGTGTCATTGGTTGAACATTTAGGTCATTTTAGTCCTCCCAAGGCTTATTCTAATCTAATTAGGGTTTTTAACCAATCTTGTTCATCCAATAAGTGATTTTGTGTCATTGGTTGAAAATTTAGGTCATTTTCGTCCTCCCTAGGGTTATTCTTATCCAATTAGGGTTTTTAACCAATCATGTGAATCCAATAACTGATTTTGTGTCATTGGTGGAATATTTAGGTCATTTTCGTCCTCCCTATCCTTATTCTAATCCAATTAGGGTTTCAAACCAATCTTGTGCATCCATTATGTGATTCTGTGTCATTGGTTGAACATTTAGTTCATTTTCGTCATCCTTAGGCTTATTCTATTCCAATTAGGGTTTTTAACCAATCATGTGCATCCAATAAGTGATTTTGTGTGATTGGTTGAACATTTAGGTCATTTTCGTCCTCCCTTGGCTTATTCTAATCCAATTATGGTTTTTAACCAATCATGTGCATCCAATAAGTGCGTTTGTGTCGTTGGTTGAACATTTAGGTCATTTTCGTCGTCCCTAGGCTTATTCTAATACATTTAGGGTTTTTAACCAATCTTGTGCATCTTATAAGTGCGTTTCTGTCATGGGTTGATCATTTAGATCATTTTCATCATCCTTCAACTTATTCTAATCCAATTAGGGTTTTTAACCAATCTTGTGCATTCAATAAGTGATTTTGTGTCATTGGTTGAACATTTAGGTCATTTTCGTCCTCCCTAGCCTTATTCTAATCCAATTATGGTTTTTAACCAATCTTGTGCATCCAATAAGTGATTTTGTGTCATGGGATTAACATTTAGGTCATTTTCATCGTCCCTAGGCTTATTCTAATGCAATTAGGGTTTTTAACCAATCTAGTGCATCTTATAAGTGCGTTTGTGTCATGGGTTGATCATTTAGGTCATTTTCATCATCCTTCATCATATTCTATTCCAATTAGGGTTTTTAACCAATCATGTGCATCCAATAAGTGATTTTGTGTCATTGGTTGAACATTTAGGTCATTTTCGTCCTCCCTAGGCTTATTCTAATCAAATTAGGGTGTTTAACCAATCTTGTGCATCCAATAAGTGCATTTGTGTCATTGGATGAACATTTAGGTCATTTTCGTCATCCTTCAACTTATTCTAATCCAATTCGGGTTTTTAACCAATCTTGTGCATCCAATAAGTGATTTTGTGTCCTGGGATTAACATTTAGGTCATTTTCGTCCTCCCTAGGCTTATTCTATTCCAATTAGGTTTTTTAACCAATATTTTGCATCCTATAAGTGATTTTGTGTCATTGGATTAACATTTAGGTCATTTTCGTCCTCCCTAGGCTTATTCTAATCCAATTAGGGTTTTTAACCAATCTTGTGCATCCAATAAGTGATTTTTTGTCATTGGTTGAACATTTAGGTTATTTTCTTATTCCCTAGGCTTTTTATAATCCAATTAAGGTTTTTAACCAATCTTGTGCATCCAATAAGTGATTTTGTGTCATTGGTTGAATACTTAGGTCATTTTCGTCCTCCCTAGTTCTATTCTAATCCAATTAGGGTTTTAAACCAATCTTGTGCATCCAATAAGTGATTTTGTGTTATTGGTTGAACATTTAGGTCATTTTCGTCCTCCCTTTGCTTATTCTAATCCAATTAGGGTTTTTAACCAATCATGTGCATCCAATAAGTGTGTTTGTGTCATTGGTTGAACATTTAGGTCATTTTCGTCCTCCCAAGGCTTATTCTAATCCAATTAGGGTTTTTAACCAATCTTGTGCATTCAATAAGTGATTTTGTGTCATTGGTTGAACATTTAGGTCATTTTCGTCCTCCATAGGCTTATTCTAATCAAATTAGGGTTTTTAACCAATCATGTGAATCCAATAGGTGATTTTGTGTCATTGGTGGAATATTTAGGTCATTATCGTCCTCCCTATCCTTATTCTAATCCAATTAGGGTTTTAAACCAATCTTGTGCATCCATTATGTGATTCTGTGTCATTGGTTGAACATTTAGGTCATTTTCGTCATCCCTAGGCTTATTCTATTCCAATTAGGGTTTTTAACCAGTCATGTGCATCTATCAAGTGATTTTGTGTCATTGGTATAACATTTAGGTCATTTTCGTCCTCCCTAGCCTTATTCTAATCCAATTATGGTTTTTAACCAATCTTGTGCATCCAATAAGTGCATTTGTGTCATTGAATGAACATTTAGGTCAGTTTCGTCATCCTTCAACTTATTCTATTCCAATAAGTGTTTTTAACCAATCTTGTGCATCCAATAAGTGATTTTGTGTCATTGGATTAACATTTAGGTCATTTTCGTCCTACCTAGGCTTATTCTAATCCAATTAGGGTGTTTAACCAATCTTGTGCATCCAATAAGTGCATTTGTGTCATTGGATGAACATTTAGGTCATTTTTGTCATCCTTCAACTTATTCTAATCCAATTCGGGTTTTTAACCAATCTTGTGCATCCAATAAGTGATTTTGTGTCATGGGATTAACATTTAGGTCATTTTCGTCCTCCCTAGGCTTATTCTATTCCAATTAGGGTTTTTAACCAATATTTTGCATCCTATAAGTGATTTTGTGTCATTGGATTAACATTTAGGTCATTTTCGTCCTCGCTAGGCTTATTCTAATCCAATTAGGGTTTTTAACCAATCTTGTGCATCCAATAAGTGATTTTGTGTCATTGGTTGAATACTTAGGTCATTTTCGTCCACCCAAGGTCTATTCTAATCCAATTAGGGTTTTAAACCAATCTGGTGCATCCAATAAGTGATTTTGAGTTATTGGTTGAACATTTAGGTCATTTTCGTCCTCCCTTGGCTTATTCTAATCCAATTAGGGTTTTTAACCAATCATGTGCATCCAATAAGTGTGTTTGTGTCATTGGTTGAACATTTAGGTCATTTTCGTCCTCCCAAGGCTTATTCTAATCTAATTAGGGTTTTTAACCAATCTTGTTCATCCAATAAGTGATTTTGTGTCATTGGTTGAAAATTTAGGTCATTTTCGTCCTCCCTAGGCTTATTCTAATCCAATTAGGGTTTTTAATCAATCA
Source organism: Cicer yamashitae (assembly GCA_037974755.1). NCBI lineage: Eukaryota > Viridiplantae > Streptophyta > Magnoliopsida > Fabales > Fabaceae > Cicer > Cicer yamashitae. The sequence continues at coordinate 29,966,812 of JBBPBQ010000008.1, read as the reverse complement.
TGTGAATCCAATAAGTGATTTTGTGTCATTGGTTGAATATTTAGGTCATTTTCGTCCTCCCTAGGCCTATTCTAATCCAATTAGGGGTTTAAACCAATCTTGTGCATCCAGTAAGTGATTTTGTGTTATTGGTTGAACATTTAGGTCATTTTCGTCCTCCCTTGGCTTATTCTAATCCAATTAGGGTTTTTAACCAATCATGTGCATCCAATAAGTGCGTTTGTGTCATTGGTTGAACATTTAGGTCATTTTCGTCCTCCCAAGGCTTATTCTAATCTAATTAGGGTTTTTAACCAATCTTGTTCATCCAATAAATGATTTTGTGTCATTGGTTGAAAATTTAGGTCATTTTCGTCCTCCCTAGGCTTATTCTAATCCAATTAGGGTTTTTAATCAATCATGTGAATCCAATAAGTGATTTTGTGTCATTGGTTGAATATTTAGGTCATTTTCGTCCTCCCTAGGCTTATTCTATTCCAATTAGGGTTTTTAACCAATCATGTGCATCCAGTAAGTGATTTTGTGTTATTGGTTGAACATTTAGGTCATTTTCGTCCTCCCTTGGCTTATTCTAATCCAATTAGGGTTTTTAACCAATCATGTGCATCCAATAAGTGCGTTTGTGTCATTGGTTGAACATTTAGGTCATTTTCGTCCTCCCAAGGCTTATTCTAATCTAATTAGGGTTTTTAACCAATCTTGTTCATCCAATATATGATTTTGTGTCATTGGTTGAAAATTTAGGTCATTTTCGTCCGCCCTAGGCTTATTCTAATCCAATTAGGGTTTTTAACCAATCATGTGAATCCAATAAGTGATTTTGTGTCATTGGTTGAACATTTAGGTCATTTTCGTCCTCCCAAGGCTTATTCTAATCTAATTAGGGTTTTTAACCAATCTTGTTCATCCAATAAGTGATTTTGTGTCATTGGTTGAACATTTAGGTTTTTCGTCCTCCCTAGGCTTATTCTAATCCAATTAGGGTTTTTAACCAATCATGTGAATCCAATAAGTGATTTTGTGTCATTGGTGGAATATTTAGGTCATTTTCGTCCTCCCTAGCCCTATTCTAATCCAATTAAGGTTTTAAACCAATCTTGTGCATCAAATATGTGATTTTGTGTCATTCGTTAAACATTTAGGTAATTTACGTCATCCTTCGACTTATTCTAATCCAATTAGGGTTTTTAACCAATCTTGTGCATCCATTAAGTGATTTTTTGTCATTGGATTAACATTTAGGTCATTTTTGTCCTCCCTAGGCTTATTCTATTCCAATTAGGGTTTTTAACCAATCATGTGCATCCAATAAATGATTTTGTGTAATTGGTTGAACATTTAGGTCATTTTCGTCCTCCCTAGGCTTATTCTTATCCAATTAGGGTTTTTAACTAGTCTTGTGCATCCAATAAGTGCGTTTGTGTTATTGGTTGAACATTTAGGTCATTTTCGTCCTCCCTTGGCTTATTCTAATCCAATTAGGGTTTTTAACCAATCATGTGAATCCAATAATTGATTTTGTGTCATTGGATTAACATTTAGGTCATTTTCGTCCTCCCTAGGCTTATTCTATTCCAATTAGGGTTTTTAACCAATCATGTGCATCCAATAAATGATTTTGTGTCATTGGTTGAACATTTAGGTCATTTTCGTCCTCCCTAGCCTTATTCTTATCCAATTAGGGTTTTTAACTAGTCTTGTGCATCCAATAAGTGCGTTTGTGTCATTGGTTGAACATTTAGGTCATTTTCGTCCTCCCAAGGCTTATTCTAATCTAATTAGGGTTTTTAACCAATCTTGTTCATCCAATAAGTGATTTTGTGTCATTGGTTGAAAATTTAGGTCATTTTCGTCCTCCCTAGGCTTATTCTAATCCAATTAGGGTTTTTAACCAATCATGTGAATCCAATAAGTGATTTTGTGTCATTGGTGGAATATTTAGGTAATTTTCGTCCTCCCTATCCTTATTCTAATCCAATTAGGGTTTTAAACCAATCTTGTGCATCCATTATGTGATTCTGTGTCATTGGTTGAACATTTAGGTCATTTTCGTCATCCCTAGGCTTATTCTATTCCAATTAGGGTTTTTAACCAATCATGTGCATCCAATAAGTGATTTTGTGTCATTGGTTGAACATTTAGGTCATTTTCGTCCTCCCTAGGCTTATTCTAATCAAATTAGGGTTTTTAACCAATCTTGTGAATCCAATAAGTGCGTTTGTGTTATTGGTTGAACATTAAGGTCATTTTCGTCATCCTTCGACATATTCTAATCCAATTAGGGATTTTAACCAATCTGCTGAATCCAAAAAGGGATTTCGTGTCATGTGATTAACATTTAGGTCATTTTCGTCGTCCCTAGGCTTATTCTAATACAATTAGGGTTTTTAACCAATCTTGTGCATCTTATAAGTGCGTTTGTGTCATGGGTTGATCATTTAGGTCATTTTCATCATCCTTCAACATATTCTAATCCAATTAGGGTTTTTAACCAATCTTGTGCATTCAATAAGTGATTTTGTGTCATTGGTTGAACATTTAGGTCATTTTCGTCCTCCCTAGACTTATTGTAATCCAATTATGGTGTTTAACCAATCTTGTGCATCCAATAAGTGATTTTGTGTCATTGGTTGAACATTTAGGTCATTTTCGTCATCCTTCGACTTATTCTAATCCATTTAGGGTTTTTAACCAATCTTGTGCATCCAATAAGTGATTTTGTGTCATTGGTTGAACATTTAGGTCATTTTCGTCCTCCGTAGGCTTATTCTAATCCAATTAGTGTTTTTAACCAATCATGTGAATCCAATAAGTGATTTTGTGTCATTAGTGGAATATTTAGGTCATTTTCGTCCTCCCTAGCCTTATTCTAATCCAATTATGGTTTTTAACCAATCTAGTGCATCCAATAAGTGATTTTGTGTCGTTGGTTGAACATTTAGGTCATTTTCGTCCTCCCTAGCCTTACTCTAATCCAATTATGGTTTTTAACCAATCATGTGCATCCAATAAGTGATATTTTGTCATTGGTTGAACATTTAGGTCATTTTCGTCATCCTTCCACTTATTCTAATCCAATTATGGTTTTTAACCAATCTTGTGCATCCAATATCTGATTTTTTGTCATTGGATTAACATTTAGGTCATTTTCGTCATCCCTGGGCTTATTCTAATCCAATTATGGTTTTTAACCAATCTTGTGTATCCAATATGTGATTTTGTGTCATTGGTTGAACATTTAGGTCATTTTCGTCCTCCCTAGGCTTATTCTAATCCAATTAGGATTTTTAACCGATCATGTGAATCCAATAAGTGATTTTGTGTCATTGGTGGAATATTTAGGTCATTTTCGTCCTCCCTAGCCTTATTCTAATCCAATTATGGTTTTTAACCAATCTTGTGCATCCAATAAGTGCATTTGTGTCATCGGATGAACATTTAGGTCAGTTTCGTCATCCTTCAACTTATTCTAATTCAATTAGGGTTTTTAACCAATCTTGTGCATCCAATAAGTGATTTTGTGTCATTGGATTAACATTTAGGTCATTTTCGTCCTCCCTAGGCTTATTCTAATCCAATTAGGGTTTTTAACCAATCTTGTGCATCCAATATGTGATTTTGTGTCATTGGTTGAACATTTAAGTCATTTTCGTCATCCTTTGACTTATTCTAATCCAATTAGGGTTTTTTAACCAATCTTGTGCATCAAATTAGTGATTTTGTGTCATTGGTTGAACATTTTGGTCATTTTCGTCCTCCCTAGGCTTATTCTGATTAAATTAGGGTTCTTAACCAATCTTGTGCATCCAATATGTGATTTTGTGTCATTTGTTGAACATTTAAGTCATTTTCGTCCTCAATGGGATTATTCTAATCCAATTAGGGTTTTTAACCAATCTTGTGCATCCAATATGTGATTTTGTGTCATTGGTTGAACATTTAGGTCATTTTCGTCCTCCAAAGGCTTATTCTAATCCAATTAGGGTTTTTAACCAATCTTGTGCATCCAATATGTCATTTTGTGTCATTGGTTGAACACATAGGTTATTTTCGTCCTCCATAGGCTTATTCTAATCCAATTAGGGTTTTTAACCAATCTTGTGCATCCAATAAGTGATTTTGTGTCATTGGTTGAACATTTAGGTCATTTTCGTCCTCCCTAGGCTTATTCTAATCCAATTAGGGTTTTTAACCAATCATGTGAATCCAATAAGTGATTTTGTGTCATTGGTGGAATATTTAGGTCATTTTCGTCCTCCCTAGCCTTATTCTAATCCAATTAGGGTTTTAAACCAATCTTGTGCATCCAATATGTGATTTTGTGTCATTGGTTGAACATTTAGGTCATTTTCGTCATCCTTCGACTTATTCTAATCCAATTAGGGTTTTTAACCAATCTTGTGCATCGAATAAGTGATTTTGTGTCGTTGGATTAACATTTAAGTCATTTTCGTCCTCCCTAGGCTTATTCTATTCCAATTAGGGTTTTTAACCAATCATGTGTATCCAATAAGTGATTTTGTGTCATTGGTTGAACATTTAGGTCATTTTCGTCCTCCCTAGGCTTATTCTAATCCAATTAGGGTGTTTAATTAATCTTGTGCATCCAATAAGTTATTTTGTGTCATTGCTTGAACATTTAGGTAATTTTCGTCATCCTTCGACTAATTCTAATCCAATTAGGGTTTTTAACCAATCTTGTGCCTCCAATAAGTGATTTTGTGTCACTGGTTGAACATTTAGGTCATTTTTGTCCTCCCTAGGCTTATTCTAATCCAATTATGGTTTTGAACCATTCTTGTGCATCCAATAAGTGATTTTGTGTCATTGCTTGAACATTTAGGTCATTTTCGTCATCCTTCGACTTATTCTAATCCAATTAGGGTTTTTAACCAATCTTGTGCATCCAATAAGTGATTTTGTGTCATTGGTTCAACATTTAGGTCATTTTCGTCCTCCCTAGCCTTATTCTATTCCAATTAGGATTTTTAACCAATCTTTTGCATCCTATAAGTGATTTTGTGTCATTGGATTAACATTTAGGTCATTTTCGTCCTCGCTAGGCTTATTCTAATCCAATTAGTGTTTTTAACGAATCTTGTGCATCCAATAAGTGATTTTGTGTCATTGGTGGAATATTTAGGTCATTTTCGTCCTCCCTATCCTTATTCTAATCCAATTAGGGTTTTAAACCAATCTTGTGCATCCAATATGTAATTTTGTGTCATTGGTTGAACATTTAGGTCATTTTCGTCATCCTTCGACTTATTCTAATCCAATTAGGGTTTTTAACCAATCTTGTGCATCCAATAAGTGATTTTGTGTCATTGGTTGAACATTTAGGTCATTTTCGTCCTCCCTAGCCTTATTCTAATCCAATTATGGTTTTTAACCAATCTTGTGCATCCAATAAGTGATATTGTGTCATTGGTTGAACATTTAAGTCATTTTCGTCATCCTTCGACTTATTCTAATCCAATTAGGGTTTTTAACCAATCTTGTGCATCCAATATGTGATTTTTTGTCATTGGATTAACATTTAGGTCATTTTCGTCATCCCTGGGCTTATTCTAATCCAATTATGGTTTTTAACCAATCTTGTGTATCCAATATGTGATTTTGTGTCATTGGTTGAACATTTAGGTCATTTTCGTCCTCCCTAGGCTTATTCTAATCCAATTAGGATTTTTAACCGATCATGTGAATCCAATAAGTGATTTTGTGTCATTGGTGGAATATTTAGGTCATTTTCGTCCTCCCTAGCCTTATTCTAATCCAATTATGGTTTTTAACCAATCTTGTGCATCCAATAAGTGCATTTGTGTCATCGGATGAACATTTAGGTCAGTTTCGTCATCCTTCAACTTATTCTAATCCAATTAGGGTTTTCAACCAATCTTGTGCATCCAATAAGTGATTTTGTGTCATTGGATTAACATTTAGGTCATTTTCGTCCTCCCTAGGCTTATTCTAATCCAATTAGGGATTTTAACCAATCTTGTGCATCCAATAAGTGATTTTGTGTCATTGGTGGAATATTTAGGTCATTTTCGTCCTCCCTAGCCTTATTCTAATCAAATTATGGTTTTTAACCAATCTTGTGCATCCAATAAGTAATTTTGTGTCATTGGTTGAATATTTAGGTCATTTTCGTCCTCCCTAGGTCTATTCTAATCCAATTAGGGTTTAAAACCAATCTTGTGCATCCAATAAGTGATTTTGTGTTATTGGTTGAACATTTAGGTCATTTTCGTCCTCCCTTGGCTTATTCTAATCCAATTATGGTTTTTAACCAATCATGTGCATCCAATAAGTGCGTTTGTGTCATTGGTTGAACATTTAGGTCATTTTCGTCGTCCCTAGGCTTATTCTAATACATTTAGGGTTTTTAACCAATCTTGTGCATCTTATAAGTGCGTTTGTGTCATGGGTTGATCATTTAGATCATTTTCATCATCCTTCAACTTATTCTAATCCAAATAGGGTTTTTAACCAATCTTGTGCATTCAACAAGTGATTTTGTGTCATTGGTTGAACATTTAGGTCATTTTCGTCCTCCATAGGCTTATTCTAATCCAATTAGGGTTTTTAACCAATCATGAGAATCCAATAAGTGATTTTGTGTCATTGGTGGAATATTTAGGTCATTTTCGTCCTCCCTAGCCTTATTCTAATCCAATTATGGTTTTTAACCAATCTTGTGCATCCAATAAGTGCATTTGTGTCATTGGATGAACATTTAGGTCATTTTCGTCATCCTTCAACTTAATCTAATCCAATTCGGGTTTTTAACCAATCTTGTGCATCCAATAAGTGATTTTGTGTCATGGGATTAACATTAAGGTCATTTTCGTCCTCCCTAGGCTTATTCTATTCCAATTAGGGTTTTTAACCAATATTTTGCATCCTATAAGTGATTTTGTGTCATTGGATTAACATTTAGGTCATTTTCGTCCTCGCTAGGATTATTCTAATCCAATTAGGGTTTTTAACCAATCTTGTGCATCCAATAATTGATTTTTTGTCATTGGTTGAACATTTAGGTTATTTTCTTATTCCCTAGGCTTTTTATAATCCAATTAAGGTTTTTAACCAATCTTGTGCATCCAATAATTGATTTTGTGTCATTGGTTGGATACTTAGGTCATTTTCGTCCTCCCTAGGCCTATTCTAATCCAATTAGGGTTTTAAACCAATCTAGTGCATCCAATAAGTGATTTTGTGTCATTGGTTGAACATTTAGGTCATTTTCGTCCTCCCTTGGCTTATTCAAATCCAATTAGGGTTTTTAACCAATCTTGTGCATCTAATAAATGCGTTTGTGTCATTGGTTGAACATTTAGGTCATTTTCGTCCTCCTAAGGCTTATTCTAATCCAATTAGGGTTTTTAACCAATCATGTGAATCCAATAAGTGATTTTGTGTCATTGGTGGAATATTTAGGTCATTTTTGTCCTCCCTAGCCTTATTCTAATCCAATTATGGTTTTTAACCAATCTTGTGTATCCAATATGTGATTTTGTGTCATTGGTTGAACATTTAGGTCATTTTTGCCTCCCTAGGCTTATTATAATCCAATTAGGGTTTTTAAGCAATCATGTAAATCCAATAAGTGATTTTGTGTCATTGGTGGAATATTTAGGTCATTTTCGTCCTCCCTAGCCTTATTCTAATCCAATTATGGTTTTTAACCAATCTTGTGCATCCAATAAGTGCATTTATGTCATTGGATGAACATTTAGGTCATTTTCGTCATCCTTCAACTTATTCTAATTCAATTCGGGTTTTTAACCAATCTTGTGCATCCATTAAGTGATTTTGTGTCACTGGATTAACATTTAGCTCATTTTCGTCCTCCCTAGGCTTATTCTATTCCAATTAGGGTTTTTAACCAATCTTGTGCATCCAATAAGTGCCTTTTTGTCATTGGTTGAACATTTAGGTCATTTTCTTCCTCCCAAGGCTTATTCTAATCCAATTAGGGTTTTTAACCAATCATGTGAATCCAATAAGTGATTTTGTGTCATTGGTGGAATATTTAGGGCATTTTCGTCCTCCCTAGCCTTATTCTAATCCAATTATGGTTTTTAACCAATCCTGTGCATCCAATATGTGACTTTGTGTCATTGGTTGAACATTTAGGTCATTTTCGTCCTCCCTTGGCTTATTCTAATCCAATAAGGGTTTTTCAACAATCTTGTGCCTCCAATAAGTGATTTTTTGTCATTGGTTGAACATTTAGGTTATTTTCGTATTCCATAGGCTTATTCTAATCCAATTATGGTTTTTAACCAATCTTGTGCATCCAATATGTGATTTTGTGGCATTGGTTGAACATTTAGGTCATTTTCGTCCTCATAAGGCTTTTCTAATCTAATTAGGGTTTTTAACCAATCTCGTGCATCCAATCAGTGATTTTGTGTCATTGGATGAACATTTAGGTCATTTTCTTCCTCCCTAGGCTTATTTTAATCCAATTAGGGTTTTAAACCAATCATGTGAATCCAATAAGTGATTTTGTGTCATTGGTGGAATATTTATGTCATTTTCGTCCTCCCTAGCCTTATTCTAATCCAATTATGGTTTTTAACCAATCTTGTGCATCTAATATGTGATTTTGTTTCATTGGTTGAACATTTAGGTCGTTTTCGACCTCCCTGTGCTTATTCTAATCCAATAAGGGTTTTAACCAATCTTGTGCCTGCAATAAATGATTTTTTGTCATTGGTTGAACATATAGGTCATTTTCGTCATCCTTCGACTTATTCTAATACAATTAGGGTTTTTAACCAATCTTGTGCATCCAATAAGTGATTTTTTGTCATTGGATTAACATTTAGGTCATTTTCGTCCTCCCTAGGCTTATTCTATTCCAATTAGGGTTTTTAACCAATCATGTGTATCCAATAAGTGATTTTGTGTCATTGGTTGAACATTTAGGTCATTTTCGTCCTCCCTAGGCTTATTCTAATCCAATTAGGGTGTTTAATTAATCTTGTGCATCCAATAAGTTATTTTGTGTCATTGCTTGAACATTTAGGTAATTTTCGTCATCCTTCGACTAATTCTAATCCAATTAGGGTTTTTAACCAATCTTGTGCCTCCAATAAGTGATTTTGTGTCATTGCTTGAACATTTAGGTCATTTTCGTCATCCTTCGACTTATTCTAATCCAATTAGGGTTTTTAACCAATCTTGTGCATCCAATAAGTGATTTTGTGTCATTAGTTCAACATTTAGGTCATTTTCGTCCTCCCTAGCCTTATTCTATTCCAATTAGGATTTTTAACCAATCTTTTGCATCCTATAAGTGATTTTGTGTCATTGGATTAACATTTAGGTCATTTTCGTCCTCGCTAGGCTTATTCTAATCCAATTAGGGTTTTTAACCAATCTTGTGCATCCAATAAGTGATTTTGTGTCATTGGTGGAATATTTAGGTCATTTTCATCCTCCCTATCCTTATTCTAATCCAATTAGGGTTTTAAACCAATCTTGTGCATCCAATATGTAATTTTGTGTCATTGGTTGAACATTTAGGTCATTTTCGTCATCCTTCGACTTATTCTAATCCAATTAGGGTTTTTAACCAATCTTGTGCATCCAATAAGTGATTTTTTGTCATTGGATTAACATTTAAGTCATTTTCGTCCTCCCTAGGCTTATTCTATTCCAATTAGGGTTTTTAACCAATCATGTGCATCCAATAAGTGATTTTGTGTCATTGGTTGAACATTTAGGTCATTTTCGTCCTCCCAAGGCTTATTCTAATCTAATTAGGGTTTTTAACCAATCTTGTTCATCCAATAAGTGATTTTGTGTCATTGGTTGAAAATTTAGGTCATTTTCGTCCTCCCTAGGCTTATTCTAATCCAATTAGGGTTTTTAACCAATCATGTGAATCCAATAAGTGATTTTGTGTCATTGGTGGAATATTTAGGTAATTTTCGTCCTCCCTATCCTTATTCTAATCCAATTAGGGTTTTAAACCAATCTTGTGCATCCATTATGTGATTCTGTGTCATTGGTTGAACATTTAGGTCATTTTCGTCATCCCTAGGCTTATTCTATTCCAATTAGGGTTTTTAACCAGTCATGTGCATCTATCAAGTGATTTTGTGTCATTGGTATAACATTTAGGTCATTTTCGTCCTCCCTAGCCTTATTCTAATCCAATTATGGTTTTTAACCAATCTTGTGCATCCAATAAGTGCATTTGTGTCATTGAATGAACATTTAGGTCAGTTTCGTCATCCTTCAACTTATTCTATTCCAATAAGTGTTTTTAACCAATCTTGTGCATCCAATAAGTGATTTTGTGTCATTGGATTAACATTTAGGTCATTTTCGTCCTACCTAGGCTTATTCTAATCCAATTAGGGTGTTTAACCAATCTTGTGCATCCAATAAGTGCATTTGTGTCATTGGATGAACATTTAGGTCATTTTTGTCATCCTTCAACTTATTCTAATCCAATTCGGGTTTTTAACCAATCTTGTGCATCCAATAAGTGATTTTGTGTCATGGGATTAACATTTAGGTCATTTTCGTCCTCCCTAGGCTTATTCTATTCCAATTAGGGTTTTTAACCAATATTTTGCATCCTATAAGTGATTTTGTGTCATTGGATTAACATTTAGGTCATTTTCGTCCTCGCTAGGCTTATTCTAATCCAATTAGGGTTTTTAACCAATCTTGTGCATCCAATAAGTGATTTTGTGTCATTGGTGGAATATTTAGGTCATTTTCGTCCTCCCTAGCCTTATTCTAATCGAATTATGGTTTTTAACCAATCTTGTGCATCCAATAAGTAATTTTGTGTCATTGGTTGAATATTTAGGTCATTTTCGTCCTCCCTAGGTCTATTCTAATCCAATTAGGGTTTAAAACCAATCTTGTGCATCCAATAAGTGATTTTGTGTTATTGGTTGAACATTTAGGTCATTTTCGTCCTCCCTTGGCTTATTCTAATCCAATTATGGTTTTTAACCAATCATGTGCATCCAATAAGTGCGTTTGTGTCATTGGTTGAACATTTAGGTCATTTTCGTCGTCCCTAGGCTTATTCTAATACATTTAGGGTTTTTAACCAATCTTGTGCATCTTATAAGTGCGTTTGTGTCATGGGTTGATCATTTAGATCATTTTCATCATCCTTCAACTTATTCTAATCCAAATAGGGTTTTTAACCAATCTTGTGCATTCAACAAGTGATTTTGTGTCATTGGTTGAACATTTAGGTCATTTTCGTCCTCCATAGGCTTATTCTAATCCAATTAGGGTTTTTAACCAATCATGAGAATCCAATAAGTGATTTTGTGTCATTGGTGGAATATTTAGGTCATTTTCGTCCTCCCTAGCCTTATTCTAATCCAATTATGGTTTTTAACCAATCTTGTGCATCCAATAAGTGCATTTATGTCATTGGATGAACATTTAGGTCATTTTCGTCATCCTTCAACTTATTCTAATTCAATTCGGGTTTTTAACCAATCTTGTGCATCCATTAAGTGATTTTGTGTCACTGGATTAACATTTAGCTCATTTTCGTCCTCCCTAGGCTTATTCTATTCCAATTAGGGTTTTTAACCAATCTTTTGCATCCTATAAGTGATTTTGAGTCATTGGATTAACATTTAGGTCATTTTCGTCCTCGCTAGGCTTATTTTAATCCAATTAGGGTTTTTAACCAATCTTGTGCATCCAATAAGTGATTTTTTGTCATTGGTTGAACATATAGGTTATTTTCGTATTCCCTAGGCTTATTCTAATCCAATTAGGGTTTTTAACCAATCTTGTGTATCCAATAAGTGATTTTGTGTCATTGGTTGGATACTTAGGTCATTTTCGTCCTCCTTAGGCCTATTCTAATCCAATTAGGGTTTTAAACCAATCTAGTGCATCCAATAAGTGATTTTGTGTCATTGGTTGAACATTTAGGTCATTTTTGTCCTCCCTTGGCTTATTCTAATCCAATTAGGGTTTTTAACCAATCTTGTGCATCCAATAAGTGCGTTTTTGTCATTGGTTGAACATTTAGGTCATTTTCTTCCTCCCAAGGCTTATTCTAATCCAATTAGGGTTTTTAACCAATCATGTGAATCCTATAAGTGATTTTGTGTCATTGGTGGAATATTTAGGGCATTTTCGTCCTCCCTAGCCTTATTCTAATCTAATTATGGTTTTTAACCAATCATGTGCATCCAATAAGTGATATTGTGTCATTGGTTGAACATTTAGGTCATTTTCGTCATCCTTCGACTTATTCTAATCCAATTAGGGTTTTTAACCAATCTTGTGCATCCAATATGTGATTTTTTGTCATTGGATTAACATTTAGGTCATTTTCGTCATCCCTGGGCTTATTCTAATCCAATTATGGTTTTTAACCAATCTTGTGTATCCAATATGTGATTTTGTGTCATTGGTTGAACATTTAGGTCATTTTCGTCCTCCCTAGGCTTTTTATAATCCAATTAAGGTTTTTAACCAATCTTGTGCATCCAATAAGTGATTTTGTGTCATTGGTTGGATACTTAGGTCATTTTCGTCCTCCCTAGGCCTATTCTAATCCAATTAGGGTTTTAAACCAATCTAGTGCATCCAATAAGTGATTTTGTGTCATTGGTTGAACATTTAGGTCATTTTCGTCCTCCCTTGGCTTATTCAAATCCAATTAGGGTTTTTAACCAATCTTGTGCATCTAATAAATGCGTTTGTGTCATTGGTTGAACATTTAGGTCATTTTCGTCCTCCTAAGGCTTATTCTAATCCAATTAGGGTTTTTAACCAATCATGTGAATCCAATAAGTGATTTTGTGTCATTGGTGGAATATTTAGGTCATTTTTGTCCTCCCTAGCCTTATTCTAATCCAATTATGGTTTTTAACCAATCTTGTGTATCCAATATGTGATTTTGTGTCATTGGTTGAACATTTAGGTCATTTTTGCCTCCCTAGGCTTATTATAATCCAATTAGGGTTTTTAAGCAATCATGTAAATCCAATAAGTGATTTTGTGTCATTGGTGGAATATTTAGGTCATTTTCGTCCTCCCTAGCCTTATTCTAATCCAATTATGGTTTTTAACCAATCTTGTGCATCCAATAAGTGCATTTATGTCATTGGATGAACATTTAGGTCATTTTCGTCATCCTTCAACTTATTCTAATTCAATTCGGGTTTTTAACCAATCTTGTGCATCCATTAAGTGATTTTGTGTCACTGGATTAACATTTAGCTCATTTTCGTCCTCCCTAGGCTTATTCTATTCCAATTAGGGTTTTTAACCAATCTTGTGCATCCAATAAGTGCCTTTTTGTCATTGGTTGAACATTTAGGTCATTTTCTTCCTCCCAAGGCTTATTCTAATCCAATTAGGGTTTTTAACCAATCATGTGAATCCAATAAGTGATTTTGTGTCATTGGTGGAATATTTAGGGCATTTTCGTCCTCCCTAGCCTTATTCTAATCCAATTATGGTTTTTAACCAATCCTGTGCATCCAATATGTGACTTTGTGTCATTGGTTGAACATTTAGGTCATTTTCGTCCTCCCTTGGCTTATTCTAATCCAATAAGGGTTTTTCAACAATCTTGTGCCTCCAATAAGTGATTTTTTGTCATTGGTTGAACATTTAGGTTATTTTCGTATTCCATAGGCTTATTCTAATCCAATTATGGTTTTTAACCAATCTTGTGCATCCAATATGTGATTTTGTGGCATTGGTTGAACATTTAGGTCATTTTCGTCCTCATAAGGCTTTTCTAATCTAATTAGGGTTTTTAACCAATCTCGTGCATCCAATCAGTGATTTTGTGTCATTGGATGAACATTTAGGTCATTTTCTTCCTCCCTAGGCTTATTTTAATCCAATTAGGGTTTTAAACCAATCATGTGAATCCAATAAGTGATTTTGTGTCATTGGTGGAATATTTATGTCATTTTCGTCCTCCCTAGCCTTATTCTAATCCAATTATGGTTTTTAACCAATCTTGTGCATCTAATATGTGATTTTGTTTCATTGGTTGAACATTTAGGTCGTTTTCGACCTCCCTGTGCTTATTCTAATCCAATAAGGGTTTTAACCAATCTTGTGCCTGCAATAAATGATTTTTTGTCATTGGTTGAACATATAGGTCATTTTCGTCATCCTTCGACTTATTCTAATACAATTAGGGTTTTTAACCAATCTTGTGCATCCAATAAGTGATTTTTTGTCATTGGATTAACATTTAGGTCATTTTCGTCCTCCCTAGGCTTATTCTATTCCAATTAGGGTTTTTAACCAATCATGTGTATCCAATAAGTGATTTTGTGTCATTGGTTGAACATTTAGGTCATTTTCGTCCTCCCTAGGCTTATTCTAATCCAATTAGGGTGTTTAATTAATCTTGTGCATCCAATAAGTTATTTTGTGTCATTGCTTGAACATTTAGGTAATTTTCGTCATCCTTCGACTAATTCTAATCCAATTAGGGTTTTTAACCAATCTTGTGCCTCCAATAAGTGATTTTGTGTCATTGCTTGAACATTTAGGTCATTTTCGTCATCCTTCGACTTATTCTAATCCAATTAGGGTTTTTAACCAATCTTGTGCATCCAATAAGTGATTTTGTGTCATTAGTTCAACATTTAGGTCATTTTCGTCCTCCCTAGCCTTATTCTATTCCAATTAGGATTTTTAACCAATCTTTTGCATCCTATAAGTGATTTTGTGTCATTGGATTAACATTTAGGTCATTTTCGTCCTCGCTAGGCTTATTCTAATCCAATTAGGGTTTTTAACCAATCTTGTGCATCCAATAAGTGATTTTGTGTCATTGGTGGAATATTTAGGTCATTTTCGTCCTCCCTAGCCTTATTCTAATCCAATTATGGTTTTTAACCAATCTTGTGCATCCAATAAGTAATTTTGTGTCATTGGTTGAATATTTAGGTCATTTTCGTCCTCCCTAGGCCTATTCTAATCCAATTAGGGGTTTAAACCAATCTTGTGCATTCAGTAAGTGATTTTGTGTTATTGGTTGAACATTTAGATCATTTTCGTCCTCCCTTGGCTTATTCTAATCCAATTAGGGTTTTTAACCAATCTTGTGCATCCAATAAGTGCGTTTGGATCATTGGTTGAACATTTAGGTCATTTTCGTCCTCCCAAGGCTTATTCTAATCTAATTAGGGTTTTTAACCAATCTTGTTCATCCAATAAGTGATTTTGTGTCATTGGTTGAACATTTAGGTCATTTTCGTCCTCCCTAGGCTTATTCTAATCCAATTAGGGTTTTTAACCAATCAGCTGAATCCAATAAGTGATTTTGTTTCATTGGTGGATTATTTAGGTCATTTTCGTCCTCCCTAGCCTTATTCTAATCCAATTAGGGTTTTAAACCAATCTTGTGCATCCAATATGTGATTTTGTGTCATTGGTTGAACATTTAGGTCATTTTCGTCATCCTTCGACTTATTCTAATCCAATTAGGGTTTTTAACCAATCTTGTGCATCCGATAAGTGATTTTTTGTCATTGGATTAACATTTAGGTCATTTTCGTCCTCCCTAGGCTTATTCTATTCCAATTAGGGTTTTTAACCAATCATGTGCATCCAATAAGTGATTTTGTGTCATTGGTTGAACATTTAGGTCATTTTCGTCCTCCCTAGGCTTATTCTAATCCAATTAGGGTGTTTAACCAATCTTGTGCATCCAATAAGTTATTTTGTGTCATTGCTTGAACATTTAGGTAATTTTCGTCATCCTTCGACTAATTCTAATCCAATTAGGGTTTTTAACCAATCTTGTGCATCCAATAAGTGATTTTTTGTCATTGGATTAACATTTAGGTAATTTTCGTCATCCTTCGACTAATTCTAATCCAATTAGGGTTTTTTAACCAATCTTGTGCATCCAATAAGTGATTTTTTGTCATTGGATTAACATTTAGGTCATTTTCGTCCTCCCTAGGCTTATTCTATTCCAATTAGGGTTTTTAACCAATCATGTGCATCCAATAAGTGATTTTGTGTCACTGGTTGAACATTTAGGTCATTTTTGTCCTCCCTAGGCTTATTCTAATCCAATTATGGTTTTGAACCATTCTTGTGCATCCAATAAGTGATTTTGTGTCATTGCTTGAACATTTAGGTCATTTTCGTCATCCTTCGACTTATTCTAATCCAATTAGGGTTTTTAACCAATCTTGTGCATCCAATAAGTGATTTTGTGTCATTGGTTCAACATTTAGGTCATTTTCGTCCTCCCTAGCCTTATTCTATTCCAATTAGGATTTTTAACCAATCTTTTGCATCCTATAAGTGATTTTGTGTCATTGGATTAACATTTAGGTCATTTTCGTCCTCGCTAGGCTTATTCTAATCCAATTAGGGTTTTTAACCAATCTTGTGCATCCAATAAGTGATTTTGTGTCATTGGTGGAATATTTAGGTCATTTTCGTCCTCCCTATCCTTATTCTAATCCAATTAGGGTTTTAAACCAATCTTGTGCATCCAATATGTAATTTTGTGTCATTGGTTGAACATTTAGGTCATTTTCGTCATCCTTCGACTTATTCTAATCCAATTAGGGTTTTTAACCAATCTTGTGCATCCAATAAGTGATTTTTTGTCATTGGATTAACATTTAAGTCATTTTCGTCCTACCTAGGCTTATTCTAATCCAATTAGGGTTTTTAACCAATCTTGTGCATCCAATAAGCGATTTTTTGTCATTGGTTGAACATTTAGGTTATTTTCGTATTCCCTAGGCTTATTATAATCCAAATAGGGTTTTTAACCAATCTTGTGCATCCAATAAGTGATTTTGTGTCATTGGTTGAATACTTAGGTCACTTTTGTCCTCCCTACGCCTATTCAAATCCAATTAGGGTTTTAAACCAATCTTGTGCATCCAATAAGTTATTTTGTGTTATTGGTTGAACATTTAGGTCATTTTCGTCCTCCCTTGGCTTATTCAAATCCAATTAGGGTTTTTAACCAATCTTGTGCATCTAATAAATGCGTTTGTGTCATTGGTTGAACATTTAGGTCATTTTCGTCCTCCAAAGGCTTATTCTAATCCAATTAGGGTTTTTAACCAATCATGTGAATCCAATAAGTGATTTTGTGTCATTGGTGGAATATTTAGGTCATTTTTGTCCTCCCTAGCCTTATTCTAATCCAATTATGGTTTTTAACCAATCTTGTGTATCCAATATGTGATTTTGTGTTATTGGTTGAACATTTAGGTCATTTTTGCCTCCCTAGGCTTATTATAATCCAATTAGGGTTTTTAAGCAATCATGTAAATCCAATAAGTGATTTTGTGTCATTGGTGGAATATTTACGTCATTTTCGTCCTCCCTAGCCTTATTCTAATCCAATTATGGTTTTTAACCAATCTTGTGCATCCAATAAGTGCATTTATGTCATTGGATGAACATTTAGGTCATTTTCGTCATCCTTCAACTTATTCTAATTCAATTCATCTTGTGCATCCATTAAGTGATTTTGTGTCACTGGATTAACATTTAGCTCATTTTCGTCCTCCCTAGGCTTATTCTATTCCAATTAGGGTTTTTAACCAATCTTTTGCATCCTATAAGTGATTTTGAGTCATTGGATTAACATTTAGGTCATTTTCGTCCTCGCTAGGCTTATTTTAATCCACTTAGGGTTTTTAACCAATCTTGTGCATCCAATAAGTGATTTTTTGTCATTGGTTGAACATTTAGATTATTTTCGTATTCCCTAGGCTTATTCTAATCCAATTAGGGTTTTTAACCAATCTTGTGTATCCAATAAGTGATTTTGTGTCATTGGTTGGATACTTAGGTCATTTTCATCCTCCCTAGGCCTATTCTAATCCAATTAGGGTTTTAAACCAATCTAGTGCATCCAATAAGTGATTTTGTGTCATTGGTTGATCATTTAGGTCATTTTTGTCCTCCCTTGGCTTATTCTAATCCAATTAGGGTTTTTAACCAATCTTGTGCATCCAATAAGTGCGTTTTTGTCATTGGTTGAACATTTAGGTCATTTTCTACCTCCCAAGGCTTATTCTAATCCAATTAGGGTTTTTAACCAATCATGTGAATCCAATAAGTGATTTTGTGTCATTGGTGGAATATTTAGGGCATTTTCGTCTTCTCTAGCCTTATTCTAATCCAATTATGGTTTTTAACCAATCCTGTGCATCCAATATGTGACTTTGTGTCATTGGTTGAACATTTAGGTCATTTTCGTCCTCCCTTGGCTTATTCTAATCCAATAAGGGTTTTTCAACAATCTTGTGCCTCCAATAAGTGATTTTTTGTCATTGGTTGAACATTTAGGTTATTTTCGTATTCCATAGGCTTATTCTAATCCAATTATGGTTTTTAACCAATCTTGTGCATCCAATATGTGATTTTGTGGCATTGGTTGAACATTTAGGTCATTTTCGTCCTCCCTAGGCTTATTCTAATCCAACTAGGGTTTTTAACCAATCTTGTGCATCCAATAAGTGTGTTTGTGTTATTGGTTGAACACTAAGGTCATTTACGTCATCCTTCGACACATTCTAATCCACTTAGGGATTTTAACCAATCTTGTGAATCCAAAAAGGGATTTTGTGTCATCTGATTAACATTTAGGTCATTTTCGTCGTCCCTAGGCTTATTCTAATGCAATTAGGGTTTTTAACCAATCTAGTGCATCTTATAAGTGCGTTTGTGTCATGGGTTGATCATTTAGGTCATTTTCATCATCCTTCCACATATTCTAATCCAATTAGGGTTTCTAACCAATCTTGTGCATTCAATAAGTGATTTTGGGTCATTGGTTTAACATTTAGGTCATTTTCGTCCTACCTAGGCTAATTCTAATCCAATTAGGGTGTTTAACCAATCTTGTGCATCCAATAAGTTATTTTGTGTCATTGCTTGAACATTTAGGTAATTTTCGTCATCCTTCGACTTATTTTAATCCAATTAGGGTTTTTAACCAATCTTGTGCCTCCAATAAGTGATTTTGTGTCACTGGTTGAACATTTAGGTCATTTTTGTCCTCCCTAGGCTCATTCTAATCCAATTATGGTTTTTAACCATTCTTGTGCATCCAATAAGTGATTTTGTGTCATTGCTTGAACATTTAGGTCATTTTCGTTATCCTTCGACTTATTCTAATCCAATTAGGGTTTTTAACCAATCTTGTGCATCCAATAAGTGATTTTGTGTCATTGGTTGAACATTTAGGTCATTTTCGTCCTCCCTAGCCTTATTCTATTCCAATTAGGATTTTTAACCAATCTTTTGCATCCTATAAGTGATTTTGTGTCATTGGATTAACATTTAGGTCATTTTCGTCCTCGCTAGGCTTATTCTAATCCAATTAGTGTTTTTAACGAATCTTGTGCATCCAATAAGTGATTTTGTGTCATTGGTGGAATATTTAGGTCATTTTCGTCCTCCCTATCCTTATTCTAATCCAATTAGGGTTTTAAACCAATCTTGTGCATCCAATATGTAATTTTGTGTCATTGGTTGAACATTTAGGTCATTTTCGTCATCCTTCGACTTATTCTAATCCAATTAGGGTTTTTAACCAATCTTGTGCATCCAATAAGTGATTTTTTGTCATTGGATTAACATTTAAGTCATTTTCGTCCTCCCTAGGCTTATTCTATTCCAATTAGGGTTTTTAACCAATCATGTGCATCCAATAAGTGATTTTGTGTCATTGGTTGAACATTTAGGTCATTTTCGTCCTCCCTAGGCTTATTCTAATCCAATTAGGGTTTTTAACCAATCTTGTGCATCCAATAAGTGATTTTGTGTCATTGGTTAAACATTTAGGTCATTTTCGTCATCCTTCGACTTATTCTAATCCAATTAGGGTTTTTAACCAATCATGTGAATCCAATAAGTGATTTTGTGTCATTCGTGGAATATTTAGGTCATTTTCGTCCTCCCTAGCCTTATTCTAATCCAATTATGGTTTTTAACAGATCTTGTGCATCCAATAAGTGCATTTGAGTCATTGGATGAACATTTAGGTCATTTTCGTCATCCTTCAACTTATTCTAATCCAATTAGGGTGTTTAGCCAATCCTGTGCATCCAATAAGTGATTTTGTGTCATTGGATTAACATTTAGGTCATTTTCGTCCTCGCTAGGCTTATTCTAATCCAATTAGGGTTTTTAACCAATCTTGTGCATCCAATAAGTGATTTTGTGTCATTGGTGGAATATTTAGGTCATTTTCGTCCTCCCTAGCCTTATTCTAATCCAATTATGGTTTTTAACCAATCTTGTGCATCCAATAAGTAATTTTGTGTCATTGGTTGAACATTTAGGTCATTTTCGTCCTCCCTAGGCTTATTCTAATCTAATTAGGGTTTTTAACCAATCTTGTGCATCCAATATGTGATTTTGTGTCATTTTGTATCATTGGTTGAACATTTAGGTCATTTTCGTCCTCCCTAGGCTTATTCTAATCCCATTAGGGTTTGTAACCAATCTTGTGCATCCAATATGTGATTTTGTGTCATTTTGTGTCATTGGTTGAACATTTAGGTCATTTTCGTCCTCCCTAGGCTTATTCTAATCCAATTAGGGTTTTTAACCAATCTTGTGCATCCAATATGTGATTTTGTGTCATTGGTTGAACATTCAGGTCATTTTCGTCCTCCCTAGGCTTATTCTAATCCAACTAGGGTTTTTAACCAATCTTGTGCATCCAATATGTGATTTTGTGTCATTTTGTGTCATTGGTTGAACATTTAGGTCATTTTCGTCCTCCCTAGGCTTATTCTAATCCAACTAGGGTTTTTAACCAATCTTGTGCATCCAATATGTGATTTTGTGTCCTTGGTTGAACATTTAGGTCATTTTCGTCCTCCCTAGGCTTATTCTAATCCAATTAGGGTTTTTAACCAATCTTGTGCATCCAATATGTGATTTTGTGTCATTGGTTGAACATTTAGGTCATTTTCGTCATCCTTCGACTTATTCTAATCCAATTAGGGTTTTTAACCAATCTTGTGCATCCAATAAGTGATTTTGTGTCATTGGTTGAACATTTAGGTCATTTTCGTCCTCCCTAGCCTTATTCTAATCCAATTATGGTTTTTAACCAATCTTGTGCATCCAATAAGTGATATTGTGTCATTGGTTGAACATTTAAGTCATTTTCGTCATCCTTCGACTTATTCTAATCCAATTAGGGTTTTTAACCAATCTTGTGCATCCAATATGTGATTTTTTGTCATTGGATTAACATTTAGGTCATTTTCGTCATCCCTGGGCTTATTCTAATCCAATTATGGTTTTTAACCAATCTTGTGTATCCAATATGTGATTTTGTGTCATTGGTTGAACATTTAGGTCATTTTCGTCCTCCCTAGGCTTATTCTAATCCAATTAGGATTTTTAACCGATCATGTGAATCCAATAAGTGATTTTGTGTCATTGGTGGAATATTTAGGTCATTTTCGTCCTCCCTAGCCTTATTCTAATCCAATTATGGTTTTTAACCAATCTTGTGCATCCAATAAGTGCATTTGTGTCATCGGATGAACATTTAGGTCAGTTTCGTCATCCTTCAACTTATTCTAATCCAATTAGGGTTTTCAACCAATCTTGTGCATCCAATAAGTGATTTTGTGTCATTGGATTAACATTTAGGTCATTTTCGTCCTCCCTAGGCTTATTCTAATCCAATTAGGGATTTTAACCAATCTTGTGCATCCAATAAGTGATTTTGTGTCATTGGTGGAATATTTAGGTCATTTTCGTCCTCCCTAGCCTTATTCTAATCAAATTATGGTTTTTAACCAATCTTGTGCATCCAATAAGTAATTTTGTGTCATTGGTTGAATATTTAGGTCATTTTCGTCCTCCCTAGGTCTATTCTAATCCAATTAGGGTTTAAAACCAATCTTGTGCATCCAATAAGTGATTTTGTGTTATTGGTTGAACATTTAGGTCATTTTCGTCCTCCCTTGGCTTATTCTAATCCAATTATGGTTTTTAACCAATCATGTGCATCCAATAAGTGCGTTTGTGTCATTGGTTGAACATTTAGGTCATTTTCGTCGTCCCTAGGCTTATTCTAATACATTTAGGGTTTTTAACCAATCTTGTGCATCTTATAAGTGCGTTTGTGTCATGGGTTGATCATTTAGATCATTTTCATCATCCTTCAACTTATTCTAATCCAAATAGGGTTTTTAACCAATCTTGTGCATTCAACAAGTGATTTTGTGTCATTGGTTGAACATTTAGGTCATTTTCGTCCTCCATAGGCTTATTCTAATCCAATTAGGGTTTTTAACCAATCATGAGAATCCAATAAGTGATTTTGTGTCATTGGTGGAATATTTAGGTCATTTTCGTCCTCCCTAGCCTTATTCTAATCCAATTATGGTTTTTAACCAATCTTGTGCATCCAATAAGTGCATTTATGTCATTGGATGAACATTTAGGTCATTTTCGTCATCCTTCAACTTATTCTAATTCAATTCGGGTTTTTAACCAATCTTGTGCATCCATTAAGTGATTTTGTGTCACTGGATTAACATTTAGCTCATTTTCGTCCTCCCTAGGCTTATTCTATTCCAATTAGGGTTTTTAACCAATCTTTTGCATCCTATAAGTGATTTTGAGTCATTGGATTAACATTTAGGTCATTTTCGTCCTCGCTAGGCTTATTTTAATCCACTTAGGGTTTTTAACCAATCTTGTGCATCCAATAAGTGATTTTTTGTCATTGGTTGAACATTTAGATTATTTTCGTATTCCCTAGGCTTATTCTAATCCAATTAGGGTTTTTAACCAATCTTGTGTATCCAATAAGTGATTTTGTGTCATTGGTTGGATACTTAGGTCATTTTCGTCCTCCCTAGGCCTATTCTAATCCAATTAGGGTTTTAAACCAATCTAGTGCATCCAATAAGTGATTTTGTGTCATTGGTTGATCATTTAGGTCATTTTTGTCCTCCCTTGGCTTATTCTAATCCAATTAGGGTTTTTAACCAATCTTGTGCATCCAATAAGTGCGTTTTTGTCATTGGTTGAACATTTAGGTCATTTTCTACCTCCCAAGGCTTATTCTAATCCAATTAGGGTTTTTAACCAATCATGTGAATCCAATAAGTGATTTTGTGTCATTGGTGGAATATTTAGGGCATTTTCGTCCTCCCTAGCCTTATTCTAATCCAATTATGGTTTTTAACCAATCCTGTTCATCCAATATGTGACTTTGTGTCATTGGTTGAACATTTAGGTCATTTTCGTCCTCCCTTGGCTTATTCTAATCCAATAAGGGTTTTTCAACAATCTTGTGCCTCCAATAAGTGATTTTTTGTCATTGGTTGAACATTTAGGTTATTTTCGTATTCCATAGGCTTATTCTAATCCAATTATGGTTTTTAACCAATCTTGTGCATCCAATATGTGATTTTGTGACATTGGTTGAACATTTAGGTCATTTTCGTCCTCCCTAGGCTTATTCTAATCCAACTAGGGTTTTTAACCAATCTTGTGCATCCAATAAGTGTGTTTGTGTTATTGGTTGAACACTAAGGTCATTTACGTCATCCTTCGACACATTCTAATCCACTTAGGGATTTTAACCAATCTTGTGAATCCAAAAAGGGATTTTGTGTCATCTGATTAACATTTAGGTCATTTTCGTCGTCCCTAGGCTTATTCTAATGCAATTAGGGTTTTTAACCAATCTAGTGCATCTTATAAGTGCGTTTGTGTCATGGGTTGATCATTTAGGTCATTTTCATCATCCTTCCACATATTCTAATCCAATTAGGGTTTCTAACCAATCTTGTGCATTCAATAAGTGATTTTGGGTCATTGGTTTAACATTTAGGTCATTTTCGTCCTACCTAGGCTAATTCTAATCCAATTAGGGTGTTTAACCAATCTTGTGCATCCAATAAGTTATTTTGTGTCATTGCTTGAACATTTAGGTAATTTTCGTCATCCTTTGACTTATTTTAATCCAATTAGGGTTTTTAACCAATCTTGTGCCTCCAATAAGTGATTTTGTGTCACTGGTTGAACATTTAGGTCATTTTTCTCCTCCCTAGGCTCATTCAAATCCAATTATGGTTTTTAACCATTCTTGTGCATCCAATAAGTGATTTTGTGTCATTGCTTGAACATTTAGGTCATTTTCGTTATCCTTCGACTTATTCTAATCCAATTAGGGTTTTTAACCAATCTTGTGCATCCAATAAGTGATTTTGTGTCATTGGTTGAACATTTAGGTCATTTTCGTCCTCCCTAGCCTTATTCTATTCCAATTAGGATTTTTAACCAATCTTTTGCATCCTATAAGTGATTTTGTGTCATTGGATTAACATTTAGGTCATTTTCGTCCTCGCTAGGCTTATTCTAATCCAATTAGTGTTTTTAACGAATCTTGTGCATCCAATAAGTGATTTTGTGTCATTGGTGGAATATTTAGGTCATTTTCGTCCTCCCTATCCTTATTCTAATCCAATTAGGGTTTTAAACCAATCTTGTGCATCCAATATGTAATTTTGTGTCATTGGTTGAACATTTAGGTCATTTTCGTCATCCTTCGACTTATTCTAATCCAATTAGGGTTTTTAACCAATCTTGTGCATCCAATAAGTGATTTTTTGTCATTGGATTAACATTTAAGTCATTTTCGTCCTACCTAGGCTTATTCTAATCCAATTAGGGTGTTTAACCAATCTTGTGCATCCAATAAGTGACTTTGTGTCATTGGTTGAACATTTAGGTCATTTTCGTCCTCCCTAGGCTTATTCTAATCAAACTAGGGTATTTAACCAATCTTGTGCATCCAATAAGTGCGTTTGTGTTATTGGTTGAACACTAAGGTCATTTACGTCATCCTTCGACACATTCTAATCCACTTAGGGATTTTAACCAATCTTGTGAATCCAAAAACGGATTTTGTGTCATCTGATTAACATTTAGGTCATTTTCGTCGTCCCTAGGCTTATTCTAATGCAATTAGGGTTTTTAACCAATCTAGTGCATCTTATAAATGCGTTTGTGTCATGGGTTGATCATTTAGGTCATTTTCATCATCCTTCAACATATTCTAATCCAATTAGGGTTTCTAACCAATCTTGTGCATTCAATAAGTGATTTTGTGTCATTGGTTTAACATTTAGCTCATTTTCGTCCTACCTAGGCTTATTCTAATCCAATTAGGGTGTTTAACCAATCTTGTGCATCCAATAAGTTATTTTGTGTCATTGCTTGAACATTTAGGTAATTTTTGTCATCCTTCGACTTATTCTAATCCAATTAGGGTTTTTAACCAATCTTGTGCCGCCAATAGGTGATTTTGTGTCATTGGTTGAACATTTAGGTCATTTTTGTTCTCCGTAGGCTTATTCTAATCCAATTATGGTTTTTAACCAATCTTGTGCATCCAATAAGTGATTTTGTGTCATTGCTTGAACATTTAGGCAATTTTCGTCATCCTTCGACTTATTCTAATCCAATTATGGTTTTTAACCAATCATGTGCATCCAATAAGTGATATTGTGTCATTGGTTGAACATTTAGGTCATTTTCGTCATCCTTCGACTTATTCTAATCCAATTAGGGTTTTTAACCAATCTTGTGCATCCAATATGTGATTTTTTGTCATTGGATTAACATTTAGGTCATTTTCGTCATCCCTGGGCTTATTCTAATCCAATTATGGTTTTTAACCAATCTTGTGTATCCAATATGTGATTTTGTGTCATTGGTTGAACATTTAGGTCATTTTCGTCCTCCCTAGGCTTATTCTAATCCAATTAGGATTTTTAACCGATCATGTGAATCCAATAAGTGATTTTGTGTCATTGGTGGAATATTTAGGTCATTTTCGTCCTCCCTAGCCTTATTCTAATCCAATTATGGTTTTTAACCAATCTTGTGCATCCAATAAGTGCATTTGTGTCATCGGATGAACATTTAGGTCAGTTTCGTCATCCTTCAACTTATTCTAATTCAATTAGGGTTTTTAACCAATCTTGTGCATCCAATAAGTGATTTTGTGTCATTGGATTAACATTTAGGTCATTTTCGTCCTCCCTAGGCTTATTCTAATCCAATTAGGGTTTTTAACCAATCTTGTGCATCCAATAAGTGATTTTGTGTCATTGGTGGAATATTTAGGTCATTTTCGTCCTCCCTAGCCTTATTCTAATCGAATTATGGTTTTTAACCAATCTTGTGCATCCAATAAGTAATTTTGTGTCATTGGTTGAATATTTAGGTCATTTTCGTCCTCCCTAGGTCTATTCTAATCCAATTAGGGTTTAAAACCAATCTTGTGCATCCAATAAGTGATTTTGTGTTATTGGTTGAACATTTAGGTCATTTTCGTCCTCCCTTGGCTTATTCTAATCCAATTATGGTTTTTAACCAATCATGTGCATCCAATAAGTGCGTTTGTGTCATTGGTTGAACATTTAGGTCATTTTCGTCGTCCCTAGGCTTATTCTAATACATTTAGGGTTTTTAACCAATCTTGTGCATCTTATAAGTGCGTTTGTGTCATGGGTTGATCATTTAGATCATTTTCATCATCCTTCAACTTATTCTAATCCAAATAGGGTTTTTAACCAATCTTGTGCATTCAACAAGTGATTTTGTGTCATTGGTTGAACATTTAGGTCATTTTCGTCCTCCATAGGCTTATTCTAATCCAATTAGGGTTTTTAACCAATCATGAGAATCCAATAAGTGATTTTGTGTCATTGGTGGAATATTTAGGTCATTTTCGTCCTCCCTAGCCTTATTCTAATCCAATTATGGTTTTTAACCAATCTTGTGCATCCAATAAGTGCATTTGTGTCATTGGATGAACATTTAGGTCATTTTCGTCATCCTTCAACTTATTCTAATCCAATTCGGGTTTTTAACCAATCTTGTGCATCCAATAAGTGATTTTGTGTCATGGGATTAACATTTAGGTCATTTTCATCGTCCCTAGGCTTATTCTAATGCAATTAGGGTTTTTAACCAATCTAGTGCATCTTATAAGTGCGTTTGTGTCATGGGTTGATCATTTAGGTCATTTTCATGATCCTTCATCATATTCTAATCCAATTAGGGCTTCTAACCAATCTTGTGCATTCAATAAGTGATTTTGTGTCATTGGTTTAACATTTAGGTCATTTTCGTCCTACCTAGGCTTATTCTAATCCAATTAAGGTGTTTAACCAATCTTGTGCATCCAATAAGTGCGTTTGTGTCATTGGATGAACATTTAGGTCATTTTCGTCATCCTTCAACTTATTCTAATCCTATTCGGTTTTTTAACCAATCTTGTGCATCCAATAAGTGATTTTGTGTCATGGGATTAACATTTAGGTCATTTTCGTCCTCCCTAGGCTTATTCTATTCCAATTAGGGTTTTTAACCAATATTTTGCATCCTATAAGTGATTTTGTGTCATTGGATTAACATTTAGGTCATTTTCGTCCTCGCTAGGCTTATTCTAATCCAATTAGGGTTTTTAACCAATCTTGTGCATCCAATAAGTGATATTTTGTCATTGGTTGAACATTGAGGTTATTTTCTTATTCCCTAGGGTTTTTTATAATCCAATTAAGGTTTTTAACCAATCTTGTGCATCCAATAAGTGATTTTTTGTCATTGGTTGAATACTTAGGTCATTTTCGTCCTCCCTAGGTCTATTCTAATCCAATAAGGGTTTTAAACCAATCTTGTGCATCCAATAAGTGATTTTGTGTTATTGGTTGAACATTTAGGTCATTTTCGTCCTCCCTTTGCTTATTCTAATCCAATTAGGGTTTTTAACCAATCATGTGCATCCAATAAGTGCGTTTGTGTCATTGGTTGAACATTTAGGTCATTTTCGTCCTCCCAAGGCTTATTCTAATCTAATTAGGGTTTTTAACCAATCTTGTTCATCCAATAAGTGATTTTGTGTCATTGGTTGAACATTTAGGTCATTTTCGTCCTCCCTAGGCTTATTCCAATCCAATTAGGGTTTTTAACCAATCAGCTGAATCCAATAAGTGATTTTGTTTCATTGGTGGAATATTTAGGTCATTTTCGTCCTCCATAGCCTTATTCTAATCCAATTAGGGTTTTAAACCAATCTTGTGCATCCAATATGTGATTTTGTGTCATTGGTTGAACATTTAGGTCATTTTCGTCATCCTTCGACTTATTCTAATCCAATTAGGGTTTTTAACCAATCTTGTGCATCCGATAAGTGATTTTTTGTCATTGGATTAACATTTAGGTCATTTTCGTCCTCCCTAGGCTTATTCTATTCCAATTAGGGTTTTTAACCAATCATGTGCATCCAATAAGTGATTTTGTGTCATTGGTTGAACATTTAGGTCATTTTCGTCCTCCCTAGGCTTATTCTAATCAAATTAGGGTTTTTAACCAATCTTGTGAATCCAATAAGTGCGTTTGTGTTATTGGTTGAACATTAAGGTCATTTTCGTCATCCTTCGACATATTCTAATCCAATTAGGGATTTTAACCAATCTGCTGAATCCAAAAAGGGATTTCGTGTCATGTGATTAACATTTAGGTCATTTTCGTCGTCCCTAGGCTTATTCTAATACAATTAGGGTTTTTAACCAATCTTGTGCATCTTATAAGTGCGTTTGTGTCATGGGTTGATCATTTAGGTCATTTTCATCATCCTTCAACATATTCTAATCCAATTAGGGTTTTTAACCAATCTTGTGCATTCAATAAGTGATTTTGTGTCATTGGTTGAACATTTAGGTCATTTTCGTCCTCCCTAGGCTTATTCTAATCCAATTATGGTGTTTAACCAATCTTGTGCATCCAATAAGTGATTTTGTGTCATTGGTTGAACATTTAGGTCATTTTCGTCATCCTTCGACTTATTCTAATCCATTTAGGGTTTTTAACCAATCTTGTGCATTCAATAAGTGATTTTGTGTCATTGGTTGAACATTTAGGTCATTTTCGTCCTCCCTAGGCTTATTCTAATCCAATTAGTGTTTTTAACCAATCATGTGAATCCAATAAGTGATTTTGTGTCATTAGTGGAATATTTAGGTCATTTTCGTCCTCCCTAGCCTTATTCTAATCCAATTATGGTTTTTAACCAATCTAGTGCATCCAATAAGTGATTTTGTGTCGTTGGTTGAACATTTAGGTCATTTTCGTCCTCCCTAGCCTTACTCTAATCCAATTATGGTTTTTAACCAATCATGTGCATCCAATAAGTGATATTTTGTCATTGGTTGAACATTTAGGTCATTTTCGTCATCCTTCCACTTATTCTAATCCAATTATGGTTTTTAACCAATCTTGTGCATCCAATATCTGATTTTTTGTCATTGGATTAACATTTAGGTCATTTTCGTCATCCCTGGGCTTATTCTAATCCAATTATGGTTTTTAACCAATCTTGTGTATCCAATATGTGATTTTGTGTCATTGGTTGAACATTTAGGTCATTTTCGTCCTCCCTAGGCTTTTTATAATCCAATTAAGGTTTTTAACCAATCTTGTGCATCCAATAAGTGATTTTGTGTCATTGGTTGGATACTTAGGTCATTTTCGTCCTCCCTAGGCCTATTCTAATCCAATTAGGGTTTTAAACCAATCTAGTGCATCCAATAAGTGATTTTGTGTCATTGGTTGAACATTTAGGTCATTTTCGTCCTCCCTTGGCTTATTCAAATCCAATTAGGGTTTTTAACGAATCTTGTGCATCTAATAAATGCGTTTGTGTCATTGGTTGAACATTTAGGTCATTTTCGCCCTCCTAAGGCTTATTCTAATCCAATTAGGGTTTTTAACCAATCATGTGAATCCAATAAGTGATTTTGTGTCATTGGTGGAATATTTAGGTCATTTTTGTCCTCCCTAGCCTTATTCTAATCCAATTATGGTTTTTAACCAATCTTGTGTATCCAATATGTGATTTTGTGTCATTGGTTGAACATTTAGGTCATTTTTGCCTCCCTAGGCTTATTATAATCCAATTAGGGTTTTTAAGCAATCATGTAAATCCAATAAGTGATTTTGTGTCATTGGTGGAATATTTAGGTCATTTTCGTCCTCCCTAGCCTTATTCTAATCCAATTATGGTTTTTAACCAATCTTGTGCATCCAATAAGTGCATTTATGTCATTGGATGAACATTTAGGTCATTTTCGTCATCCTTCAACTTATTCTAATTCAATTCGGGTTTTTAACCAATCTTGTGCATCCATTAAGTGATTTTGTGTCACTGGATTAACATTTAGCTCATTTTCGTCCTCCCTAGGCTTATTCTATTCCAATTAGGGTTTTTAACCAATCTTTTGCATCCTATAAGTCATTTTGAGTCATTGGATTAACATTTAGGTCATTTTCGTCCTCGCTAGGCTTATTTTAATCCAATTAGGGTTTTTAACCAATCTTGTGCATCCAATAAGTGATTTTTTGTCATTGGTTGAACATTTAGGTTATTTTCGTATTACCTAGGCTTATTCTAATCCAATTAGGGTTTTTAACCAATCTTGTGTATCCAATAAGTGATTTTGTGTTATTGGTTGGATACTTAGGTCATTTTCGTCCTCCCTAGGCCTATTCTAATCCAATTAGGGTTTTAAACCAATCTAGTGCATCCAATAAGTGATTTTGTGTCATTGGTTGAACATTTAGGTCATTTTTGTCCTCCCTTGGCTTATTCTAATCCAATTAGGGTTTTTAACCAATCTTGTGCATCCAATAAGTGCGTTTTTGTCATTGGTTGAACATTTAGGTCATTTTCTTCCTCCCAAGGCTTATTCTAATCCAATTAGGGTTTTTAACCAATCATGTGAATCCTATAAGTGATTTTGTGTCATTGGTGGAATATTTAGGGCATTTTCGTCCTCCCTAGCCTTATTCTAATCTAATTATGGTTTTTAACCAATCATGTGCATCCAATAAGTGATATTGTGTCATTGGTTGAACATTTAGGTCATTTTCGTCATCCTTCGACTTATTCTAATCCAATTAGGGTTTTTAACCAATCTTGTGCATCCAATATGTGATTTTTTGTCATTGGATTAACATTTAGGTCATTTTCGTCATCCCTGGGCTTATTCTAATCCAATTATGGTTTTTAACCAATCTTGTGTATCCAATATGTGATTTTGTGTCATTGGTTGAACATTTAGGTCATTTTCGTCCTCCCTAGGCTTATTCTAATCCAATTAGGATTTTTAACCGATCATGTGAATCCAATAAGTGATTTTGTGTCATTGGTGGAATATTTAGGTCATTTTCGTCCTCCCTAGCCTTATTCTAATCCAATTATGGTTTTTAACCAATCTTGTGCATCCAATAAGTGCATTTGTGTCATCGGATGAACATTTAGGTCAGTTTCGTCATCCTTCAACTTATTCTAATTCAATTAGGGTTTTTAACCAATCTTGTGCATCCAATAAGTGATTTTGTGTCATTGGATTAACATTTAGGTCATTTTCGTCCTCCCTAGGCTTATTCTAATCCAATTAGGGTTTTTAACCAATCTTGTGCATCCAATAAGTGATTTTGTGTCATTGGTGGAATATTTAGGTCATTTTCGTCCTCCCTAGCCTTATTCTAATCGAATTATGGTTTTTAACCAATCTTGTGCATCCAATAAGTAATTTTGTGTCATTGGTTGAATATTTAGGTCATTTTCGTCCTCCCTAGGTCTATTCTAATCCAATTAGGGTTTAAAACCAATCTTGTGCATCCAATAAGTGATTTTGTGTTATTGGTTGAACATTTAGGTCATTTTCGTCCTCCCTTGGCTTATTCTAATCCAATTATGGTTTTTAACCAATCATGTGCATCCAATAAGTGCGTTTGTGTCATTGGTTGAACATTTAGGTCATTTTCGTCGTCCCTAGGCTTATTCTAATACATTTAGGGTTTTTAACCAATCTTGTGCATCTTATAAGTGCGTTTGTGTCATGGGTTGATCATTTAGATCATTTTCATCATCCTTCAACTTATTCTAATCCAAATAGGGTTTTTAACCAATCTTGTGCATTCAACAAGTGATTTTGTGTCATTGGTTGAACATTTAGGTCATTTTCGTCCTCCATAGGCTTATTCTAATCCAATTAGGGTTTTTAACCAATCATGAGAATCCAATAAGTGATTTTGTGTCATTGGTGGAATATTTAGGTCATTTTCGTCCTCCCTAGCCTTATTCTAATCCAATTATGGTTTTTAACCAATCTTGTGCATCCAATAAGTGCATTTATGTCATTGGATGAACATTTAGGTCATTTTCGTCATCCTTCAACTTATTCTAATTCAATTCGGGTTTTTAACCAATCTTGTGCATCCATTAAGTGATTTTGTGTCACTGGATTAACATTTAGCTCATTTTCGTCCTCCCTAGGCTTATTCTATTCCAATTAGGGTTTTTAACCAATCTTTTGCATCCTATAAGTGATTTTGTGTCATTGGATTAACATTTAGGTCATTTTCGTCCTCACTAGGATTATTCTAATCCAATTAGGGTTTTTAACCAATCTTGTGCATCCAATAATTGATTTTTTGTCATTGGTTGAACATTTAGGTTATTTTCTTATTCCCTAGGCTTTTTATAATCCAATTAAGGTTTTTAACCAATCTTGTGCATCCAATAAGTGATTTTGTGTCATTGGTTGGATACTTAGGTCATTTTCGTCCTCCCTAGGCCTATTCTAATCCAATTAGGGTTTTAAACCAATCTAGTGCATCCAATAAGTGATTTTGTGTCATTGGTTGAACATTTAGGTCATTTTCGTCCTCCCTTGGCTTATTCAAATCCAATTAGGGTTTTTAACCAATCTTGTGCATCTAATAAATGTGTTTGTGTCATTGGTTGAACATTTAGGTCATTTTCGTCCTCCTAAGGCTTATTCTAATCCAATTAGGGTTTTTAACCAATCATGTGAATCCAATAAGTGATTTTGTGTCATTGGTGGAATATTTAGGTCATTTTTGTCCTCCCTAGCCTTATTCTAATCCAATTATGGTTTTTAACCAATCTTGTGTATCCAATATGTGATTTTGTGTCATTGGTTGAACATTTAGGTCATTTTTGCCTCCCTAGGCTTATTATAATCCAATTAGGGTTTTTAAGCAATCATGTAAATCCAATAAGTGATTTTGTGTCATTGGTGGAATATTTAGGTCATTTTCGTCCTCCCTAGCCTTATTCTAATCCAATTATGGTTTTTAACCAATCTTGTGCATCCAATAAGTGCATTTATGTCATTGGATGAACATTTAGGTCATTTTCGTCATCCTTCAACTTATTCTAATTCAATTCGGGTTTTTAACCAATCTTGTGCATCCATTAAGTGATTTTGTGTCACTGGATTAACATTTAGCTCATTTTCGTCCTCCCTAGGCTTATTCTATTCCAATTAGGGTTTTTAACCAATCTTTTGCATCCTATAAGTGATTTTGAGTCATTGGATTAACATTTAGGTCATTTTCGTCCTCGCTAGGCTTATTTTAATCCAATTAGGGTTTTTAACCAATCTTGTGCATCCAATAAGTGATTTTTTGTCATTGGTTGAACATTTAGGTTATTTTCGTATTACCTAGGCTTATTCTAATCCAATTAGGGTTTTTAACCAATCTTGTGTATCCAATAAGTGATTTTGTGTTATTGGTTGGATACTTAGGTCATTTTCGTCCTCCCTACGCCTATTCTAATCCAATTAGGGTTTTAAACCAATCTAGTGCATCCAATAAGTGATTTTGTGTCATTGGTTGAACATTTAGGTCATTTTTGTCCTCCCTTGGCTTATTCTAATCCAATTAGGGTTTTTAACCAATCTTGTGCATCCAATAAGTGCGTTTTTGTCATTGGTTGAACATTTAGGTCATTTTCTTCCTCCCAAGGCTTATTCTAATCCAATTAGGGTTTTTAACCAATCATGTGAATCCTATAAGTGATTTTGTGTCATTGGTGGAATATTTAGGGCATTTTCGTCCTCCCTAGCCTTATTCTAATCCAATTATGGTTTTTAACCAATCCTGTGCATCCAATATGTGACTTTGTGTCATTGGTTGAACATTTAGGTCATTTTCGTCCTCCCTTGGCTTATTATAATCCAATTAGGGTTTTTAAGCAATCATGTAAATCCAATAAGTGATTTTGTGTCATTGGTGGAATATTTATGTCATTTTCGTCCTCCCTAGCCTTATTCTAATCCAGTTATGGTTTTTAACCAATCTTGTGCATCCAATAAGTGCATTTATGTCATTGGATGAACATTTAGGTCATTTTCGTCATCCTTCAACTTATTCTAATTCAATTCGGGTTTTTAACCAATCTTGTGCATCCATTAAGTGATTTTGTGTCACTGGATTAACATTTAGCTCATTTTCGTCCTCCCTAGGCTTATTCTATTCCAATTAGGGTTTTTAACCAATCTTTTGCATCCTATAAGTGATTTTGAGTCATTGGATTAACATTTAGGTCATTTTCGTCCTCGCTAGGCTTATTTTAATCCAATTAGGGTTTTTAACCAATCTTGTGCATCCAATAAGTGATTTTTTGTCATTGGTTGAACATATAGGTTATTTTCGTATTCCCTAGGCTTATTCTAATCCAATTAGGGTTTTTAACCAATCTTGTGTATCCAATAAGTGATTTTGTGTCATTGGTTGGATACTTAGGTCATTTTCGTCCTCCTTAGGCCTATTCTAATCCAATTAGGGTTTTAAACCAATCTAGTGCATCCAATAAGTGATTTTGTGTCATTGGTTGAACATTTAGGTCATTTTTGTCCTCCCTTGGCTTATTCTAATCCAATTAGGGTTTTTAACCAATCTTGTGCATCCAATAAGTGCGTTTTTGTCATTGGTTGAACATTTAGGTCATTTTCTTCCTCCCAAGGCTTATTCTAATCCAATTAGGGTTTTTAACCAATCATGTGAATCCTATAAGTGATTTTGTGTCATTGGTGGAATATTTAGGGCATTTTCGTCCTCCCTAGCCTTATTCTAATCTAATTATGGTTTTTAACCAATCATGTGCATCCAATAAGTGATATTGTGTCATTGGTTGAACATTTAGGTCATTTTCGTCATCCTTCGACTTATTCTAATCCAATTAGGGTTTTTAACCAATCTTGTGCATCCAATATGTGATTTTTTGTCATTGGATTAACATTTAGGTCATTTTCGTCATCCCTGGGCTTATTCTAATCCAATTATGGTTTTTAACCAATCTTGTGTATCCAATATGTGATTTTGTGTCATTGGTTGAACATTTAGGTCATTTTCGTCCTCCCTAGGCTTATTCTAATCCAATTAGGATTTTTAACCGATCATGTGAATCCAATAAGTGATTTTGTGTCATTGGTGGAATATTTAGGTCATTTTCGTCCTCCCTAGCCTTATTCTAATCCAATTATGGTTTTTAACCAATCTTGTGCATCCAATAAGTGCATTTGTGTCATTGGATGAACATTTAGGTCATTTTCGTCATCCTTCAACTTAATCTAATCCAATTCGGGTTTTTAACCAATCTTGTGCATCCAATAAGTGATTTTGTGTCATGGGATTAACATTAAGGTCATTTTCGTCCTCCCTAGGCTTATTCTATTCCAATTAGGGTTTTTAACCAATATTTTGCATCCTATAAGTGATTTTGTGTCATTGGATTAACATTTAGGTCATTTTCGTCCTCGCTAGGATTATTCTAATCCAATTAGGGTTTTTAACCAATCTTGTGCATCCAATAATTGATTTTTTGTCATTGGTTGAACATTTAGGTTATTTTCTTATTCCCTAGGCTTTTTATAATCCAATTAAGGTTTTTAACCAATCTTGTGCATCCAATAAGTGATTTTGTGTCATTGGTTGGATACTTAGGTCATTTTCGTCCTCCCTAGGCCTATTCTAATCCAATTAGGGTTTTAAACCAATCTAGTGCATCCAATAAGTGATTTTGTGTCATTGGTTGAACATTTAGGTCATTTTCGTCCTCCCTTGGCTTATTCAAATCCAATTAGGGTTTTTAACCAATCTTGTGCATCTAATAAATGTGTTTGTGTCATTGGTTGAACATTTAGGTCATTTTCGTCCTCCTAAGGCTTATTCTAATCCAATTAGGGTTT
This sequence comes from Cicer yamashitae, assembly GCA_037974755.1. Taxonomy (NCBI): domain Eukaryota; kingdom Viridiplantae; phylum Streptophyta; class Magnoliopsida; order Fabales; family Fabaceae; genus Cicer; species Cicer yamashitae. Next base: position 29,930,714 of record JBBPBQ010000008.1, on the reverse strand, counting down.
TTAACCAATCATGTGAATCCAATAAGTGATTTTGTGTCATTGGTGGAATATTTAGGTCATTTTTGTCCTCCCTAGCCTTATTCTAATCCAATTATGGTTTTTAACCAATCTTGTGTATCCAATATGTGATTTTGTGTCATTGGTTGAACATTTAGGTCATTTTTGCCTCCCTAGGCTTATTATAATCCAATTAGGGTTTTTAAGCAATCATGTAAATCCAATAAGTGATTTTGTGTCATTGGTGGAATATTTAGGTCATTTTCGTCCTCCCTAGCCTTATTCTAATCCAATTATGGTTTTTAACCAATCTTGTGCATCCAATAAGTGCATTTATGTCATTGGATGAACATTTAGGTCATTTTCGTCATCCTTCAACTTATTCTAATTCAATTCGGGTTTTTAACCAATCTTGTGCATCCATTAAGTGATTTTGTGTCACTGGATTAACATTTAGCTCATTTTCGTCCTCCCTAGGCTTATTCTATTCCAATTAGGGTTTTTAACCAATCTT
>JBBPBQ010000008.1:29897815-29921672 GCA_037974755.1 Cicer yamashitae | reverse complement strand
TTTGTGTCATTGGTTGAACATTTAGGTCATTTTCGTCCTCCCTTGGCTTATTCTAATCCAATAAGGGTTTTTCAACAATCTTGTGCCTCCAATAAGTGATTTTTTGTCATTGGTTGAACATTTAGGTTATTTTCGTATTCCATAGGGTTATTCTAATCCAATTATGGTTTTTAACCAATCTTGTGCATCCAATATGTGATTTTGTGGCATTGGTTGAACATTTAGGTCATTTTCGTCCTCATAAGGCTTTTCTAATCTAATTAGGGTTTTTAACCAATCTTGTGCATCCAATCAGTGATTTTGTGTCATTGGATGAAAATTTAGGTCATTTTCTTCCTCCCTAGGCTTATTTTAATCCAATTAGGGTTTTAAACCAATCATGTGAATCCAATAAGTGATTTTGTGTCATTGGTGGAATATTTATGTCATTTTCGTCCTCCCTAGCCTTATTCTAATCCAATTATGGTTTTTAACCAATCTTGTGCATCTAATATGTGATTTTGTTTCATTGGTTGAACATTTAGGTCGTTTTCGACCTCCCTGTGCTTATTCTAATCCAATAAGGGTTTTAACCAATCTTGTGCCTGCAATAAATGATTTTTTGTCATTGGTTGAACATATAGGTCATTTTCGTCATCCTTCGACTTATTCTAATACAATTAGGGTTTTTAACCAATCTTGTGCATCCAATAAGTGATTTTTTGTCATTGGATTAACATTTAGGTCATTTTCGTCCTCCCTAGGCTTATTCTATTCCAATTAGGGTTTTTAACCAATCATGTGTATCCAATAAGTGATTTTGTGTCATTGGTTGAACATTTAGGTCATTTTCGTCCTCCCTAGGCTTATTCTAATCCAATTAGGGTGTTTAATTAATCTTGTGCATCCAATAAGTTATTTTGTGTCATTGCTTGAACATTTAGGTAATTTTCGTCATCCTTCGACTAATTCTAATCCAATTAGGGTTTTTAACCAATCTTGTGCCTCCAATAAGTGATTTTGTGTCACTGGTTGAACATTTAGGTCATTTTTGTCCTCCCTAGGCTTATTCTAATCCAATTATGGTTTTGAACCATTCTTGTGCATCCAATAAGTGATTTTGTGTCATTGCTTGAACATTTAGGTCATTTTCGTCATCCTTCGACTTATTCTAATCCAATTAGGGTTTTTAACCAATCTTGTGCATCCAATAAGTGATTTTGTGTCATTGGTTCAACATTTAGGTCATTTTCGTCCTCCCTAGCCTTATTCTATTCCAATTAGGATTTTTAACCAATCTTTTGCATCCTATAAGTGATTTTGTGTCATTGGATTAACATTTAGGTCATTTTCGTCCTCGCTAGGCTTATTCTAATCCAATTAGTGTTTTTAACGAATCTTGTGCATCCAATAAGTGATTTTGTGTCATTGGTGGAATATTTAGGTCATTTTCGTCCTCCCTATCCTTATTCTAATCCAATTAGGGTTTTAAACCAATCTTGTGCATCCAATATGTAATTTTGTGTCATTGGTTGAACATTTAGGTCATTTTCGTCATCCTTCGACTTATTCTAATCCAATTAGGGTTTTTAACCAATCTTGTGCATCCAATAAGTGATTTTTTGTCATTGGATTAACATTTAAGTCATTTTCGTCCTACCTAGGCTTATTCTAATCCAATTAGGGTGTTTAACCAATCTTGTGCATCCAATAAGTGACTTTGTGTCATTGGTTGAACATTTAGGTCATTTTCGTCCTCCCTAGGCTTATTCTAATCAAACTAGGGTATTTAACCAATCTTGTGCATCCAATAAGTGCGTTTGTGTTATTGGTTGAACACTAAGGTCATTTACGTCATCCTTCGACACATTCTAATCCACTTAGGGATTTTAACCAATCTTGTGAATCCAAAAACGGATTTTGTGTCATCTGATTAACATTTAGGTCATTTTCGTCGTCCCTAGGCTTATTCTAATGCAATTAGGGTTTTTAACCAATCTAGTGCATCTTATAAATGCGTTTGTGTCATGGGTTGATCATTTAGGTCATTTTCATCATCCTTCAACATATTCTAATCCAATTAGGGTTTCTAACCAATCTTGTGCATTCAATAAGTGATTTTGTGTCATTGGTTTAACATTTAGGTCATTTTCGTCCTACCTAGGCTTATTCTAATCCAATTAGGGTGTTTAACCAATCTTGTGCATCCAATAAGTTATTTTGTGTCATTGCTTGAACATTTAGGTAATTTTTGTCATCCTTCGACTTATTCTAATCCAATTAGGGTTTTTAACCAATCTTGTGCCGCCAATAGGTGATTTTGTGTCATTGGTTGAACATTTAGGTCATTTTTGTTCTCCGTAGGCTTATTCTAATCCAATTATGGTTTTTAACCAATCTTGTGCATCCAATAAGTGATTTTGTGTCATTGCTTGAACATTTAGGCAATTTTCGTCATCCTTCGACTTATTCTAATCCAATTAGGGTTTTTAACCAATCTTGTGCATCCAATAAGTGATTTTGTGTCATTGGTTGAACATTTAGGTCATTTTCGTCCTCCCTAGCCTTATTCTAATCCAATTATGGTTTTTAACCAATCTTGTGCATCCAATATGTGATTTTGTGTCATTGGTTGAACATTTAGGTCCTTTTCGTCATATTCTAATCCAATTAGGGATTTTAACCAATCTTGTGAATCCAAAAAGGGATTTCATGTCATGTGATTAACATTTAGGTCATTTTCGTCGTCCCTAGGCTTATTCTAATACAATTAGGGTTTTTAACCAATCTTGTGCATCTTATAAGTGCGTTTGTGTCATGGGTTGATCATTTAGGTCATTTTCATCATCCTTCAACATATTCTAATCCAATTAGGGTTTCTAACCAATCTTGTGCATTCAATAAGTGATTTTGTGTTATTGGTTTAACATTTTGGTCATTTTCGTCCTACCTAGGCTTATTCTAATCCAATTAGGGTGTTTAACCAATCTTGTGCATCCAATAAGTGACTTTGTGTCATTGGTTGAACATTTAGGTAATTTTTCGTCATCCTTCGACTTATTCTAATCCAATTAGGGTATTTAACCAATGTTGTGCCTCCAATAAGTGATTTTGTGTCATTGGTTGAACATTTACGTCATTTTTGTCCTCCCTAGGCTTATTCTAATCCAATTATGGTTTTTAACCATTCTTGTGCATCCAATAAGTGATTTTGTGTCATTGCTTGAACATTTAGGTCATTTTCGTCATCCTTCGACTTATTCTAATCCAATTAGGGTTTTTAACCAATCTTGTGCATCCAATAAGTGATTTTGTGTCATTGGTTGAACATTTAGGTCATTTTCGTCCTCCCTAGCCTTATTCTATTCCAATTAGGATTTTTTACCAATCTTTTGCATCCTATAAGTGATTTTGTGTCATTGGATTAACATTTAGGTCATTTTCGTCCTCGCTAGGCTTATTCTAATCCAATTAGGGTTTTTAACCAATCTTGTGCATCCAATAAGTGATTTTGTGTCATTGGTGGAATATTTAGGTCATTTTCGTCCTCCCTAGCCTTATTCTAATCGAATTATGGTTTTTAACCAATCTTGTGCATCCAATAAGTAATTTTGTGTCATTGGTTGAATATTTAGGTCATTTTCGTCCTCCCTAGGTCTATTCTGATCCAATTAGGGTTTTAAACCTATCTTGTGCATCCAATAAGCGATTTTGTGTTATTGGTTGAACATGTAGGTCATTTTCGTCATCCTTCGACTTATTCTAATCCAATTAGGGTTTTTAACCAATCTTGTGCATCCAATAAGTGATTTTTTGTCATTGGATTAACATTTAAGTCATTTTCGTCCTACCTAGGCTTATTCTAATCCAATTAGGGTGTTTAACCAATCTTGTACATCCAATAAGTGACTTTGTGTCATTTGTTGAACATTTAGGTCATTTTCGTCCTCCCTAGGCTTATTCTAATCCAACTAGGGTTTTTAACCAATCTTGTGCATCCAATAAGTGCGTTTGTGTTATTGGTTGAACACTAAGGTCATTTACGTCATCCTTCGACACATTCTAATCCACTTAGGGATTTTAACCAGTCTTGTGAATCCAAAAAGGGAATTTGTGTCATCTGATTAACATTTAGGTCATTTTCGTCGTCCCTAGCCTTATTCTAATGCAATTAGGGTTTTTAACCAATCTAGTGCATCTTATAAGTGCGTTTGTGTCATGGGTTGATCATTAAGGTCATTTTCATCATCCTTCAACATATTCTACTCCAATTAGGGTTTCTAACCAATCTTGTGCATTCAATAAGTGATTTTGTGTCATTGGTTTAACATTTAGGTCATTTTCGTCCTACCTAGGCTTATTCTAATCCAATTAGGGTGTTTAACAAATCTTGTGCATCCAATAAGTTATTTTGTGTCATTGCTTGAACATTTAGGTAATTTTCGTCATCCTTCGACTTATTCTACTCCAATTAGGGTTTTTAACCAATCTTGTGCCGCCAATAGGTGATTTTGTGTCATTGGTTGAACATTTAGGTCATTTTTGTTCTCCGTAGGCTTATTCTAATCCAATTATGGTTTTTAACCAATCTTGTGCATCCAATAAGTGATTTTGTGTCATTGCTTGAACATTTAGGTCATTTTCGTCATCCTTCGACTTATTCTAATCGAATTAGGGTTTTTAACCAATCTTGTGCATCCAATAAGTGATTTTGTGTCATTGGTTGAACATTTAGGTCATTTTCGTCCTCCCTAGCCTTATTCTAATCCAATTATGGTTTTTAACCAATCTTGTGCATCCAATATGTGATTTTGTGTCATTGGGGTAACATTTAGGTCCTTTTCGTCATATTCTAATCCAATTAGGGATTTTAACCAATCTTGTGAATCGAAAAAGGGATTTCGTGTCATGTGATTAACATTTAGGTCATTTTCGTCGTCCCTAGGCTTATTCTAATACAATTAGGGTTTTTAACCAATCTTGTGCATCTTATAAGTGCGTTTGTGTCATGGGTTGATCATTTAGGTCATTTTCATCATCCTTCAACATATTCTAATCCAATTAGGGTTTCTAACCAATCTTGTGCATTCAATAAGTGATTTTGTGTTATTGGTTTAACATTTAGGTCATTTTCGTCCTACCTAGGCTTATTCTAATCCAATTAGGGTGTTTAACCAATCTTGTGCATCCAATAAGTGACTTTGTGTCATTGGTTGAACATTTAGGTAATTTTCGTCATCCTTCGACTTATTCTAATCCAATTAGGGTTTTTAACCAATGTTGTGCCTCCAATAAGTGATTTTGTGTCATTGGTTGAACATTTAGGTCATTTTAGTCCTCCCTAGGCTTATTCTAATCCAATTATGGTTTTTAACCATTCTTGTGCATCCAATAAGTGATTTTGTGTCATTGCTTGAACATTTAGATCATTTTCGTCATCCTTCGACTTATTCTAATCCAATTAGGGTTTTTAACCAATCTTGTGCATCCAATAAGTGATTTTGTGTCATTGGTTGAACATTTAGGTCATTTTCGTCCTCCCTAGCCTTATTCAATTCCAATTAGGATTTTTAACCAATCTTTTGCATCCTATAAGTGATTTTGTGTCATTGGATTAACATTTAGGTCATTTTCGTCCTCGCTAGGCTTATTCTAATCCAATTAGGATTTTTAACCAATCTTGTGCATCCAATAAGTGATTTTGTGTCATTGGTGGAATATTTAGGTCATTTTCGTCCTCCCTAGTCTTATTCTAATCGAATTATGGTTTTTAACCAATCTTGTGCATCCAATAAGTAATTTTGTGTCATTGGTTGAATATTTAGGTCATATTCGTCCTCCCTAGGTCTATTCTGATCCAATTAGGGTTTCAAACCAATCTTGTGCATCCAATAAGTGATTTTGTGTTATTGGTTGAACATATAGGTCATTTTCGTCCTCCCTTGGCTTATTCTAATCGAATTACAGTTTTTAACCAATGATGTGCATCCAATAAGTGATTTTGTGTCATTGGTGAACATTTAGGTCATTTTCGTCCTCCCAAGGCTTATACTAATCTAATTAGGGTTTTTAACCAATCTTGTTCATCCAATAAGTGATTTTGTGTCATTGGTTGAAAATTTAGGTCATTTTCGTCCTCCCTAGGCTTATTCTAACCCAATTAGGGTTTTTAACCAATCATGTGAATCCAATAAGTGAGTTTGTGTCATTGGTGGAATATTTAGGTCATTTTCGTCCTCCCTATCCTTATTCTAATCCAATTAGGGTTTTAAACCAATCTTGTGCATCCAATATGTAATTTTGTGTCATTGGTTGAACATTTAGGTCATTTTTGTCATCCTTCGACTTATTCTAATCCAATTAGGGTTTTTAACCAATCTTGTGCATCCGATAAGTGATTTTTTGTCATTGGATTATTATTTAAGTCATTTTCGTCCTCCCTAGGCTTATTCTATTCCAATTAGGGTTTTTAACCAATCATGTGCATCCAATAAGTGATTTTGTGTCATTGGTTGAACATTTAGGTCATTTTAGTCCTCCCTAGGCTTATTCTAATCTAATTAGGGTTTTTAACCAATCTTGTGCATCCATTAAGTGCGTTTGTGTTATTGGTTGAACATTAAGGTCATTTTCGTCATCCTTCGACATATTCTAATCCAATTAGGGATTTTAACCAATCTTGTGAATCCAAAAAGGGATTTCGTGTCATGTGATTAACATTTAGGTCATTTTCGTCGTCCCTAGGCTTATTCTAATACATTTAGGGTTTTTAACCAATCTTGTGCATCTTATAAGTGCATTTGTGTCATCGGATGAACATTTACGTCATTTTCGTCATCCTTCAACTTATTCTAATCCAATTCGGGTTTTTAACCAATCTTGTGCATCCAATAAGTGATTTTGTGTCATGGGATTAACATTTAGATCATTTTCGTCCTCCCTATGCTTATTTTATTCCAATTAGGGTTTTTAACCAATATTTTGCATCCTATAAGTGATTTTGTGTCATTGGATTAACATTTAGGTCATTTTCGTCCTCGCTAGGCTTATTCTAATCCAATTAGGGTTTTTAACCAATCTTGTGCATCCAATAAGTGATTTTTTGTCATTGGTTGAACATTTAGGTTATTTTCTTATTCCCTAGGCTTGTTATAATCCAATTAAGGTTTTTAACCAATCTTGTGCATCCAATAAGTGATTTCGTGTCATTGGTTGAATACTTAGGTCATTTTCGTCCTCCCTAGGTCTATTCTAATCCAATTAGGGTTTTAAACCAATCTTGTGCATCCAATAAGTGATTTTGTGTTATTGGTTGAACATTTAGGTCATTTTCATCGTCCCTTGGCTTATTCTAATCCAATTAGGGTTTTTAACCAATCATGTGCATCCAATAAGTGTGTTTGTGTCATTGGTTGAACATTTAGGTCATTTTCGTCCTCCCAAGGCTTATTCTAATCCAATTCGGGTTTTTAACCAATCTTGTGCATCCAATAAGTGATTTTGTCTCATTGGTTGAACATTTAGGTCATTTTCATCCTCCCTAGGCTTATTCTAATCCAATTAGGGTTTTTAACCAATCTTGTGTATCCAATATGTGATTTTTTGTCATGGGTTGAAAATCTAGGTCATTTTCGTCCTCCCAAGGGTTATTCTAATCCAATTAGGATTTTTTACGAATCTTGTGCATCCAATATGTGATTTTGTGTCATTTTTTGAACATTTAGGTAATTTTCGTCCTCCCTAGGCTTATTCTAATCCAATTAGAGTTTTTAACCAATCTTGTGCATCCAATATGTGATTTTGTGTCATTGGTTGAACATTTAGGTCATTTTTGTCAGCCTTCGACTTATTCTAATCCAATTAGGGTTTTTAACCAATCTTGTGCATCCAATAAATGATTTTATGTCATTGGATTAACATTTAAGTCATTTTCGTCCTCCCTAGGCTTATTCTATTCCAATTAGGGTTTTTAACCAATCTTGTGCATCCAATAAGTGATTTTGTGTTATTGGTTGAACATTTAGGTCATTTTCGTCCTCCCAAGGCTTATTCTAATCAAATTAGGTTTTTAACCAATCTTGTGAATCCAATAAATGATTTTGTTTCATTGGTGGAATATTTAGGTCATTTTCGTCCTCCCTAGCCTTATTCCAATCCAATTACGGTTTTTAACCAATCTTGTGCATCCAATATGTGATTTTGTTTCATTTGTTGAACATTTAGGTCGTTTTCGACCTCCCTACGCTTATTCTAATCCAATAAGGGTTTTTAACCAATCTTGTGCCTGCAATAAATGATTTTTTGTCATTGGTTGAACATTTAGGTTATTTTCGTATTCCCTAGGCTTATTATAATCCAAATAGAGTTTTTAACCAATCTTGTGCATCCAATAAATTATTTTGTGTCATTGGTAAAATATTTAGGTCATTTTCGTCCTCCCTAGGCCTATTCTAATCCAATTAGGGTTTTAAACCAATCTTGTGCATCCAATAAGTGATTTTGTGTTATTGGTTGAACATTTAGGTCGTTTTCGTCCTCCCTAGGCTTATTCTAATCCAATTAGGGTTTTTAACCAATCATGTGCATCCAACAAGTGATTTTGTGTCATTCATTGAACATTTAGGTCCTTTTCATCCTCCCTAGGCTTATTCTAATCCAATTACAGTTTTTAACCAATGATGTGCATCCAATAAGTTATTTTGTATCATTGGTTGAATATTTAGGTCATTTTAGTCCTCCCTAGGTTTATTCTAATCCAATTAGGGTTTTTAACCAATCTTGTGCATCCAATAAGTGATTTTATGTTATTGGTTGAACATTTAGGTCATTTTCGTCCTCCCAAGGCTTATTCTAATCCAATTAGGGTTTTTAATTAATCTTGTGCATCCAATAAGTAAGTTTGTGTCATTGGTTGAACATTTAGGTCATTTTCGTCCTCCCAAGGCTTATTCTAATCCAATTAGGGTTTTTAACCAATCTTGTGCATCCAATATGTGATTTTGTGTCATTGGTTGAACATTTAGGTAATTTTTGCCTCCCAAGGCTTATTCTAATCCAATTCGGGTTTTTAACCAATCTTGTGCATCCAATAAGTGATTTTGTCTCATTGGTTGAACATTTAGGTCATTTTCGTCCTTCCTAGGCTTATTCTAATCCAATTAGGGTTTTTAACCAATCTTGTGTATCCAATATGTGATTTTTTGTCAAGGGTTGAAAATTTAGGTCATTTTCGCCCTCCCAAGGGTTATTCTAATCCAATTAGGATTTTTAACCAATCTTGTGCATCCAATATGTGATTTTGTGTCATTTGTTGAACATTTAGGTAATTTTCATCCTCCCTAGGCTTATTCTAATCCAATTAGGGTTTTTAACCAATCTTGTGCATCCAATATGTGATTTTGTGTCATTGGTTGAACATTTAGGTCATTTTTGTCATCCTTCGACTTATTCTAATCCAATTAGCGTTTTTAACCAATCTTGTGCATCCAATAAGTGATTTTATGTCATTCGATTAACATTTAAGTCATTTTCGTCCTGCCAAGGCTTATTCTATTCCAATTAGGGTTTTTAACCAATCATGTGCATCCAATAAGTGATTTTGTGTCATTGGTTGAAGATTTAGGTCATTTTCGTCCTCCTTAGGCTTATTCTAATCCAATTAGGGTTTTTAACCAATCTTGTGCATCCAATAAGTGCGTTTGTGTTATTGGTTAAACATTAAGGTCATTTTCGTCATCCTTCGACATATTCTAATCCAATTAGGGATTTTAACCAATCTTGTGAATCCAAAAAGGGATTTCGTGTCATGTGATTAACATTTAGGTCATTTTCGTCCTCCCTAGACTTATTCTAATCCAATTAGGTGTTTTAACCAATCTTGTGCATCAAATAAGTGCGTTTGTGTCATTGGTTGAACATTTAGGTCATTTTCGTCCTCCCAAAGCTTAATCTAATCTAATTAGGATTTTTAACCAATCTTGTGCAACCAATAAGTGATTTTGTGTCATTGGTTGATCATTTAAGTCGTTTTCGTCCTCCCTAGGCTTATTCTAATCCAATTAGGGTTTTTAACCAATCTTGTGCATCCAATAAGTGATTTTGTGTCATTGATTGAACATTTAGGTCCTTTTCGTCCTCCCAAGGCTTATTCTAATCCAATTACAGTTTTTAACCAATCTTGTGCATGCAATATGTGATTTTGTTTCATTGGTTGAACATTTAGGTCATTTTCGTCCTCCTTAGGCTTATTCTAATCCAATTAGGGTTTTTAACCAATCTTGTGCATCCAATAAGTGCGTTTGTGTTATTGGTTGAACATTAAGGTCATTTTCGTCATCCTTCGACATATTCTAATCCAATTAGGGATTTTAACCAATATTGTGAATGAAAAATGGGATTTCGTGTCATGTGATTAACATTTAGGTCATTTTCGTCCTCCCTAGGCTTATTCTATTCCAATTAGGGTTTTTAACCAATCTTGTGCATCCAATAAGTGATTTTGTGTCATTGATTGAACATTTAGGTCCTTTTCGTCCTCCCTAGGCTTATTCTAATCCAATTACAGTTTTTAACCAATCATGTGCATCCAATATGTGATTTTGTCTCATTGGTTGAATATTTAGGCCATTTTCGTCCTCCCAAAGCTTAATCTAATCTAATTAGGATTTTTAACCAATCTTGTGCAACCAATAAGTGATTTTGTGTCATTGGTTGAACATTTAGGTCATTTTCATCATCCTTCAACATATTCTAATCCAATTAGGGTTTTTAACCAATCTTGTGCATTCAATAAGTGATTTTGTGTCATTGGTTGAACATTTAGGTCATTTTCGTCCTCCCTAGGCTTATTCTAATCTAACTATGGAGTTTAACCAATCTTGTGCATCCAATAAGTGATTTTGTGTCATTGGTTGAACATTTAGGTCATTTTCGTCATCCTTCGACTTATTCTAATCCATTTAGGGTTTTTAACCAATCTTGTGCATCCAATAAGTGATTTTGTGTCATTGGTTGAACATTTAGGTCATTTTCGTCATCCTTCAACTTATTCTAATCCAATTCGGGTTTTTAACCAATCTTGTGCATCCAATAAGTGATTTTGTGTCATGGGATTAACATTTAGGTCATTTTCGTCCTACCTAGGCTTATTCTATTCCAATTAGGGTTTTTAACCAATATTTTGCATCCTATAAGTGATTTTGTGTCATTGGATTAACATTTAGGTCACTTTCGTCCTCGCTAGGCTTATTCGAATCCAATTAGGGTTTTTAACCAATCTTTTGCATCCAATAAGGGATTTTTTGTCATTGGTTGAACATTTAGGTCATTTTCGTCCTCCAAAGGCTAATTCTAATCCAATTAGGGTTTTTAAGCAATCATGTGAATGCAATAAGTGATTTTGTGTCATTGGTGGAATATTTAGGTCATTTTCGTCCTCCCTAGCCTTATTCTAATCCAATTATGGTTTTTAACCAATCTTGTGCATCCCATATGTGATTTTGTGTCATTGGTTGAACACTTAGGTCATTTTCGTCCTCCCTTGGCATATTCTAATCTAATTAGGGTTTTTACCCAATCTTGTGCATCCAATAAGTTATTTTGTGTCATTGGATGAACATTTAGGTCATTTTCGTCATCCCTAGGCTTATTCTAATCCAATTAGGGTTTTTAACCAATCATGTGAATCCAATAAGTGATTTTGTGTCATTGGTGGAATATAGGTCATGTTCGCCCTCCCTAGCCTTATTCTAATCCAATTATGGTTTTTAACCAATGTTGTGCATCCAATATGTGATTTTGTTTCATTGGTTGAACATTTAGGTCGTATTCGACCTCCCTAGGCTTATTCTAATCCAATAAGGGTTTTTAACCAATCTTGTGCCTGCAATAAATGATTTTTTGTCATTGGTTGAACATTTATGTTATTTTCGTATTCCCTAGGCTTATTCTAATCCAATTAGGGTTTTTAACCAATCTTGTGCATCCAATTAGTGATTTTGTGTCATTGGTTGAATATTTAGGTCATTTTCGTCCTCCCTAGACTTATTCTAATCCAATTAGGGGTTTTAACCAATCTTGTGCATCAAATAAGTGCGTTTGTGTCATTGGTTGAACATTTAGGTCATTTTCGTCCTCCCAAAGCTTAATCTAATCTAATTAGGATTTTTAACGAATCTTGTGCAACCAATAAGTGATTTTGTGTTATTGGTTGAACATTTAGGTCATTTTCGTCCACCGTAGGCTTATTCTAATCCAATTAGGGTTTTTAACCAATCTTGTGAATCCAATAAGTGATTTTGTGTCATTGATTGAACATTTAGGTCCTTTTCGTCCTCCCTAGGCTTATTCTAATCCAATTACAGTTTTTAACCAATGATGTGCATCCAATAAGTGATTTTGTGTCATTGGTTGAATATTTAGGTCATTTTCGTCCTCCCTAGGTTTATTCTAATCCAATTAGGGTTTTTAACCAATGTTGTGCATCCAATAAGTAATTTTGTGTTATTGGTTGAACATTTAGGTCATTTTCGTCTTCCAAGGGCTTATTCTAATCCAATTAGGGTTTTTAACCATTCTTGTGCATGCAATATGTGATTTTGTTTCATTGGTTGAACATTTAGGTCATTTTCGACCTCCCTAGGCTTATTCTAATCCAATAAGGGTTTTTAACAACTCTTGTTCCTGCAATAAATGATTTTTTGTCATTGGTTGAACATTTAGGTTATTTTCGTATACCCTAGGCCTACTCTAATCCAATTAGGGTTTTAAACCAATCTTGTGCATCCAATAAGTGATTTTGTATTATTGGTTGAACATTTAGGTTATTTTCGTCCTCCCTAGGCTTATTCTAATCCAATTAGGGTTTTTAACCAATCTTGTGCATCCAATAAGTGCATTTGTGTCATTGGTTGAACATTTAGGTGATTTTCGTCCTCCCAAAGCTTATTCAAATCTAATTACGATTTTTAACCAATCTTGTGCATCCAATAAGTGATTTTGTGTCATTGGTTGAACCTTTAGGTCGTTTTCGTCCTCCCTAGGCTTATTCTAATTCAATTAGGGTTTTAACCAGTCTTGTGCATCCAATAAGTGATTTTGTGTCATTGATTGAACATTTAGGTCCATTTCGTCCTCCCTAGGCTTATTCTAATCCAATTACAGTTTTTACCCAATCATGTGCATCCAATATGTGATTTTGTGTCATTGGTTGAATATTTAGGTCATTTTCGTCCTCCCTAGGTTTATTCTAATCCAATTAATGTTTTTAACCAATCTTGTGCATCCAATAAGTGATTTTGTGTTATTGGTTGAACATTTAGGTCATTTTCGTCCTCCCAAGGCTTATTCTAATCCAAGTAGGGTTTTTAATTAATCTTGTGCATCCAATAAGTACGTCTGTGATTTTGTGTTATTGGTTGAACATTAAGGTCATTTTCGTCATCCTTCGACATATTCTAATCCAATTAGGGATTTTAACCAATCTTGTGAATCCAAAAAGGGATTTTCGTGTCATGTGATTAACATTTAGGTCATTTTCGTCGTCCCTAGGCTTATTCTAATACATTTAGGGTTTTTAACCAATCTTGTGCATCTTATAAGTGCATTTGTGTCATCGGATGAACATTTACGTCATTTTCGTCATCCTTCAACTTATTCTAATCCAATTCGGGTTTTTAACCAATCTTGTGCATCCAATAAGTGATTTTGTGTCATGGGATTAACATTTAGATCATTTTTGTCCTCCCTATGCTTATTCTATTCCAATTAGGGTTTTAACCAATATTTTGCATCCTATAAGTGATTTTGTGTCATTGGATTAACATTTAGGTCATTTTCGTCCTCGCTAGGCTTATTCTAATCCAATTAGGGTTTTTAACCAATCTTGTGCATCCAATAAGTGATTTTTCATTATTGGTTGAACATTTAGGTTATTTTCTTATTCCATAGGCTTATTATAATCCAATTAAGGTTTTTAACCAATCTTGTGCATCCAATAAGTGATTTTGTGTCATTGGTTGAATACTTAGGTCATTTTCGTCCTCCCTAGGTCTATTCTAATCCAATTAGGGTTTTAAACCAATCTTGTGCATCCAATAAGTGATTTTGTGTTATTGGTTGAACATTTAGGTCATTTTCATCGTCCCTTGGCTTATTCTAATCCAATTAGGGTTTTTAACCAATCATGTGCATCCAATAAGTGTGTTTGTGTCATTGGTTGAACATGTAGGTCATTTTCGTCCTCCCAAGGCTTATTCTAATCCAATTCGGGTTTTTAACCAATCTTGTGCATCCAATAAGTGATTTTGTCTCATTGGTTAAACATTTAGGTCATTTTCGTCTTCCCTAGGCTTATTCTAATCCAATTAGGGTTTTTAACCAATCTTGTGTATCCAATATGTGATTTTTTGTCATGGGTTGAAAATCTAGGTCATTTTCGTCCTCCCAAGGGTTATTCTAATCCAATTAGGATTTTTAACCAATCTTGTGCATCCAATATGTGATTTTGTGTCATTTGTTGAACATTTAAGTAAATTTTGTCCTCCCTAGGCTTTTTCTAATCCAATTAGGGTTTTTAACCAATCTTGTGCATCCAATATGTGATTTTGTGTCATTGGTTGAACATTTAGGTCATTTTTGTCATCCTTCGACTTATTCTAATCCAATTAGGGTTTTTAACCAATCTTGTGCATCCAATAAGTGATTTTATGTCATTGCATTAACATTTAAGTCATTTTCGTCCTCCCTAGACTTATTCTATTCCAATTAGGGTTTTTAACCAATCATGTGCATCCAATAAGTGATTTTGTGTCATTGGTTGAACATTTAGGTCATTTTCGTCCTCCCTAGGCTTATTCTAATCCAATTAGGGTTTTTAACCAATCTTGTGCATCCAATAAGTGCGTTTGTGTTATTGGTTGAACAATAAGGTCATTTTCGTCATCCTTCGACATATTCTAATCCAATTAGGGATTTTAACCAATCTTGTGAATCCAAAAAGGGATTTCGTGTCATGTGATTAACATTTAGGTTATTTTCGTATTCCCTAGGCCTATTCTAATCCAATTAGGGTTTTTAACCAATTATGTGAATCCAATAAGTGATTTTGTGTCATTGGTGGAATATTTAGGTCATTTTCGCCCTCCCTAGCCTTATTCTAATCCAATTATGGTTTTTAACCAATCTTGTGCATCCAATATGTGATTTTGTTTCATTGGTTGAACATTTAGGTCGTATTCGACCTCCCTAGGCTTATTCTAATCCAATAAGGGTTTTTAACCAATCTTATGCCTGCAATAAATGATTTTCTGTCATTGGTTGAACATTTAGGTCATTTTCGTCCTCCCGAGGCTTATTCTAATCCAATTAGGGTTTTTAACCAATCTTGTGCATCCAATAAGTGATTTTGTGTTATTGGTTGAACATTTAGGTCATTTTCGTCCTCCCAAGGCTTATCTAATCCAATTAGGGTTTTTAACCAATCTTGTGCATCCAATAAGTACGTTTGTGTCATTGGTTGAATATTTAGGTCATTTTCGTCCTCCCTAGGTTTATTCTAATCCAATTAATGTTTTTAACCAATCTTGTGCATCCAATAAGTGATTTTGTGTTATTGGTTGAACATTTAGGTCATTTTCGTCCTCCCAAGGCTTATTCTAATCCAAGTAGGGTTTTTAATTAATCTTGTGCATCCAATAAGTACGTCTGTGATTTTGTGTTATTGGTTGAACATTAAGGTCATTTTCGTCATCCTTCGACATATTCTAATCCAATTAGGGATTTTAACCAATCTTGTGAATCCAAAAAGGGATTTTCGTGTCATGTGATTAACATTTAGGTCATTTTCGTCGTCCCTAGGCTTATTCTAATACATTTAGGGTTTTTAACCAATCTTGTGCATCTTATAAGTGCATTTGTGTCATCGGATGAACATTTACGTCATTTTCGTCATCCTTCAACTTATTCTAATCCAATTCGGGTTTTTAACCAATCTTGTGCATCCAATAAGTGATTTTGTGTCATGGGATTAACATTTAGATCATTTTCGTCCTCCCTATGCTTATTCTATTCCAATTAGGGTTTTAACCAATATTTTGCATCCTATAAGTGATTTTGTGTCATTGGATTAACATTTAGGTCATTTTCGTCCTCGCTAGGCTTATTCTAATCCAATTAGGGTTTTTAACCAATCTTGTGCATCCAATAAGTGATTTTTTGTTATTGGTTGAACATTTAGGTTATTTTCTTATTCCATAGGCTTATTATAATCCAATTAAGGTTTTTAACCAATCTTGTGCATCCAATAAGTGATTTTGTGTCATTTGTTGAATACTTAGGTCATTTTCGTCCTCCCTAGGTCTATTCTAATCCAATTAGGGTTTTAAACCAATCTTGTGCATCCAATAAGTGATTTTGTGTTATTGGTTGAACATTTAGGTCATTTTCATCGTCCCTTGGCTTATTCTAATCCAATTAGGGTTTTTAACCAATCATGTGCATCCAATAAGTGTGTTTGTGTCATTGGTTGAACATGTAGGTCATTTTCGTCCTCCCAAGGCTTATTCTAATCCAATTCGGGTTTTTAACCAATCTTGTGCATCCAATAAGTGATTTTGTCTCATTGGTTGAGCATTTAGGTCATTTTCGTCTTCCCTAGGCTTATTCTAATCCAATTAGGGTTTTTAACCAATCTTGTGTATCCAATATGTGATTTTTTGTCATGGGTTGAAAATCTAGGTCATTTTCGTCCTCCCAAGGGTTATTCTAATCCAATTAGGATTTTTAACCAATCTTGTGCATCCAATATGTGATTTTGTGTCATTTGTTGAACATTTAAGTAAATTTTGTCCTCCCTAGGCTTTTTCTAATCCAATTAGGGTTTTTAACCAATCTTGTGCATCCAATATGTGATTTTGTGTCATTGGTTGAACATTTAGGTCATTTTTGTCATCCTTCGACTTATTCTAATCCAATTAGGGTTTTTAACCAATCTTGTGCATCCAATAAGTGATTTTATGTCATTGGATTAACATTTAGGTCATTTTCGTCCTCCCTAGGCTTATTCTATTCCAATTAGGGTTTTTAACCAATCATGGGCATCCAATAACTGATTTTGTGTCATTGGTTGAACATTTAGGTCATTTTCGTCCTCCCTAGGCATATTCTAATCCAATTAGGGTTTTTAATCAATCTTGTGCATCCAATAAGTGATTTTGTGTTATTGGTTGAACATTTAGGTCATTTTCGTCCTCCCTAGGTTTATTCTAATCCAATTAGGGTTTTTAACCAATCTTGTGCATCCAATAAGTGATTTTGTGTTATTGGTTGAAGATTTAGGTCATTTTCGTCCTCCCAAGGCTTATTCTAATCCAATTAGGGTTTTTAATTAATCTTGTGCATCCAATAAGTACGTCTGTGTCATTGGTTGAACATTTAGGTCATTTTCGTCCTCCCAAGGCTTATTCTAATCCAATTAGGGTTTTTAACCAATCTTGTGCATCCAATATGTGATTTTGTGTCATTGGTTGAACATTTAGGTCATTTTCGTCCTCCCTAGGCTTATTCTAATCCAATTAGGGTTTTTAACCAACCTTGTGCATCCAATATGTGATTTTGTGTCATTGGTTGAACATTTTTGTCATTTTCGTCCTCCCTAGGCTTATTCTAATCCAATTAGGGTTTTTAACCAATCTTGTGCATCCAATATGTGATTTTGTGTCATTTTGTGTCATTGGTTGAACATTTAGGTCATTTTCGTCCTCCCTAGGCTTATTCTAATCCAATTAGGGTTTTTAACCAATCTTGTGCATCCAATATGTGATTTTGTGTCATTATGTGTCATTGGTTGAACATTTAGGTCATTTTGGTCCTCCCTAGGCATATTCTAATCCAATTAGGGTTTTTAACCAATCTTGTGCATCCAATATGTGATTTTGTGTCATTTTGTGTCATTGGTTGAACATTTAGGTCATTTTCGTCCTCCCTAGGCTTATTCTAATCCAATTAGGGTTTTTAACCAATCTTGTGCATCCAATATGTGATTTTGTGTCATTGGTTGCACATTTAGGTCATTTTCGTCCTCCCTAGGCTTATTCTAATCCAATTAGGGTTTTTAACCAATCTTGTGCATATAATAAGTGATTTTGTGTCATTGGTAATTCAATTAGGTCATTTTCGTCCTCACTAGGCTTATTCAAATCCAATTAGGGTTTTTAATTAATCTTCTGCATCCAATATGCGATTTTGTGTTATTTTGTGTCATTGGTTGAAATTTTGGTCATGTTCGTCCTCTAGAGGCTTATTCTAGTCCATTTATGGTTTTTAACCAATCTTGTGCATCAATATGTGATTTGGTGTCATTGGTTGCACATTTAGGTCATTTTCGTCCTCCCTAGGCTTATTTTAATCCAATTAGGGTTTTTAACCTATCTTGTGCATCCAATATGTGATTTTGTGTCATTTGTAATCCAATTAGGTCATTTTCGTCCTCGCTAAACTTATTCTAATCCAATTAGGGTTTTTAACCAATCTTGTGCATCCAATATGTGATTTTGTGTCATTGGTTGAACATTTAGGTCATTTTGGTCGTCCCTATGCTTATTCTAATCCAATTAGGGTTTTTAACCAATCTTGTGCATCCAATATGTGATTTTGTGTCATTGGTTGCACATTTAGGTCATTTTCGTCATCCCTAGGCTTATTGTAATCCAATTAGGGTTTTTAACCAATCTTGTGCATCCAATATGTGATTTTGTGTCATTGGTTGCACATTTAGGTCATTTTCGTCCTCCCTAGGCTTATTCTAATCCAATTAGGGTTTTTAACCAATCTTGTGCATATAATAAGTGATTTTCTGTCATTGGTAATCCAATAAGTTCATTTTCTTCCTCGCTAGACTTATTCTAATCCAATTAGGGTTTTTAACCAATCTTGTGCATCCAATATGTGACTTTGTGTCATTGGTTGAACATTTAGGTCATTTTGGTCCTCCCTAGGCATATTCTAATCCAATTAGGGTTTTTAACCAATCTTGTGCATCCAATATGTGATTTTGTGTCATTGTTTGCACATTTAGGTCATTTTCGTCCTCCCTAGGCTTATTCTAATCCAATTAGGGTTTTTAACCAATCTTGTGCATCCAATATGTGATTTTGTGTCATTGGTTGAACATTTAGGTCATTTTCGTCCTCCCTAGGCTTATTCTAATCCAATTAGGGTTTTTAACTAATCTTGTGCATCCAATATGTGATTTTGTGTCATTGGTTGAACATTTAGGTCATTTTCGTCCTCTCTAGGCTTATTCTAATCCAATTAGGGTTTTTAACAAATCTTGTGCATCCAATAAGTGATTTTGTGTCATTGGTTGAACATTTAGGTCATTTTCGTCCTCCCTAGGCTTATTCTAATCCAATTAGGGTTTTTAACAAATCTTGTGCATCCAATATGTCATTTTGTGTCATTGGTTGAAGATATAGGTTATTTTCGTCCTCCATAGGCTTATTCTAATCCAATTAGGGTTTTTAACCAATCTTGTGCATCCAATAAGTGATTTTGTGTCATTGGTTGAACATTTAGGTCATTTTCGTCCTCCCTAGGCTTATTCTAATCCAATTAGGGTTTTTAACCAATCATGTGAATCCAATAAGTGATTTTGTGTCATTGGTGGAATATTTAGGTCATTTTCGTCCTCCCTAGCCTTATTCTAATCCAATTATGGTTTTTAACCAATCTTGTGCATCCAATAAGTGCATTTGTGTCATTGGATGAACATTTAGGTCATTTTCGTCATCCTTCAACTTATTCTAATCCAATTCGGGTTTTTAACCAATCTTGTGCATCCAATAAGTGATTTTGTGTCATGGGATTAACATTTAGGTCATTTTCATCGTCCCTAGGCTTATTCTAATGCAATTAGGGTTTTTAACCAATCTAGTGCATCTTATAAGTGCGTTTGTGTCATGGGTTGATCATTTAGGTCATTTTCATGATCCTTCATCATATTCTAATCCAATTAGGGCTTCTAACCAATCTTGTGCATTCAATAAGTGATTTTGTGTCATTGGTTTAACATTTAGGTCATTTTCGTCCTACCTAGGCTTATTCTAATCCAATTAAGGTGTTTAACCAATCTTGTGCATCCAATAAGTGCGTTTGTGTCATTGGATGAACATTTAGGTCATTTTCGTCATCCTTCAACTTATTCTAATCCTATTCGGTTTTTTAACCAATCTTGTGCATCCAATAAGTGATTTTGTGTCATGGGATTAACATTTAGGTCATTTTCGTCCTCCCTAGGCTTATTCTATTCCAATTAGGGTTTTTAACCAATATTTTGCATCCTATAAGTGATTTTGTGTCATTGGATTAACATTTAGGTCATTTTCGTCCTCGCTAGGCTTATTCTAATCCAATTAGGGTTTTTAACCAATCTTGTGCATCCAATAAGTGATTTTTTGTCATTGGTTGAACATTTAGGTTATTTTCTTATTCCCTAGGCTTGTTATAATCCAATTAAGGTTTTTAACCAATCTTGTGCATCCAATAAGTGATTTCGTGTCATTGGTTGAATACTTAGGTCATTTTCGTCCTCCCTAGGTCTATTCTAATCCAATTAGGGTTTTAAACCAATCTTGTGCATCCAATAAGTGATTTTGTGTTATTGGTTGAACATTTAGGTCATTTTCATCGTCCCTTGGCTTATTCTAATCCAATTAGGGTTTTTAACCAATCATGTGCATCCAATAAGTGTGTTTGTGTCATTGGTTGAACATGTAGGTCATTTTCGTCCTCCCAAGGCTTATTCTAATCCAATTCGGGTTTTTAACCAATCTTGTGCATCCAATAAGTGATTTTGTCTCATTGGTTGAGCATTTAGGTCATTTTCGTCTTCCCTAGGCTTATTCTAATCCAATTAGGGTTTTTAACCAATCTTGTGTATCCAATATGTGATTTTTTGTCATGGGTTGAAAATCTAGGTCATTTTCGTCCTCCCAAGGGTTATTCTAATCCAATTAGGATTTTTAACCAATCTTGTGCATCCAATATGTGATTTTGTGTCATTTGTTGAACATTTAAGTAAATTTTGTCCTCCCTAGGCTTTTTCTAATCCAATTAGGGTTTTTAACCAATCTTGTGCATCCAATATGTGATTTTGTGTCATTGGTTGAACATTTAGGTCATTTTTGTCATCCTTCGACTTATTCTAATCCAATTAGGGTTTTTAACCAATCTTGTGCATCCAATAAGTGATTTTATGTCATTGGATTAACATTTAAGTCATTTTCGTCCTCCCTAGACTTATTCTATTCCAATTAGGGTTTTTAACCAATCATGTGCATCCAATAAATGATTTTCTGTCATTGGTTGAACATTTAGGTCATTTTCGTCCTCCCAAGGCTTATTCTAATCCAATTAGGGTTTTTAACCAATCTTGTGCATCCAATAAGTGATTTTGTGTTATTGGTTGAACATTTAGGTCATTTTCGTCCTCCCAAGGCTTATCTAATCCAATTAGGGTTTTTAACCAATCTTGTGCATCCAATAAGTACGTTTGTGTCATTGGTTGAACATTTAGGTCATTTTCGTCCTCCCAAGGCTTATTCTAATCTAATTAGGTTTTTAACCAATCTTGTGAATCCAATAAATGATTTTGTGTCATTGGTGGAATATTTAGGTCATTTTCGTCCTCCCTAGCCTTATTCCAATCCAATTATGGTTTTTAACCAATCTTGTGCATCCAATATGTGATTTTGTTTCATTGGTTGAACATTTAGGTCGTTTTCGACCTCCCTAGGCTTATTCTAATCCAATAAGGGTTTTTAACCAATCTTGTGCCTGTAATAAATGATTTTTTGTCATTGGTTGAACATTTAGGTTATTTTCGTATTCCCTAGGCTTATTCTAATCCAATTAGGGTTTTTAACCAATCTTGTGCATCCAATTAGTGATTTTGTGTCATTGGTTGAATATTTAGGTCATTTTCGTCCTCCCTAGGCCTATTCTAATCCAATTAGGGTTTTAAACTAGTCTTGTGCATCCAATAAGTGATTTTGTGTTATTGGTTGAACATTTAGGTCATTTTCGTCCTCCCTAGACTTATTCTAATCCAATTAGGGGTTTTAACCAATCTTGTGCATCAAATAAGTGCGTTTGTGTCATTGGTTGAACATTTAGGTCATTTTCGTCCTCCCAAAGATTAATCTAATCTAATTAGGATTTTTAACCAATCTTGTGCAACCAATAAGTGATTTTGTGTCATTGGTTGAACATTTAGGTCGTTTTCGTCCACCCTAGGCTTATTCTAATCCAATTAGGGTTTTTAACCAATCTTGTGAATCCAATAAGTGATTTTGTGTCATTGATTGAACATTTAGGTCCTTTTCGTCCTCCCTAGGCTTATTCTAATCCAATTACAGTTTTTAACCAATGATGTGCATCCAATAAGTGATTTTGTGTCATTGGTTGAATATTTAGGTCATTTTCGTCCTCCCTAGGTTTATTCTAATCCAATTAGGGTTTTTAACCAATGTTGTGCATCCAATAAGTAATTTTGTGTTATTGGTTGAACATTTAGGTCATTTTCGTCTTCCAAGGGCTTATTCTAATCCAATTAGGGTTTTTAACCATTCTTGTGCATGCAATATGTGATTTTGTTTCATTGGTTGAACATTTAGGTCTTTTTCGACCTCCCTAGGCTTATTCTAATCCAATAAGGGTTTTTAACAACTCTTGTTCCTGCAATAAATGATTTTTTGTCATTGGTTGAACATTTAGGTTATTTTCGTATTCCCTAGGCTTATTATAACCCAAATAGAGTTTTTAACCAATCTTGTGCATCCAATAAATGATTTTGTGTCATTTGTAAAATATTTAGGTCATTTTCGTCCTCCTTAGCCCTATTCTAATCCAATTAGGGTTTTAAACCAATCTTGTGCATCCAATAAGTGATTTTCTGTTATTGGTTGAACATTTAGGTCATTTTCGTTCTCCCTAAGATTATTCTAATCCAATTAGGGGTTTTAAGCAATCTTGTGGAACCAATAAGTGATTTTGTGTCATTGGTTGAACATTTAAGTCGTTTTCGTCCTCCCTAGGCTTATTCTAATCCAAATAGGGTTTTTAACCAATCATGTGCATCCAATAAGTGATTTTGTGTCATTCATTGAACATTTAGGTCCTTTTCGTCCTCCCTAGGCTTATTCTAATCCAATTACAGTTTTTAACCAATGATGTGCATCCAATAAGTGATTTTGTGTCATTGGTTGAATATTTAGGTCATTTTCGTCCTCCCTAGGTTTATTCTAATCCAATTAGGGTTTTTAACCAATCTTGTGCATCCAATAAGTGATTTTGTGTTATTGGTTGAACATTTAGGTCATTTTCGTCCTCCCAAGGCTTATTCTAATCCAATTAGGGTTTTAACCAATCTTGTGCATGAAATATGTGATTTTGTTTCATTGGTTGAACATTTAGGTCGTTTTCAACCTTCCTAGGCTTATTCTAATCCAATAAGGGTTTTTAACAAATCTTGTGCATGCAATAAATGATTTTTTGTCATTGGTTAAACATTTAGGTTATTTTCGTATACCCTAGGCCTACTCTAATCCAATTAGGGTTTTAAACCAATCTTGTGCATCCAATAAGTGATTTTGTGTTATTGGTTGAACATTTAGGTTATTTTCGTCCTCCCTAGGCTTATTCTAATCCAATTAGGGTTTTTAACCAATCTTGTGCATCCAATAAGTGCGTTTGTGTATTTGGTTGAACATTTAGGTCATTTTCGTCCTCCCAAAGCTTATTCTAATCGAATTACGATTTTTAACCAATCTTGTGCATCCAATAAGTGATTTTGTGTCATTGGTTGAACATTTAGGTCGTTTTC
>JBBPBQ010000008.1:29861123-29880630 GCA_037974755.1 Cicer yamashitae | reverse complement strand
TGTCATTGGTTGAACATTTAGGTCATTTTTGTCATCCTTCGACTTATTCTAATCCAATTAGGGTTTTTAACCAATCTTGTGCATCCAATAAGTGATTTTATGTCATTGGATTAACATTTAGGTCATTTTCGTCATCCCTAGGCTTATTGTATTCCAATTAGGGTTTTTAACCAATCATGAGCATCCAATAAGTGATTTTGTGTCATTGGTTGAACATTTAGGTCATTTTCGTCCTCCCTAGGCTTATTCTAATCCAATTAGGGTTTTAAACCAATCTTGTGCATCCAATAAGTGATTTTGTGTTATTGGTTGAACATTTAGATCATTTTTGTCCTCCTTAGGCTTATTCTAATCCAATTAGGGTTTTTAACCAATCTTGTGCATCCAATAAGTGGGTTTGTGTCATTGGTTGAACATTTAGGTCATTTTCGTCCTTTGAAAGCTTATTCTAATCTAGTTAGGGTTTTTAACCAATCTTGTGTATCCAATATGTGATGTTTTGTCTTGGGTTGAAAATTTTGGTCATTTTCGTCCTCCAAAGGGTAATTCTAATCCAATTAGGATTTTTAACAAATCTTGTGCATCCAATATGTGATTTTGTGTCATTTGTTGAACATTTAGGTAATTTTCGTCCTTCCTAGGCTTATTCTAATCCAATTAGGGTTTTTAACCAATCTTGTGCATCTAATATGTGATTTTGTGTCATCGGTTGAACATTTAGGTCATTTTTGTCATCCTTCGACTTATTCTAATCCAATTCGGGTTTTTAACCAATCTTGTGCATCCAATAAGTGATTTTATGTCATTGGATTAACATTTAGGTCATTTTCGTCCTCCCTAGGCTTATTCTATTCCAATTAGGGTTTTTAACCAATCATGTGCATCCAATAAGTGATTTTGTGTCCTTGGTTGAACATTTAGGTCATTTTCGTCCTCCCAAGGCTTATTCTAATCCAATTAGGGTTTTTAATTAATCTTGTGCATCCAATAAGTACGTTTGTGTCATTGGTTGAACATTTAGGTCATTTTCGTCCTCCCAAGGCTTATTCTAATCCAATTCGGGTTTTTAACCAATCTTGTGCATCCAATAAGTGATTTTGTCTCATTGGTTGAACATTTAGGTCATTTTCGTCCTCCCAAGGCTTATCTAATCCAATTAGGGTTTTTAACCAATCTTGTGCATCCAATTAGTATGTTTTTGTCATTGGTTGAACATTTAGGTAATTTTCGTCCTCCCAAGGCTTATTCTAATCCAATTAGGGTTTTTAACCAATCTTGTGCATCCAATAAGTGATTTTATGTCATTGGATTAACATTTAGGTCATTTTCGTCCTCCCTAGGCTTATTGTATTCCAATTAGGGTTTTTAACCAATCATGAGCATCCAATAAGTGATTTTGTGTCATTGGTTGAACATTTAGGTCATTTTCGTCGTCCCTAGGCTTATTCTAATCCAATTCGGGGTTTTAACCAATCTTGTGCATCAAATAAGTGCGTTTGTGTCATTGGTTGAACATTTAGGTCATTTTCATCCTCCCAAGGGTTATTCTAATCCAATTAGGATTTTTAACCAATCTTGTGCATCCAATATGTGATTTTGTGTCATTTGTTGAACATTTAGGTAATTTTCGTCCTCCCTAGGCTTATTCTAATCGAATTAGGGTTTTAACCAATCTTGTGCATCAAAAAAGTGCGTTTGTGTCATTGGTTGAACATTTAGGTCATTTTCGTCCTCCCAAGGGTTATTCTAATCCAATTAGGATTTTTAACCAATCTTGTGCATCCAATATGTGATTTTGTGTCATTGGTTGAACATTTAGGTCATTTTCGTCCTCCCAAGGCTTATTCTAATCCAATTCGGGTTTTTAACCAATCTTGTGCATCCAATAAGTGATTTTGTCTCATTGGTTGAACATTTAGGTCATTTTCGTCCTCCCTAGGCTTATTCTAATCCAATTAGGGGATTTAACCAATCTTGTGCATCAAATAAGTGCGTTTGTGTCATTGGTTGAACATTTAGGTCATTTTCGTCCTCCCAAGGGTTATTCTAATCCAATTAGGATTTTTAACCAATCTTGTGCATCCAATATGTGATTTTGTGCCATTTGTTGAACATTTAGGTAATTTTCGTCCTCCCTAGGCTTATTCTAATCCAATTAGGGTTTTTAACCAATCTTGTGCATCCAATATGTGATTTTTTGTCATTGGTTGAACATTTAGGTCATTTTTGTCATCCTTCGACTTATTCTAATCCAATTAGGGTTTTTAACCAATCTTGTGCATCCAATAAGTGATTTTATGTCATTGGATTAACATTTAGGTCATTTTCGTCCTCCCTAGGCTTATTCTATTCCAATTAGGGTTTTTAACCAATCATGGGCATCCAATAACTGATTTTGTGTCATTGGTTGAACATTTAGGTCATTTTCGTCCTCCCTAGGCATATTCTAATCCAATTAGGGTTTTTAATCAATCTTGTGCATCCAATAAGTGATTTTGTGTTATTGGTTGAACATTTAGGTCATTTTCGTCCTCCCTAGGTTTATTCTAATCCAATTAGGGTTTTTAACCAATCTTGTGCATCCAATAAGTGATTTTGTGTTATTGGTTGAAGATTTAGGTCATTTTCGTCCTCCCAAGGCTTATTCTAATCCAATTAGGGTTTTTAATTAATCTTGTGCATCCAATAAGTACGTCTGTGTCATTGGTTGAACATTTAGGTCATTTTCGTCCTCCCAAGGCTTATTCTAATCCAATTAGGGTTTTTAACCAATCTTGTGCATCCAATATGTGATTTTGTGTCATTGGTTGAACATTTAGGTCATTTTCGTCCTCCCAATGCTTATTCTAATCCAATTAGGGTTTTAAACCAATCTTGTGCATCCAATAAGTGATTTTCTGTTATTGGTTGAACATTTAGGTCATTTTCGTTCTCCCTAAGATTATTCTAATCCAATTAGGGGTTTTAAGCAATCTTGTGGAACCAATAAGTGATTTTGTGTCATTGGTTGAACATTTAAGTCGTTTTCGTCCTCCCTAGGCTTATTCTAATCCAAATAGGGTTTTTAACCAATCATGTGCATCCAATAAGTGATTTTGTGTCATTCATTGAACATTTAGGTCCTTTTCGTCCTCCCTAGGCTTATTCTAATCCAATTACAGTTTTTAACCAATGATGTGCATCCAATAAGTGATTTTGTGTCATTGGTTGAATATTTAGGTCATTTTCGTCCTCCCTAGGTTTATTCTAATCCAATTAGGGTTTTTAACCAATCTTGTGCATCCAATAAGTGATTTTGTGTTATTGGTTGAACATTTAGGTCATTTTCGTCCTCCCAAGGCTTATTCTAATCCAATTAGGGTTTTAACCAATCTTGCGCATGTAATATGTGATTTTGTTTCATTGGTTGAACATTTAGGTCGTTTTCAACCTTCCTAGGCTTATTCTAATCCAATAAGGGTTTTTAACAAATCTTGTGCATGCAATAAATGATTTTTTGTCATTGGTTAAACATTTAGGTTATTTTCGTATACCCTAGGCCTACTCTAATCCAATTAGGGTTTTAAACCAATCTTGTGCATCCAATAAGTGATTTTGTGTTATTGGTTGAACATTTAGGTTATTTTCGTCCTCCCTAGGCTTATTCTAATCCAATTAGGGTTTTCAACCAATCTTGTGCATCCAATAAGTGCGTTTGTGTATTTGGTTGAACATTTAGGTCATTTTCGTCCTCCCAAAGCTTATTCTAATCGAATTACGATTTTTAACCAATCTTGTGCATCCAATAAGTGATTTTGTGTCATTGGTTGAACATTTAGGTCGTTTTCATCCTCCCTAGGCTTATTCTAATCCAATAAGGGTTTTTAACCAATCTTGTGCATCCAATAAGTGATTTTGTGTCATTGATTGAACATTTACGTCCATTTCGTCATCCCTAGGCTTATTCTAATCGAATTACAGTTTTTAACCAATCATGTGCATCCAATATGTGATTTTGTGTCATTGGTTGAATATTTAGGTCATTTTCGTCCTCCCTAGGCCTACTCTAATCCAATTAGGGTTTTAAACCAATCTTGTGCATCCAATAAGTGATTTTGTGTTATTGGTTGAACATTTAGGTTATTTTAGTCCTCCCTAGGCTTATTCTATTCCAATTAGGGTTTTTAACCAATCTTGTGCATCCAATATGTGATTTTTTGTCATGGGTTTAAAATTTAGATCATTTTCGTCCTCCCAAGGGTTATTCTAATCCAATTAGGATTTTTAACCATTCTTGTGCATCCAATATGTGATTTTGTGTCATGGGATTAACATTTAGGTCATTTTCGTCCTCCCTAGGCTTATTCTATTCCAATTAGGGTTTTGAACCAATATTTTTCATCCTATAAGTGATTTTGTGTCATTGGATTAACATTAAGGTCATTTTCGTCCTCGCTAGGCTTATTCAAATCCAATTAGGGTTTTTAACCAATCTTTTGCATCCAATAAGCGATTTTTTGTCATTGGTTGAACATTTAGGTCATTTTCGTCCTCCAAAGGCTTATTCTAATCCAATTAGGGTTTTTAACCAATCATGTGAATGCAATAAGTGATTTTGTGTCATTGGTGGAATATTTAGGTCATTTTCGTCCTCCCTAGCCTGATTCTAATCCAATTATGGTTTTTAACCAATCTTGTGCATCCCATATGTGATTTTGTGTCATTGGTTGAACAATTAGGTCATTTTCGTCCTCCCTTGGCTTATTCTAATCTAATTAGAGTTTTTAACCAATCTTGTGCATCCAATAAGTGATTTTGTGTCATTGGATGAACATTTAGGTTATTTTCGTCCTCCCTAGGCTTATTCTAATCCAATTCGGGTTTTTAACCAATCTTGTGCATCCAATAAGTGATTTTGTCTCATTGGTTGAACATTTAGGTCATTTTCGTCCTCCCTAGGCTTATTCTAATCCAATTAGGGGTTTTAACCAATCTTGTGCATCAAATAAGTGCGTTTGTGTCATTGGTTGAACATGTAGGTCATTTTCGTCCTCCCAAGGGTTAATGTAATCCAATTAGGATTTTTAACCAATCTTGTGCATCCAATAAGTGATTTTATGTCATTGGATTAACATTTAGGTCATTTTCGTCCTCCCTAGGCTTATTCTATTCCAATTAGGGTTTCTAACCAATCATGAGCATCCAATAAGTGATTTTGAGTCATTGGTTGAACATTTAGGTCATTTTCGTCCTCCCTAGGCTTATTCTAATCCAATTAGGGTTTTAAACCAATCTTGTGCATCCAATAAGTGATTTTGTGTTATTGGTTGAACATTTAGGTCATTTTTGTCCTCCTTAGGCTTATTCTAATCCAATTAGGGTTTTTAACCAATCTTGTGCATCCAATAAGTGGGTTTGTGTCATTGGTTGAACATTTAGGTCATTTTCGTCCTTTGAAAGCTTATTCTAATCTAGTTAGGGTTTTTAACCAATCTTGTGTATCCAATATGTGATGTTTTGTCTTGGGTTGAAAATTTTGGTCATTTTCGTCCTCCCAAGGGTTATTCTAATCCAATTAGGATTTTTAACAAATCTTGTGCATCCAATATGTGATTTTGTGTCATTTGTTTAACATTTAGGTAATTTTCGTCCTCCCTAGGCTTATTCTAATCCAATTAGGGTTTTTAACCAATCTTGTGCATCTAATATGTGATTTTGTGTCATCGGTTGAACATTTAGGTCATTTTTGTCATCCTTCGACTTATTCTAATCCAATTCGGGTTTTTAACCAATCTTGTGCATCCAATAAGTGATTTTATGTCATTGGATTAACATTTAGGTCATTTTCGTCCTCCCTAGGCTTATTCTATTCCAATTAGGGTTTTTAACCAATCATGTGCATCCAATAAGTGATTTTGTGTCCTTGGTTGAACATTTAGGTCATTTTCGTCCTCCCAAGGCTTATTCTAATCCAATTAGGGTTTTTAATTAATCTTGTGCATCCAATAAGTACGTTTGTGTCATTGGTTGAACATTTAGGTCATTTTCGTCCTCCCAAGGCTTATTCTAATCCAATTCGGGTTTTTAACCAATCTTGTGCATCCAATAAGTGATTTTGTCTCATTGGTTGAACATTTAGGTCATTTTCGTCCTCCCAAGGCTTATCTAATCCAATTAGGGTTTTTAACCAATCTTGTGCATCCAATTAGTATGTTTTTGTCATTGGTTGAACATTTAGGTAATTTTCGTCCTCCCAAGGCTTATTCTAATCCAATTAGGGTTTTTAACCAATCTTGTGCATCCAATAAGTGATTTTATGTCATTGGATTAACATTTAGGTCATTTTCGTCCTCCCTAGGCTTATTGTATTCCAATTAGGGTTTTTAACCAATCATGAGCATCCAATAAGTGATTTTGTGTCATTGGTTGAACATTTAGGTCATTTTCGTCGTCCCTAGGCTTATTCTAATCCAATTCGGGGTTTTAACCAATCTTGTGCATCAAATAAGTGCGTTTGTGTCATTGGTTGAACATTTAGGTCATTTTCATCCTCCCAAGGGTTATTCTAATCCAATTAGGATTTTTAACCAATCTTGTGCATCCAATATGTGATTTTGTGTCATTTGTTGAACATTTAGGTAATTTTCGTCCTCCCTAGGCTTATTCTAATCGAATTAGGGTTTTAACCAATCTTGTGCATCAAAAAAGTGCGTTTGTGTCATTGGTTGAACATTTAGGTCATTTTCGTCCTCCCAAGGGTTATTCTAATCCAATTAGGATTTTTAACCAATCTTGTGCATCCAATATGTGATTTTGTGTCATTGGTTGAACATTTAGGTCATTTTCGTCCTCCCAAGGCTTATTCTAATCCAATTCGGGTTTTTAACCAATCTTGTGCATCCAATAAGTGATTTTGTCTCATTGGTTGAACATTTAGGTCATTTTCGTCCTCCCTAGGCTTATTCTAATCCAATTAGGGGATTTAACCAATCTTGTGCATCAAATAAGTGCGTTTGTGTCATTGGTTGAACATTTAGGTCATTTTCGTCCTCCCAAGGGTTATTCTAATCCAATTAGGATTTTTAACCAATCTTGTGCATCCAATATGTGATTTTGTGCCATTTGTTGAACATTTAGGTAATTTTCGTCCTCCCTAGGCTTATTCTAATCCAATTAGGGTTTTTAACCAATCTTGTGCATCCAATATGTGATTTTTTGTCATTGGTTGAACATTTAGGTCATTTTTGTCATCCTTCGACTTATTCTAATCCAATTAGGGTTTTTAACCAATCTTGTGCATCCAATAAGTGATTTTATGTCATTGGATTAACATTTAGGTCATTTTCGTCCTCCCTAGGCTTATTCTATTCCAATTAGGGTTTTTAACCAATCATGGGCATCCAATAACTGATTTTGTGTCATTGGTTGAACATTTAGGTCATTTTCGTCCTCCCTAGGCATATTCTAATCCAATTAGGGTTTTTAATCAATCTTGTGCATCCAATAAGTGATTTTGTGTTATTGGTTGAACATTTAGGTCATTTTCGTCCTCCCTAGGTTTATTCTAATCCAATTAGGGTTTTTAACCAATCTTGTGCATCCAATAAGTGATTTTGTGTTATTGGTTGAAGATTTAGGTCATTTTCGTCCTCCCAAGGCTTATTCTAATCCAATTAGGGTTTTTAATTAATCTTGTGCATCCAATAAGTACGTCTGTGTCATTGGTTGAACAATTAGGTCATTTTCGTCCTCCCTTGGCTTATTCTAATCTAATTAGAGTTTTTAACCAATCTTGTGCATCCAATAAGTGATTTTGTGTCATTGGATGAACATTTAGGTTATTTTCGTCCTCCCTAGGCTTATTCTAATCCAATTCGGGTTTTTAACCAATCTTGTGCATCCAATAAGTGATTTTGTCTCATTGGTTGAACATTTAGGTCATTTTCGTCCTCCCTAGGCTTATTCTAATCCAATTAGGGGTTTTAACCAATCTTGTGCATCAAATAAGTGCGTTTGTGTCATTGGTTGAACATGTAGGTCATTTTCGTCCTCCCAAGGGTTAATGTAATCCAATTAGGATTTTTAACCAATCTTGTGCATCCAATAAGTGATTTTATGTCATTGGATTAACATTTAGGTCATTTTCGTCCTCCCTAGGCTTATTCTATTCCAATTAGGGTTTTTAACCAATCATGAGCATCCAATAAGTGATTTTGAGTCATTGGTTGAACATTTAGGTCATTTTCGTCCTCCCTAGGCTTATTCTAATCCAATTAGGGTTTTAAACCAATCTTGTGCATCCAATAAGTGATTTTGTGTTATTGGTTGAACATTTAGGTCATTTTTGTCCTCCTTAGGCTTATTCTAATCCAATTAGGGTTTTTAACCAATCTTGTGCATCCAATAAGTGGGTATGTGTCATTGGTTGAACATTTAGGTCATTTTCGTCCTTTGAAAGCTTATTCTAATCTAGTTAGGGTTTTTAACCAATCTTGTGTATCCAATATGTGATGTTTTGTCTTGGGTTGAAAATTTTGGTCATTTTCGTCCTCCCAAGGGTTATTCTAATCCAATTAGGATTTTTAACAAATCTTGTGCATCCAATATGTGATTTTGTGTCATTTGTTGAACATTTAGGTAATTTTCGTCCTCCCTAGGCTTATTCTAATCCAATTAGGGTTTTTAACCAATCTTGTGCATCTAATATGTGATTTTGTGTCATCGGTTGAACATTTAGATCATTTTTGTCATCCTTCGACTTATTCTAATCCAATTCGGGTTTTTAACCAATCTTGTGCATCCAATAAGTGATTTTATGTCATTGGATTAACATTTAGGTCATTTTCGTCCTCCCTAGGCTTATTCTATTCCAATTAGGGTTTTTAACCAATCATGTGCATCCAATAAGTGATTTTGTGTCATTGGTTGAACATTTAGGTCATTTTCGTCCTCCCAAGGCTTATTCTAATCCAACTAGGGTTTTTAATTAATCTTGTGCATCCAATAAGTACGTCTGTGTCATTGGTTGAACATTTAGGTCATTTTCGTCCTCCCAAGGCTTATTCTAATCCAATTAGGGTTTTTAACCAATCTTGTGCATCCAATATGTGATTTTGTGTCATTGGTTGAACATTTAGGTCATTTTCGTCCTCCCAAGGCTTATTCTAATCCAATTCGGGTTTTTAACCAATCTTGTGCATCCAATAAGTGATTTTGTCTCATTGGTTGAACATTTAGGTCATTTTCGTCCTCCCTAGGCTTATTCTAATCCAATTAGGGGATTTAACCAATCTTGTGCATCAAATAAGTGCGTTTGTGTCATTGGTTGAACATTTAGGTCATTTTCGTCCTCCCAAGGGTTATTCTAATCCAATTAGGATTTTTAACCAATCTTGTGCATCCAATATGTGATTTTGTGCCATTTGTTGAACATTTAGGTAATTTTCGTCCTCCCTAGGCTTATTCTAATCCAATTAGGGTTTTTAACCAATCTTGTGCATCCAATATGTGATTTTGTGTCATTGGTTGAATATTTAGGTCATTTTTGTCATCCTTCGACTTATTCTAATCCAATTAGGGTTTTTAACCAATCTTGTGCATCCAATAAGTGATTTTATGTCATTGGATTAACATTTAGGTCATTTTCGTCATCCCTAGGCTTATTGTATTCCAATTAGGGTTTTTAACCAATCATGAGCATCCAATAAGTGATTTTGTGTCATTGGTTGAACATTTAGGTCATTTTCGTCCTCCCTAGGCTTATTCTAATCCAATTAGGGTTTTAAACCAATCTTGTGCATCCAATAAGTGATTTTGTGTTATTGGTTGAACATTTAGATCATTTTTGTCCTCCTTAGGCTTATTCTAATCCAATTAGGGTTTTTAACCAATCTTGTGCATCCAATAAGTGGGTTTGTGTCATTGGTTGAACATTTAGGTCATTTTCGTCCTTTGAAAGCTTATTCTAATCTAGTTAGGGTTTTTAACCAATCTTGTGTATCCAATATGTGATGTTTTGTCTTGGGTTGAAAATTTTGGTCATTTTCGTCCTCCAAAGGGTAATTCTAATCCAATTAGGATTTTTAACAAATCTTGTGCATCCAATATGTGATTTTGTGTCATTTGTTGAACATTTAGGTCGTTTTTGTCCTTCCTAGGCTTATTCTAATCCAATTAGGGTTTTTAACCAATCTTGTGCATCCAATAAGTACGTTTGTGTTATTGGTTGAACATTTAGGTCATTTTCGTCCTCCCAAGGCTTATTCTAATCTAATTAGGTTTTTAACCAATCTTGTGAATCCAATAAGTGATTTTGTGTCATTGGTCGAATATTTAGGTCATTTTGGTCCTCCCTAGCCTTATTCCAATCCAATTATGGTTTTTAACCAATCTTGTGCATCCAATATGTGATTTTGTTTCATTGGTTGAACATTTAGGTCGTTTTCGACCTCCCTAGGCTTATTCTAATCCAATAAGGGTTTTTAACCAATCTTGTGCCTGCAATAAATGATTTTTTGTCATTGGTTGAACATTTAGGTTATTTTCCTATTCCCTAGGCCTATTCAAATCCAATTAGGGTTTTAAACCAATCTTGTGCATCCAATAAGTGATTTTGTTTTATTGGTTGAACAAATAGGTCATTTTCGTCCTCCCTAGGCTTATTCTAATCCAATTCGGGTTTTTAACCAATCTTGTGCATCCAATAAGTGCGTTTGACTCATTGGTTGAACATTTAGGTCATTTTCGTCCTCCCAAAGCTTATTCTAATCTAATTAGGATTTTTAACCAATCTTGTGCATCCAATATGTGATTTTGTGTCATTGGTTGAACATTTAGGTCGTTTTCGTCCTCCCTAGGCTTATTCTAATCCAATTAGGGTTTTTAACCAATCATGTGCATCCAATAAGTGATTTTGTGTCATTGGTTGAACATTTAGGTCATTTTCGTCCTCCCTAGGTTTATTCTAATCCAATTAGGGTTTTTAACCAATCTTGTGCATCCAATAAGTGATTTTGTGTTATTGGTTGAAGATTTAGGTCATTTTCGTCCTCCCAAGGCTTATTCTAATCCAATTAGGGTTTTTAACCAATCTTGTGCATCCAATAAGTGATTTTGTGTTATTGGTTGAACATTGAGGTCATTTTCGTCCTCCCTAGGTTTATTCTAATCCAATTAGGGTTTTTAACCAATCTTGTGCATCCAATATGTGATTTTGTGTCATTTGTTGAACATTTAGGTAATTTTCGTCCTCCCTAGGCTTATTCTAATCCAATTAGGGTTTTTAACCAATGTTGTGCATCTAATATGTGATTTTGTGTCATCGGTTGAACATTTAGGTCATTTTTGTCATCCTTCGACTTATTCTAATCCAATTCGGGTTTTTAACCAATCTTGTGCATCCAATAAGTGATTTTATGTCATTGGATTAACATTTAGGTCATTTTCGTCCTCCCTAGGCTTATTCTATTCCAATTAGGGTTTTTAACCAATCATGTGCATCCAATAAGTGATTTTGTGTCCTTGGTTGAACATTTAGGTCATTTTCGTCCTCCCAAGGCTTATTCTAATCCAATTAGGGTTTTTAATTAATCTTGTGCATCCAATAAGTACGTTTGTGTCATTGGTTGAACATTTAGGTCATTTTCGTCCTCCCAAGGCTTATTCTAATCCAATTCGGGTTTTTAACCAATCTTGTGCATCCAATAAGTGATTTTGTCTCATTGGTTGAACATTTAGGTCATTTTCGTCCTCCCAAGGCTTATCTAATCCAATTAGGGTTTTTAACCAATCTTGTGCATCCAATTAGTATGTTTTTGTCATTGGTTGAACATTTAGGTAATTTTCGTCCTCCCAAGGCTTATTCTAATCCAATTAGGGTTTTTAACCAATCTTGTGCATCCAATAAGTGATTTTATGTCATTGGATTAACATTTAGGTCATTTTCGTCCTCCCTAGGCTTATTGTATTCCAATTAGGGTTTTTAACCAATCATGAGCATCCAATAAGTGATTTTGTGTCATTGGTTGAACATTTAGGTCATTTTCGTCGTCCCTAGGCTTATTCTAATCCAATTCGGGGTTTTAACCAATCTTGTGCATCAAATAAGTGCGTTTGTGTCATTGGTTGAACATTTAGGTCATTTTCATCCTCCCAAGGGTTATTCTAATCCAATTAGGATTTTTAACCAATCTTGTGCATCCAATATGTGATTTTGTGTCATTTGTTGAACATTTAGGTAATTTTCGTCCTCCCTAGGCTTATTCTAATCGAATTAGGGTTTTAACCAATCTTGTGCATCAAAAAAGTGCGTTTGTGTCATTGGTTGAACATTTAGGTCATTTTCGTCCTCCCAAGGGTTATTCTAATCCAATTAGGATTTTTAACCAATCTTGTGCATCCAATATGTGATTTTGTGTCATTGGTTGAACATTTAGGTCATTTTCGTCCTCCCAAGGCTTATTCTAATCCAATTCGGGTTTTTAACCAATCTTGTGCATCCAATAAGTGATTTTGTCTCATTGGTTGAACATTTAGGTCATTTTCGTCCTCCCTAGGCTTATTCTAATCCAATTAGGGGATTTAACCAATCTTGTGCATCAAATAAGTGCGTTTGTGTCATTGGTTGAACATTTAGGTCATTTTCGTCCTCCCAAGGGTTATTCTAATCCAATTAGGATTTTTAACCAATCTTGTGCATCCAATATGTGATTTTGTGCCATTTGTTGAACATTTAGGTAATTTTCGTCCTCCCTAGGCTTATTCTAATCCAATTAGGGTTTTTAACCAATCTTGTGCATCCAATATGTGATTTTGTGTCATTGGTTGAATATTTAGGTCATTTTTGTCATCCTTCGACTTATTCTAATCCAATTAGGGTTTTTAACCAATCTTGTGCATCCAATAAGTGATTTTATGTCATTGGATTAACATTTAGGTCATTTTCGTCATCCCTAGGCTTATTGTATTCCAATTAGGGTTTTTAACCAATCATGAGCATCCAATAAGTGATTTTGTGTCATTGGTTGAACATTTAGGTCATTTTCGTCCTCCCTAGGCTTATTCTAATCCAATTAGGGTTTTAAACCAATCTTGTGCATCCAATAAGTGATTTTGTGTTATTGGTTGAACATTTAGATCATTTTTGTCCTCCTTAGGCTTATTCTAATCCAATTAGGGTTTTTAACCAATCTTGTGCATCCAATAAGTGGGTTTGTGTCATTGGTTGAACATTTAGGTCATTTTCGTCCTTTGAAAGCTTATTCTAATCTAGTTAGGGTTTTTAACCAATCTTGTGTATCCAATATGTGATGTTTTGTCTTGGGTTGAAAATTTTGGTCATTTTCGTCCTCCCAAGGGTTATTCTAATCCAATTAGGATTTTTAACAAATCTTGTGCATCCAATATGTGATTTTGTGTCATTTGTTGAACATTTAGGTAATTTTCGTCCTCCCTAGGCTTATTCTAATCCAATTAGGGTTTTTAACCAATCTTGTGCATCTAATATGTGATTTTGTGTCATCGGTTGAACATTTAGATCATTTTTGTCATCCTTCGACTTATTCTAATCCAATTCGGGTTTTTAACCAATCTTGTGCATCCAATAAGTGATTTTATGTCATTGGATTAACATTTACGTCATTTTCGTCCTCCCTAGGCTTATTCTATTCCAATTAGGGTTTTTAACCAATCATGTGCATCCAATAAATGATTTTGTGTCAATGATTGAACATTTAGGTCATTTTCGTCCTCCCTAGGCTTATTCTAATCCAATTAGGGTATTTAACCAATCTTGTGCATCCAATAAGTACGTTTGTGTTATTGGTTGAACATTTAGGTCATTTTCGTCCTCCCAAGGCTTATTCTAATCTAATTAGGTTTTTAACCAATCTTGTGAATCCAATAAGTGATTTTGTGTCATTGGTGGAATATTTAGGTCATTTTCGTCCTCCCTAGCCTTATTCCAATCCAATTATGGTTTTTAACCAATCTTGTGCATCCAATATGTGATTTTGTTTCATTGGTTGAACATTTAGGTCGTTTTCGACCTCCCTAGGCTTATTCTAATCCAATAAGGGTTTTTAACCAATCTTGTGCCTGCAATAAATGATTTTTTGTCATTGGTTGAACATTTAGGTTATTTTCGTATTCCCTAGGCCTATTAAAATCCAATTAGGGTTTTAAACCAATCTTGTGCATCCAATAAGTGATTTTGTGTTATTGGTTGAACAAATAGGTCATTTTCGTCCTCCCTAGGCTTATTCTAATCCAATTCGGGTTTTTAACCAATCTTGTGCATCCAATAAGTGCGTTTGACTCATTGGTTGAACATTTAGGTCATTTTCGTCCTCCCAAAGCTTATTCTAATCTAATTAGGATTTTTAACCAATCTTGTGCATCCAATATGTGATTTTGTGTCATTGGTTGAACATTTAGGTCGTTTTCGTCCTCCCTAGGCTTATTCTAATCCAATTAGGGTTTTTAACCAATCATGTGCATCCAATAAGTGATTTTGTGTCATTGGTTGAACATTTAGGTCATTTTCGTCCTCCCTTGGCTTATTCTAATCCAATTAGGGTTTTTAACCAATCTTGTGCATCCAATATGTGATTTTGTGTCATTGGTTGAACATTTAGGTCATTTTTGTCATCCTTCGACTTATTCTAATCCAATTAGGGTTTTTAACCAATGTTGTGCATCCAATAAGTGATTTTATGTCATTGGATTAACATTTAGGTCATTTTCGTCCTCCCAAGTCTTATTCTAATCCAATTAGGGTTTTTAACCAATCTTGTGCATCCAATATGTGATTTTGTGTCATTGGTTGAACATTTAGGTCATTTTCGTCCTCCCTAGGCTTATTCTAATCCAATTAGGGTTTTTAACCAATCTAGTGCATCCAATATGTGATTTTGTGTCATTGGTTGAACATTTAGGTCATTTTCGTCCTCCCTAGGGTTATTCTAATCCAATTAGGGTTTTTAACCAATCTTGTGCATCCAATATGTGATTTTGTGTCATTTTGTGTCATTGGTTGAACATTTAGGTCATTTTCGTCCTCCCTAGGCATATTCTAATCCAATTAGGGTTTTTAACTAATCTTGTGCATCCAATATGTGATTTTGTGTCATTTTCTGTCATTGGTTGAACATTTAGGTCATTTTCGTCCTCCCTAGGCTTATTCTAATCCAATTACGGTTTTTAACAAATCTTGTGCATCCAATATGTGATTTTGTGTAATTGGTTGAACATTTAGGTCATTTTCGTCGTCCCTAGGCATATTCTAATCCAATTAGGGTTTTTAACCAATCTTGTGCATCCAATATGTGATTTTGTGTCATTGGTTGAACATTTAGGTCATTTTCGTCCTCCCTAGGCTTATTCTAATCCAATTAGCGTTTTTAACCAATCTTGTGCATCCAATATGTGATTGTGTCATTGGTTGAACATTTAGGTCATTTTCGTCCTCCCTAGGCTTATTCTAATCCAATTAGGTTTTTTAACCAATCTTGTGCATCCAATATGTGATTTTGTGTCATTTTTTGTCATTGGTTGAACATTTAGGTAATTTTCGTCCTCCCTAGGCTTATTCTAATCCAATTAGGGTTTTTAACCA
Source organism: Cicer yamashitae (assembly GCA_037974755.1). Classification (NCBI taxonomy): domain Eukaryota; kingdom Viridiplantae; phylum Streptophyta; class Magnoliopsida; order Fabales; family Fabaceae; genus Cicer; species Cicer yamashitae. The sequence goes on along the minus strand of JBBPBQ010000008.1, from coordinate 29,865,038 downwards.
ATCTTGTGCATCCAATATGTGATTTTGTGTCATTTTGTGTCATTGGTTGAACATTTAGGTCATATTCGTCCTCCCTAGGCTTATTCTAATCCAATTAGGGTTTTTAACCAATCTGGTGCATCCAATATGTGATTTTGTGTCATTTTGCGTCATTGGTTGAACATTTAGGTCATTTTCGTCCTCCCTAGGCTTATTCTAATCCAATTATGGTTTTTAACCAATCTTGTGCATCCAATATGTGATTTTGTGTCATTTTGTGTCATTGGTTGAACATTTAGGTCATTTTTGTCCTCCCTAGGCTTATTCTAATCCAATTAGGGTTTTTAACCAATCTTGTGCATCCATTATGTGATTTTGTGTCATTGGTTGAACATTTAGGTCATTTTCGTCCTCCCTAGGCTTATTCTAATCCAATTAGGGTTTTTAACCAATCTTGTGCATCCAATATGTGATTTTGTGTCATTGTTTGAACATTTAGGTCATTTTCTTCCTCCCTAGCCTTATTCAAATCCAATTAGGGTTTTAACCAATCTTGTGCAACCAATATGTGATTTTGTGTCATTTTGTGTCATTGGTTGAACATTTCGGTCATTTGCGTCTTCCCTAGGCTTATTCTAATCCAATTAGGGTTTTTAACCAATCTTGTGCATCCAATATGTGATTTTGTGTCATTTTGTGTCATTGCTTCAACATTTAGGTCATTTTCGTCCTCCCTAGGCTTATTCTAATCCAATTAGGGTTTTTAACCAATCTTGTGCATCCAATATGTGATTTTGTGTCATTGGTTGAACATTTAGGTCATTTTCGTCCTCCCTAGGCTTATTCTAATCCAATTAGGGTTTTTAACCAATCTTGTGTATCTAATATGTGATTTTGTGTCATTGGTTGAACATTTAGTTAATTTTCGTCCTCCCTAGGCTTATTCTAATCCAATTAGGGTTTTTAACCAATCTTGTGCATCCAATAAGTGATTTTGTGTCATTGGTTGAACATTTGGGTCATTTTCGTCCTCCTTCGACTTATTCTAATCCAATTAGGGTTTTTAATCAATCTTGTGAATCCAATAAGTGATTTTGTGTCATTGGTTGAACATTTAGGTCATTTTCGTCCTCCCTAGGCTTATTCTAATCCAATTAGGGTTTTTAACCAATCTTGTGCATCCAATATGTGATTTTGTGTCATTGGTTGAACATTTAGGTCATTTTCGTCTTCCCTAGGCTTATTCCAATCCAGTTAGGGTTTTTAACCAATCTTTTGCACCCAATATGTCATTTTGTGTCATTGGTTGAACATTTAGGTCATTTTCGTCCTCCATAGGCTTATTCTAATCCAATTAGGGTTTTTAGCCAATCTTGTGCATCCAATATGTGATTTTGTGTCATTTTGTGTCATTGGTTGAACATTTAGGTCATTTTCGTCCTCCCTAGGCTTATTCTAATCCAATTAGGGTTTTTAACCAATCTTGTGCATCCAATATGTGATTTTGTGTCATTTTGTGTCATTGGTTGAACATTTAGGTCATATTCGTCCTCCCTAGGCTTATTCTAATCCAATTAAGGTTTTTAACCAATCTTGTGCATCCAATATGTGATTTTGTGTCATTTTGTGTCATTGGTTGAACATTTAGGTCATTTTCGTCCTCCCTAGGCTTATTCTAATCCAATTAGGGTTTTTAACCAATCTTGTGCATCCAATATGTGATTTTGTGTCATTTTGTGTCATTGGTTGAACATTTAGGTCATATTCGTCCTCCCTAGGCTTATTCTAATCCGATTAGGGTTTTTAACCAATCTTGTGCATATAATATGTGATTTTGTGTCATTGGTTGAACATTTAGGTCATTTTTGTCCTCCCTAGGCTTATTCTAATCCAATTAGGGTTTTTAACCAATCTTGTGCATCCAATATGTGATTTTGTGTCATTGGTTGAACATTTAGGTCATTTTTGTCATCCTTCGACTTATTCTAATCCAATTAGGGTTTTTAACCAATGTTGTGCATCCAATAAGTGATTTTATGTCATTGGATTAACATTTAGGTCATTTTCTTCCTCCCTAGGCTTATTGTATTCCAATTAGGGTTTTTAACCAATCATGAGCATCCAATAAGTGATTTTGTGTCATTGGTTGAACATTTAGGTCATTTTCGTCCTCCCTAGGCTTATTCTAATCCAATTAGGGTTTTAAACCAATCTTGTGCATCCAATAAGTGATTTTGTGTTATTGGTTGAACATTTAGGTCATTTTTGTCCTCCTTAGGCTTATTCTAATCTAATTAGGGTTTTTAACCAATCTTGTGCATCCAATAAGTGGGTTTGTGTCATTGGTTGAACATTTAGGTCATTTTCGTCCTTTGAAAGCTTATTCTAATCTAGTTAGGGTTTTTAACCAATCTTGTGTATCCAATATGTGATGTTTTGTCTTGGGTTGAAAATTTTGGTCATTTTCGTCCTCCCAAGGGTTATTCTAATCCAATTAGGATTTTTAACAAATCTTGTGCATCCAATATGTGATTTTGTGTCATTTGTTGAACATTTAGGTAATTTTCGTCCTCCCTAGGCTTATTCTAATCCAATTAGGGTTTTTAACCAATCTTGTGCATCTAATATGTGATTTTGTGTCATCGGTTGAACATTTAGGTCATTTTTGTCATCCTTCGACTTATTCTAATCCAATTCGGGTTTTTAACCAATCTTGTGCATCCAATAAGTGATTTTATGTCATTGGATTAACATTTAGGTCATTTTCGTCCTCCCTAGGCTTATTCTATTCCAATTAGGGTTTTTAACTAATCATGTGCATCCAATAAGTGATTTTGTGTCAATGGTTGAACATTTAGGTCATTTTCGTCCTCCCTAGGCTTATTCTAATCCAATTTGGGTTTTTAACCAATCTTGTGCATCCAATAAGTGATTTTGTGTTATTGGTTGAAAATTTAGGTCATTTTCGTCCTCCCAAGGCTTATCTAATCCAATTAGGGTATTTAACCAATCTTGTGCATCCAATAAGTACGTTTGTGTTATTGGTTGAACATTTAGGTCATTTTCGTCCTCCCAAGGCTTATTCTAATCTAATTAGGTTTTTAACCAATCTTGTGAATCCAATAAGTGATTTTGTGTCATTGGTGGAATATTTAGGTCATTTTCGTCCTCCCTAGCCTTATTCCAATCCAATTATAGTTTTTAACCAATCTTGTGCATCTAATATGTGATTTTGTTTCATTGGTTGAACATTTAGGTCGTTTTCGACCTCCCTAGGCTTATTCTAATCCAATAAGGGTTTTTAACCAATCTTGTGCATCCAATAAGTGATTTTGTGTTATTGGTTGAACAAATAGGTCATTTTCGTCCTCCCTAGGCTTATTCTAATCCAATTAGGGTTTTTAACCAATCTTGTGCATCCAATAAGTGATTTTATGTCATTGGATTAACATTTAGGTCATTTTCGTCCTCCCTAGGCTTATTCTATTCCAATTAGGGTTTTTAACCAATCATGAGCATCCAATAAGTGATTTTGTGTCATTGGTTGAACATTTAGGTCATTTTCGTCCTCCCAAGGCTTATCTAATCCAATTAGGGTTTTTAACCAATCTTGTGCATCCAATAAGTACGTTTTTGTCATTGGTTGAACATTTAGGTTATTTTCGTCCTCCCAAGGCTTATTCTAATCCAATTAGGGTTTTTAACCAATCTTGTGCATCCAATAAGTACGTTTGTGTCATTGGTTGAACATTTAGGTCATTTTCATCCTCCCAAGGCTTATTCGAATCTAATTAGGGTTTTTAACCAATCTTGTGAATCCAATAAGTGATATTGTGTCATTGGTGGAATATTTAGGTCATTTTCGTCCTCCCTAGCTTTATTCTAATCCAATTATGGTTTTTAACCAATCTTGTGCATCCAATATGTGATTTTGTT
>JBBPBQ010000008.1:29835432-29848300 GCA_037974755.1 Cicer yamashitae | reverse complement strand
AGGCTTATCTAATCCAATTAGGGTATTTAACCAATCTTGTGCATCCAATAAGTACGTTTGTGTTATTGGTTGAACATTTAGGTCATTTTCGTCCTCCCAAGGCTTATTCTAATCTAATTAGGTTTTTAACCAATCTTGTGAATCCAATAAGTGATTTTGTGTCATTGGTGGAATATTTAGGTCATTTTCGTCCTCCCTAGCCCTATTCCAATCCAATTATGGTTTTTAACCAATCTTGTGCATCCAATATGTGATTTTGTTTCATTGGTGGAACATTTAGGTCGTTTTCGACCTCCCTAGGCTTATTCTAATCAAATAAGGGTTTTTAACCAATCTTGTGCCTGCAATAAATGATTTTTTGTCATTGGTTGAACATTTAGGTTATTTTCGTATTCCCTAGGCCTATTCAAATCCAATTAGGGTTTTAAACCAATCCTGTGCATCCAATAAGTGATTTTGTGTTATTGGTTGAACAATTAGGTCATTTTCGTCCTCCCTAAGCTTATTCTAATCCAATTCGGGTTTTTAACCAATCTTGTGCATCTAATAAGTGCGTTTGAGTTATTGGTTGAACATTTAGGTCATTTTCGTCCTCCCAAAGCTTATTCTAATCTAATTAGGATTTTTAACCAATCTTGTGCATCCAATATGTGATTTTGTGTCATTGGTTGAACATTTAGGTCGTTTTCGTCCCCCCTAGGTTTATTCTAATCCAATTAGGGTTTTTAACCAATCATGTGCATCCAATAAGTGCGCTTGTGTCATTGGTTGATTATTTAGGTCATTTTCGTCCTCCCAAGGCTTATTCTAATCTAATTAGGGTTTTTAACCAATCTTGTTCATCCAATAAATGATTTTGTGTCATTGGTTGAAAATTTAGGTCATTTTCGTCCTCCCTAGGCTTATTCTAATCCAATTAGGGTTTTTAATCAATCATGTGAATCCAATAAGTGATTTTGTGTCATTGGTTGAATATTTAGGTCATTTTCGTCCTCCCTACGCCTATTCTAATCCAATTAGGGGTTTAAACCAATCTTGTGCATCCAGTAAGTGATTTTGTGTCATTGGTTGAACATTTAAGTCATTTTCGTCCTGCCTAGGCTTATTCTAATCCAATTAGGGTTTTTAACCAATCTTGTGCATCCAATATGGGATTTTGTGTCATTGGTTGAACATTTAGGTCATTTTTGTCATCCTTCGACTTATTCTAATCCAATTAGGGTTTTTAACCAATCATGTGCATCCAATAAGTGATTTTGTGTCAATGGTTGAACATTTAGGTTATTTTCGTCCTCCCTAGGCTTATTCTAATCCAAGTAGGGTTTTTAACCAATCTTGTGCATCCAATATGGGATTTTGTGTCATTGGTTGAACATTTAGGTCATTTTTGTCATCCTTCGACTTATTCTAATCCAATAAGGGTTTTTAACCAATCTTGTGCATCCAATAATTGCGTTTGTGTCATTACTTGAACATTTAAGACATTTTCGTCATCCTTCAACTTATTCTAATCCAATTTGGGTTTTTAACCAATCTTTGCATCCAATATGTGATTTTGTATCATTGGTTGATCATTTAGGTAATTTTCGTCCTCCCTTGGCTTATTCTAATCCAATTAAGGTTTTTAAGCAATCTTGTGCATCCAATAAGTGATTTTGTGTCATTGGTTGAATATTTAGGTCATTTTCGTGCACCCTAGGCTTATTCAAATCCAATTAGGGTTTTTAACCAATCTTGTGCATCCAACAAGTGATTTTGTGTTATTGGTTGAACATTTAGGTCATTTTCGTACTCCCTAGGCTTATGCTAATCCAATTAGGGTTTGTAACCAATCTTGTGCATCCAATAAGTGATTTTGTGTCATTGGATTAACATTTCGGTCATTTTCGTCGTCCCTAGGCTTATTCTAATCCAATTAGGGTTTTTAACCAATCTTGTGCATCCAATAAGTGATTTTGTGTCATTGGATTAATATTTCGGTCATTTTCGTCGTCCCTAGGCTGATTCAAATCCAGTTAGGGTTTTTAACTAATCTTGTGCATCCGATAAGTGATTTTGTGTCATTGGATTAACATTTAGGTCATTTTCGTCCTCCCTAGGCTTATTCTAATCCAATTAGAGTTTTTAACGAATCCTGTGCATCCAATAAGTGCGTTTGTGTTGTTGGTTGATCATTTAGGTCATTTTCGTCATCCTTCGACTTATTCTAATCCAATTAGGGTTTTAAACCTATCTTGTGCATCCAATAAGTGATTTTGTGTCATTGGTTGAATATTTAGGTCATTTTCGTGCACCCTAGGCTTATTCAAATCCAATTAGGGTTTTTAACCAATCTTGTGCAACCAATAAGTGATTTTGTGTAATTGGTTGAACATTTAGGTCATTTTCTTCCTCCCTAGGCTTATTCTAATCCAATGCGGGTTTTTAACCAATCTTGTGCATCCAATAAGTGATTTTGTGTCATTGGTTGAATATTTAGGTCATTTTCGACCTCCCTAGGCTTATTGTAATCCAATTAGGGTTTTTAACCAATCTTGTGCATCCAATAAGTGATTTTGTGTTATTGGTTTAACATTTAGGATATTTTCGTACTCCCTAGGCTTATTCTAATCCAATTAGCGTTTTTAACCAATCTTGTGCATCCAATAAGTGATTTTGTGTCATTGGATTAACATTTAGGTCATTTTCGTACTCCCTAGGCGTCTTCTAATCCAATTAGGGTTTTTAACCAATCTTGTCCATCCAATAAGTGATTTTGTGTCATTGGATTAACATTTCGGTCATTTTCGTCTCCCCTAGGCTTATTCTAATCCAATTAGGGTTTTTAACCAATCTTGTGCATCCAATAAGTGATTTTGTGTCATTGGATTAACATTTCGGTCATTTTCGTCGTCCCTAGGCTTATTCTAATCCAATTAGGGTTTTTAACCAATCTTGTGCATCCAATAAGTGATTTTGTGTCATTGGTTGAACATTTAGGTCATTTTCGTACTCCCTAGGCTTATTCTAATCCAATTAGGGTTTTTAACCAATCTTGTGCATCCAATAAATGATTTTGTGTCCTTGGTTGAATATTTAGGTCATTTTGGACATCCTTAGGCTTATTCTAATCCAATTAGGGTTTTTAACCAATCTTGTGCATCCAATAAGTGATTTTGTGTTATTGGTTGAACATTTAGGTCATTTTCGTACTCCCTAGGCTTATGCTAATCCAATTAGGGTTTTTAACCAATCTTGTGCATCCAATAAGTGATTTTGTGTCATTGGATTAACATTTCGGTCATTTTCGTCGTCCCTAGGCTTATTCTAATCCAATTAGGGTTTTTAACCAATCTTGTGCATCCAATAAGTGATTTTGTGTCATTGGATTAATATTTCGGTAATTTTCGTCGTCCCTAGGCTTATTCTAATCCAATTAGGGTTTTTAACCAATCTTGTGCATCCAATAAATCATTTTGTGTCATTGGATTAACATTTCGGTCATTTTCGTCGTCCCTAGGCTTATTCTAATCCAATTAGGGTTTTTAACCAATCTTGTGCATCCAATAAGTAATTTTGTGTCATTGGTTGAATATTTAGGTCATTTTCGTGCACCCTAGGCTTATTCAAATCCAAATAGGGTTTTTAACCAATCTTGTGCAACCAATAAGTGATTTTGTGTAATTGGTTGAACATTTAGGTCATTTTGGTCCTCCCTAGGCTTATTCTAATCCAATTAGAGTTTTTAACCAATCTTGTGCATCCAATAAGTGCGTTTTTGTCGTTGGTTGATCATTTAGGTTATTTTCGTCATCCTTCGACTTATTCTAATCCAATTAGGGTTTTTAGCCAATCTTGTGCATCCAATAAGTGATTTTGTGTTATTGGTTGAACATTTAAGTCATTTTCGTACTCCCTAGGCTTATGCTAATCCAATTAGGGTTTTAACCAATCTTGTGCATCCAATAAGTGATTTTGTGTCATTGGATTAACATTTCGGTCATTTTCGTCGTCCCTAGGCTTCTTCTAATCCAATTAGGGTTTTTAACAAATCTTGTGCATCCAATAAGTGCGTTTGTTTCATTGGTTGAATATTTAGGTCATTTTCGTCCTCCCTAGGCTTATTCTATTCTAATTAGGGTTTTTAACCAATCTTGTGCATCCGATAAGTGATTTTGTGTCATTAGATTAACATTTCAGTCATTTTTGTCGTCCCTAGGCTTATTCTAATCCAATTAGGGTTTTTAACCAATCTTGTGCATCCAATTAGTGCGTTTGTTTCATTGGTTGAATATTTAGGTCATTTTCTTCCTCCCTAGGCTTATTCAAATCCAATTAGGGTTTTTAACCAATCTTGTGCATCCGATAAGTGATTTTGTGTCATTGGATTAACATTTAGGTCATTTTCGTCATCCTTCGACTTATTCTAATCCAATTAGGGTTTTAAACCTATCTTGTGCATCCAATAAGTGATTTTTTGTCATTGGTTGAATATTTAGGTCATTTTCGTGCACCCTAGGCTTATTCAAATCCAATTAGGGTTTTTAACCAATCTTGTGCAACCAATAAGCGATTTTGTGTAATTGGTTGAACATTTAGGTCATTCTAGTCCTCCCTAGGCTTATTCTAATCCAATTAGAGTTTTTAACCAATCTTGTGCATCTAATAAGTGCGTTTGTGTCGTTGGTTGATCATTTAGGTCATTTTCGTCATCCTTCGACTTATTCTAATCAAATTAGGGTTTGTAACAAATCTTGTGCATCCAATAAGTGATTTTGTGTAATTCGTTGAACATTTAGGTCATTTTGGTCCTTCTAGGCTTATTCTAATCCAATTAGAGTTTTTAACCAATCTTGTGCATCCAATAAGTGCATTTGTGTTGTTGGTTGATCATTTAGGTCATTTTCGTCATCCTTCGACTTATTCTAATCCAATCAGGGTTTTTAACCAATCTTGGGCATCCAATAAGTGATTTTGTGTCCTTGGTTGAACATTTAGGTCATTTTCTTACTCCCTAGGCTTATTCTAATCCAATGCGGGTTTTTAACCAATCTTGTGCATCCAATAAGTGATTTTGTGTCATTGGTTGAATATTTAGGTCATTTTCGACCTCCTTAGGCATATTCTAATCCAATTAGGGTTTTTAACCAATCTTGTGCATCCAATAAGTGATTTTGTGTTATTGGTTGAACATTTAGGTGATTTTCGTACTCCCAAGGCTTATTCTAATCCAATTAGGGTTTTTAACCAATCTTGTGCATCCAATAAGTGACTTTGTGTGATTGGATTAACATTTCGGTCATTTTCGTCGTCCGTAGGCTTATTCTAATCCAATTAGGGTTTTTAACCAATCTTGTGCATCCAACAAGTGATTTTGTGTTATTGGTTGAACATTTAGGTCATTTTCGTACTCCCTAGGCTTATGCTAATCCAATTAGGGTTTTTAACCAATCTTGTGCTTCCAATAAGTGATTTTGTGTCATTGGATTAACATTTCGGTCATTTTCGTCGTCCCTAGGCTTATTCTAATCCAATTAGGGTTTTTAACCAATCTTGTGCATCCAATAAGTGATTTTGTGTCATTGGATTAATATTTCGGTAATTTTCGTCGTCCCTAGGCTTATTCTAATCCAATTAGGGTTTTTAACCAATCTTGTGCATCCAATAAATCATTTTGTGTCATTGGATTAACATTTCGGTCATTTTCGTCGTCCCTAGGCTTATTCTAATCCAATTAGGGTTTTTAACCAATCTTGTGCATCCAATAAGTAATTTTGTGTCATTGGTTGAATATTTAGGTCATTTTCGTGCACCCTAGGCTTATTCAAATCCAAATAGGGTTTTTAACCAATCTTGTGCAACCAATAAGTGATTTTGTGTAATTGGTTGAACATTTAGGTCATTTTGGTCCTCCCTAGGCTTATTCTAATCCAATTAGAGTTTTTAACCAATCTTGTGCATCCAATAAGTGCGTTTTTGTCGTAGGTTGATCATTTAGGTTATTTTCGTCATCCGTCGACTTATTCTAATCCAATTAGGGTTTTTAGCCAATCTTGTGCATCCAATAAGTGATTTTGTGTCCTTGGTTGAACATTTAGGTTATTTTCTTCCTCCCTAGGCTTATTCTAATCCAATGCGGGTTTTTACCCAATCTTGTGCATCCAATAAGTGATTTTGTGTCATTGGTTGAATATTTAGGTCATTTTCGACCTCCTTAGGCTTATTTTAATCCGATTAGTGTTTTTAACCAATCTTGTGCATCCAAAAGTGATTTGGTGTTATTGGTTGAACATTTAGGTCATTTTCGTACTCCCTAGGCTTATGCTAATCCAATTAGGGTTTTTAACCAATCTTGTGCATCCAATAAGTGATTTTGTGTCATTGGATTAACATTTCGGTCATTTTCGTCGTCCCTAGGCTTATTCTAATCCAATTAGGGTTTTTAACCAATCTTGTGCATCCAATAAATGATTTTGTGTCATTGGATTAACATTTCGGTCATTTTTGTCGTCCCTAGGCTTATTCTAATCCAATTATGGTTTTTAACCAATCTTGTGGATCCAATAAGTGCGTTTGTTTCATTGGTTGAATATTTAGGTCATTTTCGTCCTCCCTAGGCTTATTCTATTCTAATTAAGGTTTTTAACCAATCTTGTGCATCCGATAAGTGATTTTGTGTCATTGGATTAACATTTCAGTCATTTTTGTCGTCCTTAGGCTTATTCTAATCCAATTAGGGTTTTTAACCAATCTTGTGCATCCAATAAGTGATTTTGTGTCATTGGTTGAACATTTAGGTCATTTTCGTCCACCTTCGACTTATTCTAATCCAATAAGGGTTTTTAACCAATCTTGTGCATCCAATAATTGCGTTTGTGTCATTACTTGAACATTTAAGACATTTTCGTCATCCTTCAACTTATTCTAATCCAATTTGGGTTTTTAACCAATCTTTGCATCCAATATGTGATTTTCTATCATTGGTTGATCATTTAGGTCATTTTCGTCCTCCCTTGGCTTATTCTAATCCAATTAAGGTTTTTAAGCAATCTTGTGCATCCAATAAGTGATTTTGTGTCATTGGTTGAATATTTAGGTCATTTTCGTGCACCCTAGGCTTATTCAAATCCAATTAGGGTTTTTAACCAATCTTGTACATCCAATAAGTGATTTTGTGTAATTGGTTGAACATTTAGGTCAATTTCGTACTCCCTAGGCTTATTCTAATCCAATTAGGGTTTTTAACCAATCTTGTGCATCCAATAAGTGATTTTGTGTCCTTGGTTGAATATTTAGGTCATTTTCGACCTCCTTAAGCTTATTCTAATCCAATTAGGGTTTTTAACCAATCTTGTGCATCCAATAAGTGATTTTGTGTTATTGGTTGAACATTTAGGTCATTTTCGTACTCCATAGGCTTATGCTAATCCAATTAGGGTTTTTAACCAATCTTGTGCATCCAATAAGTGATTTTGTGTCATTGGATTAACATTTCGGTCATTTTCGTCGTCCCTAGGCTTATTCTAATCCAATTATGGTTTTTAATCAATCTTGTGCATCCAATAAGTGATTTTGTGTCATTGGATTAACATTTCGGTCATTTTCGTCGTCCTTAGGCTTATCCTAATCCAATTAGGGTTTTTAACCAATCTTGTGCATCCAATAAGTAATTTTGTGTCATTGGTTGAATATTTAGGTCATTTTCGTGCACCCTAGGCTTATTCAAATCCAAATAGGGTTTTTAACCAATCTTGTGCAACCAATAAGTGATTTTGTGTAATTGGTTGAACATTTAGGTCATTTTGGTCCTCCCTAGGCTTATTCTAATCCAATTAGAGTTTTTAACCAATCTTGTGCATCCAATAAGTGCGTTTTTGTCGTAGGTTGATCATTTAGGTTATTTTCGTCATCCGTCGACTTATTCTAATCCAATTAGGGTTTTTAGCCAATCTTGTGCATCCAATAAGTGATTTTGTGTCCTTGGTTGAACATTTAGGTTATTTTCTTCCTCCCTAGGCTTATTCTAATCCAATGCGGGTTTTTACCCAATCTTGTGCATCCAATAAGTGATTTTGTGTCATTGGTTGAATATTTAGGTCATTTTCGACCTCCTTAGGATTATTTTAATCCGATTAGTGTTTTTAACCAATCTTGTGCATCCAAAAGTGATTTGGTGTTATTGGTTGAACATTTAGGTCATTTTCGTACTCCCTAGGCTTATGCTAATCCAATTAGGGTTTTTAACCAATCTTGTGCATCCAATAAGTGATTTTGTGTCATTGGATTAACATTTCGGTCATTTTCGTCGTCCCTAGGCTTATTCTAATCCAATTAGGGTTTTTAACCAATCTTGTGCATCCAATAAGTGATTTTGTGTCATTGGATTAATATTTCGGTCATTTTCGTCGTCCCTAGGCTGATTCAAATCCAATTAGGGTTTTTAACTAATCTTGTGCATCCGATAAGTGATTTTGTGTCATTGGATTAACATTTAGGTCATTTTCGTCCTCGCTAGGCTTATTCTAATCCAATTAGAGTTTTTAACTAATCCTGTGCATCCAATAAGTGCGTTTGTGTGGTTGGTTGATCATTTAGGTCATTTTCGTCATCCTTCGACTTATTCTAATCCAATTAGGGTTTTAAACCTATCTTGTGCATCCAATAAGTGATTTTGTGTCATTGGTTGAATATTTAGGTCATTTTCGTGCACCCTAGGCTTATTCAAATCCAATTAGGGTTTTTAACCAATCTTGTGCAACCAATAAGTGATTTTGTGTAATTGGTTGAACATTTAGGTCATTTTCTTCCTCCCTAGGCTTATTCTAATCCAATGCGGGTTTTTAACCAATCTTGTGCATCCAATAAGTGATTTTGTGTCAATGGTTGAATATTTTGGTCATTTTCGACCTCCCTAGGCTTATTGTAATCCAATTAGGGTTTTTAACCAATCTTGTGCATCCAATAAGTGATTTTGTGTCATTGGATTAACATTTCGGTCATTGTCGTCGTCCCTAGGCTTATTCTAATCCAAATAGGGTTTTTAACCAATCTTGGGCATCCAATAAGTGCGTTTGTTTCATTGGTTGAATAATTAGGTCATTTTCGCCCTCCCTAGGCTTATTCTATTCTAATTAGGGTTTTTAACCAATCTTGTGCATCCGATAAGTGATTTTGTGTCATTGGATTAACATTTAGGTCATTTTCGTCGTCCCTAGGCTTATTCTAATCCAATTAGGGTTTTTAACCAATCTTGTGCATCCAATAAGTGATTTTGTGTCATTGGTTGAACATTTAGGTCATTTTCGTCCTCCCTAGGCTTATTCTAATCCAATTAGGGTTTTTAACCAATCTTGTGCATCCAATATGTGATTTTGTGTCATTGGTTGAACATTTAGGTCATTTTAGTCATCCTTCGACTTATTCTAATCCAATTAGGGTTTTTAACCAATCTTGTGCATCCAATAAGTGATTTTATGTCATTGGATTAACATTTAGGTCATTTTCGTCCTCTCTAGGCTTATTCTATTCCTATTAGGGTTTTTAACCAATCATGAGCATCCAATAAGTGATTTTGTGTCATTGGTTGAACATTTAGGTCATTTTCGTCCTCCCAAGGCTTATTCTAATCTAATTAGGGTTTTTAACCAATCTTGTGAATCCAATAAGTGATATTGTGTCATTGGTGGAATATTTAGGTCATTTTCGTCCTCCCTAGCTTTATTCTAATCCAATTATGGTTTTTAACCAATCTTGTGCATCCAATATGTGATTTTGTTTCATTGGTTGAACATTTAGGTCGTTTTCGACCTCCCTAGGCTTAATCTAATCCAATTAGTGTTATTAACCAATCTTGTGTATCCAATATGTGATTTTTTGTCATCGGTTTAAAATTTAGGTCATTTTCGTCCTCCCAAGTGTTATTCTAATCGAATTAGGATTTTTAACCAATCTTGTACATCCAATATGTGATTTTGTGTCATTTGTTGAACATTTAGGTAATTTTCGTCCTCCCTAGGCTTATTCTAATCCAATTAGGGTTTTTAACCAATCTTGTGCATCCAATATGTGATTTTATGTCATTGGATTAACATTTAGGTCATTTTCGTCCTCCCTATGTTTATTCTAATCCAATTAGGGTTTTTAACCGATCTTGTGCATCCAATAAGTGATTTTGTGTTATTGGTTGAACATTTAGGTCATTTTCGTCCTCCCAAGGCTTATTCTAATCCAATTAGGGTTTTAACGAATCTTGTGTATGCAATATGTGATTTTGTTTCATTGGTTGAACATTTAGGTCGTTTTCGACCTCCCTAGGCTTATTTTAATCCAATAAGGGTTTTTAACAAATCTTGTGCCTCAATAAATGATTTTTTGTCATTGGTTGAACATTTAGGTTATTTTCGTCCTCCCTAGGCTTATTCTAATCCAATTAGGGTTTTTAACCAATCTTGTGCATCCAATAAGTGCGTTTGTGTCATTGGTTGAACATTTAGGTCATTTTCGTCCTCTTAAAGCTTATTCTAATCTAATTACGATTTTTAACCAATCTTGTGAATCCAATAAGTGATTTTGTGTCATTGGTTGAACATTTAGGTCGTTTTCGTCCTCCCTAGGCTTATTCTAATCCAATTAGGGTTTTTAACCAATCTTGTGCATCCAATAAGTGATTTTGTGTCATTGATTGAACATTTAGGTCCATTTCGTCCTCCCTAGGCTTATTCTAATCCAATTACAGTTTTTAACCAATCATGTGCATCCAATATGTGATTTTGTGTCATTGGTTGAATATTTAGGTCATTTTCGTCCTCCCTAGGTTTATTCTAATCCAATTAGGGTTTTTAACCAATCTTGTGCATCCAATAAGTGATTTTGTGTTATTGGTTGAACATTTAGGTCATTTTCATCCTCCCAAGGATTATTGTAATCCAATTAGGGTTTTTAATTAATCTTGTGCATCCAATAAGTACGTTTGTGTCATTGGTTGAACATTTAGGTCATTTTCGTCCTCCCAAGGCTTATTCTAATACAATTAGGGTTTTTTACCAATCTTATGCTTCCAATATGTGATTTTGTGTCATTGGTTGAACATTTTGGTCATTTTCGTCCTCCCAAGGCTTATTCTAATACAATTCGGGTTTTTAACCAATCTTGTGCATCCAATAAGTGATTTTGTCTCATTGGTTGAACATTTAGGTCATTTTCGTCCTCCCTAGGCTTATTCTAATCCAATTAGGGTTTTTAACCAATCTTGTGTATCCAATATGTGATTTTTTGTCATGGATTGAAAATTTAGGTAATTTTCGTCCTCCCAAGGATTTTTCTAATCCAATTAGGATTTTTAACCAATCTTGTGCATCCAATATGTGATTTTGTGTCATTTGTTGAACATTTAGGTAATTTTCGTCCTCCCTAGGCTTATTCTAATCCAATTAGGGTTTTTAACCAATCTTGTGCATCCAATATGTGATTTTGTGTCAATGGTTGAACATTTAGGTCCTTTTTTTCATCCTTCGACTTATTCTAATCCAATTAGGGTTTTTAACCAATTTTGTGCATCCAATAAGTGATTTTATGTCATTGGATTAACATTTAGGTCATTTTCGTCCTCCCTAGGCTTATTCTATTCCAATTAGGGTTTTTAACCAATCATGTGCATCCAATAAGTGATTTTGTGTCATTGGTTGAACATTTAGGTCATTTTCGTCCTCCCTAGGCTTATTCTAATCCAATTAGGGTTTTTAACCAATCTTGTGCATCCAATAAGTGATTTTGTGTTATTGGTTGAACATTTAGGTCATTTTCGTCCTCCCAAGGCTTATCTATTCCAATTAGGGTTTTTAACCAATCTTGTGCATCCAATAAGTACGTTTGTGTCATTGGTTGAACATTTAGGTCATTTTCGTCCTCCCAAGGCTTATTCTAATCCAATTAGGGTTTTTAACCAATCTTGTGCATCCAATAAGTACGTTTGTGTCATTGGTTGAACATTTAGGTCATTTTCGTCCTCCCAAGGCTTATTCTAATCTAATTAGGGTTTTTAACCAATCTTGTGAATCCAATAAGTGATATTGTGTCATTGGTGGAATATTTAGGTCATTTTCGTCCTCCCTAGCTTTATTCTAATCCAATTATGGTTTTTAACCAATCTTGTGCATCCAATATGTGATTTTGTTTCATTGGTTGAACATTTAGGTCGTTTTCGACCTCCCTAGGCTTAATCTAATCCAATTAGGGTTATTAACCAATCTTGTGTATCCAATATGTTATTTTTTATCATCGATTTAAAATTTAGGTCATTTTTGTCCTCCCAAGGGTTATTCTAATCCAATTAGGATTTTTAACCAATCTTGTGCATCCAATATGTGATTTTGTGTCATTTGTTGAACATTTAGGTAATTTTCGTCCTCCCTAGGCTTATTCTAATCCAATTAGGGTTTTTAACCAATCTTGTGCATCCAATATGTGATTTTATGTCATTGGATTAACATTTAGGTCATTTCGTCCTCCCTAGGTTTATTCTAATCCAATTAGGGTTTTTAACCGATCTTGTGCATCCAATAAGTGATTTTGTGTTATTGGTTGAACATTTAGGTCATTTTCGTCCTCCCAAGGCTTATTCTAATCCAATTAGGGTTTTTAACCAATCTTGTGCATGCAATATGTGATTTTGTTTCATTGGTTGAACATTTAGGTCGTTTTCGACCTCCCTAGGCTTATTCTAATCCAATAAGGGTTTTTAACAAATCTTGTGTCTGCAATAAATGATTTTTTGTCATTGGTTGAACATTTAGGTTATTTTCGTATACCCTAGGCGTACTCTAATCCAATTAGGGTTTTAAACCAATCTTGTGCATCCAATAAGTGATTTTGCGTTATTGGTTGAACATTT
>JBBPBQ010000008.1:29816974-29829128 GCA_037974755.1 Cicer yamashitae | reverse complement strand
TTTGTGTCATTGGATTAATATTTCGGTCATTTTCGTCGTCCCTAGGCTTATTCTAATCCAATTTGGGTTTTTAACCAATCTTGTGCATCCAATAAGTGATTTTGTGTCATTGGATTAATAATTCGGTCATTTTCGTCGTCCCTAGGCTTATTCTAATCCAATTAGGGTTTTTAACCAATCTTGTGCATCCAATAAATGATTTTGTGTCATTGGATTAACATTTCGGTCATTTTTGTCGTCCCTAGGCTTATTCTAATCCAATTATGGTTTTTAACCAATCTTGTGGATCCAATAAGTGCGTTTGTTTCATTGGTTGAATATTTAGGTCATTTTCGTCCTCCCTAGGCTTATTCTATTCTAATTAAGGTTTTTAACCAATCTTGTGCATCCGATAAGTGATTTTGTGTCATTGGATTAACATTTCAGTCATTTTTGTCGTCCTTAGGCTTATTCTAATCCAATTAGGGTTTTTAACCAATCTTGTGCATCCAATAAGTGATTTTGTGTCATTGGTTGAACATTTAGGTCATTTTCGTCCACCTTCGACTTATTCTAATCCAATAAGGGTTTTTAACCAATCTTGTGCATCCAATAATTGCGTTTGTGTCATTACTTGAACATTTAAGACATTTTCGTCATCCTTCAACTTATTCTAATCCAATTTGGGTTTTTAACCAATCTTTGCATCCAATATGTGATTTTCTATCATTGGTTGATCATTTAGGTCATTTTCGTCCTCCCTTGGCTTATTCTAATCCAATTAAGGTTTTTAAGCAATCTTGTGCATCCAATAAGTGATTTTGTGTCATTGGTTGAATATTTAGGTCATTTTCGTGCACCCTAGGCTTATTCAAATCCAATTAGGGTTTTTAACCAATCTTGTGCATCCAATAAGTGATTTTGTGTAATTGGTTGAACATTTAGGTTATTTTGGTCCTCCCTAGGCATATTCCAATCCAATTAGAGTTTTTAACTAATCTTGTGCATCCAATAAGTGCGTTTGTGTTGTTGGTTGATCATTTAGGTCATTTTCGTTATCCTTCGACTTATTCTAATCCAATTAGGGTTTTAAACCTATCTTGTGCATCCAATAAGTGATTTTGTGTCATTGGATGAATATTTAGGTCATTTTCGTGCACCCTAGGCTTATTCAAATCCAATGAGGGTTTTTAACCAATCTTGTGCAACCAATAAGTGATTTTGTGTAATTGGTTGAACATTTAGGTCATTTTGGTCCTCCCTAACCTTATTCTAATCCAATTAGAGTTTTTAACCAATCTTGTGCATCCAATAAGTGCGTTTGTGTCGTTGGTTGATCATTTAGGTTATTTTCGTCATCCTTCGACTTATTCTAATCCAATTAGGGTTTTTACCCAATCTTGTGCATCCAATAAGTGATTTTGTGTCCTTTGTGGAACATTTAGGTCATTTTCTTCCTCCCTAGGCTTATTCTAATCCAATGCGGGTTTTTAACCAATCTTGTGCATCCAATAAGTGATTTTTTGTCATTGGTTGAATATTTAGGTCATTTTCGACGTCCCTAGGCTTATTCTAATCCAATTAGGATTTTTAACCAATCTTGTGCATCCAATAAGTGATTTTGTGTTATTGGTTGAACATTTAGGTCATTTTCGTACTCCCTAGGCTTATTCTAATCCAATTAGGGTTTTTAACCAATCTTGTGCATCCAATAAGTGATTTTGTGTCATTGGATTAACATTTCGGTCATTTTCGTCGTCCCTAGGCTTATTCTAATCCAATTAGGGTTTTTAACCAATCTTGTGCATCCAATAAGTGATTTTGTGTCATTGGTTGAACATTTAGGTCATTTTCGTACTCCCTAGGCTTATTCTAATCCAATTAGGGTTTTTAACCAATCTTGTGCATCCAATAAATGATTTTGTGTCCTTGGTTGAATATTTAGGTCATTTTGGACATCCTTAGGCTTATTCTAATCCAATTAGGGTTTTTAACCAATCTTGTGCATCCAATAAGTGATTTTGTGTTATTGGTTGAACATTTAGGTCATTTTCGTACTCCCTAGGCTTATGCTAATCCAATTAGGGTTTTTAACCAATCTTGTGCATCCAATAAGTGATTTTGTGTCATTGGATTAACATTTCGGTCATTTTCGTCGTCCCTAGGCTTATTCTAATCCAATTAGGGTTTTTAACCAATCTTGTGCATCCAATAAGTGATTTTGTGTCATTGGATTAATATTTCGGTAATTTTCGTCGTCCCTAGGCTTATTCTAATCCAATTAGGGTTTTTAACCAATCTTGTGCATCCAATAAATCATTTTGTGTCATTGGATTAACATTTCGGTCATTTTCGTCGTCCCTAGGCTTATTCTAATCCAATTAGGGTTTTTAACCAATCTTGTGCATCCAATAAGTAATTTTGTGTCATTGGTTGAATATTTAGGTCATTTTCGTGCACCCTAGGCTTATTCAAATCCAAATAGGGTTTTTAACCAATCTTGTGCAACCAATAAGTGATTTTGTGTAATTGGTTGAACATTTAGGTCATTTTGGTCCTCCCTAGGCTTATTCTAATCCAATTAGAGTTTTTAACCAATCTTGTGCATCCAATAAGTGCGTTTTTGTCGTTGGTTGATCATTTAGGTTATTTTCGTCATCCTTCGACTTATTCTAATCCAATTAGGGTTTTTAGCCAATCTTGTGCATCCAATAAGTGATTTTGTGTCATTGGATTAATAATTCGGTCATTTTCGTCGTCCCTAGGCTTATTCTAATCCAATTAGGGTTTTTAACCAATCTTGTGCATCCAATAAATGATTTTGTGTCATTGGATTAACATTTCGGTCATTTTTGTCGTCCCTAGGCTTATTCTAATCCAATTAGGGTTTTTAACCAATCTTGTGGATCCAATAAGTGCGTTTGTTTCATTGGTTGAATATTTAGGTCATTTTCGTCCTCCCTAGGCTTATTCTATTCTAATTAGGGTTTTTAACCAATCTTGTGCATCCGATAAGTGATTTTGTGTCATTGGATTAACATTTCAGTCATTTTTGTCGTCCTTAGGCTTATTCTAATCCAATTAGGGTTTTTAACCAATCTTGTGCATCCAATAAGTGATTTTGTGTCATTGGTTGAACATTTAGGTCATTTTCGTCCACCTTCGACTTATTCTAATCCAATAAGGGTTTTTAACCAATCTTGTGCATCCAATAATTGCGTTTGTGTCATTACTTGAACATTTAAGACATTTTCGTCATCCTTCAACTTATTCTAATCCAATTTGGGTTTTTAACCAATCTTTGCATCCAATATGTGATTTTCTATCATTGGTTGATCATTTAGGTCATTTTCATCCTCCCTAGGCTTATTCTAATCCAATTAGAATTTTTAACTAATCCTGTGCATCCAATAAGTGCGTTTGTGTTGTTAGTTGATCATTTAGGTCATTTTCGTCATCCTTCGACTTATTCTAATCCAATTAGGGTTTTAAGCCTATCTTGTGCATCCAATAAGTGATTTTGTGTCATTGGTTGAATATTTAGGTCATTTTCGTGCACCCTAGGCTTATTCAAATCCAATTAGGGTTTTTAACCAATCTTGTGCAGCCAATAAGCGATTTAGTGTAATTGGTTGAACATTTAGGTCATTTTGGTCCTCCCTAGGCTTATTCTAATCCAATTAGAGTTTTTAACCAATCTCGTGCATCTAATAAGTGCGTTTGTGTCGTTGGTTGATCATTTAGGTCATTTTCGTCATCCTTCGACTTATTCTAATCAAATTAGGGTTTGTAACCAATCTTGGGCATCCAATAAGTGATTTTGTGTAATTCGTTGAACATTTAGGTCATTTTGGTCCTTCTAGGCTTATTCTAATCCAATTAGAGTTTTTAACCAATCTTGTGCATCCAATAAGTGCATTTGTGTCGTTGGTTGATCATTTAGGTCATTTTCGTCATCCTTCGACTTATTCTAATCCAAGCAGGGTTTTTAACCAATCTTGCGCATCCAATAAGTGATTTTGTGTCCTTGGTTGAACATTTAGGTGATTTTCTTACTCCCTAGGCTTATACTAATCCAATGCGGGTTTTTAACCAATCTTGTGCATCCAATAAGTGATTTTGTGTCATTAGTTGAATATTTAGGTCATTTTCGACCTCCTTAGGCATATTCTAATCCAATTAGGGTTTTTAACCAATCTTGTGCATCCAATAAGTGATTTTGTGTTATTAGTTGAACATTTAGGTCATTTTCGTACTCCCAAGGCTTATTCTAATCCAATTAGGGTTTTAAACCAATCTTGTGCATCCAATAAGTGACTTTGTGTGATTGGATTAACATTTCGGTCATTTTCGTCGTCCGTAGGCTTATTCTAATCCAATTAGGGTTTTTAACCAATCTTGTGCATCCAACAAGTGATTTTGTGTTATTGGTTGAACATTTAGGTCATTTTCGTACTCCCTAGGCTTATGCTAATCCAATTAGGGTTTTTAACCAATCTTGTGCATCCAATAAGTGATTTTGTGTCATTGGATTAACATTTCGGTCATTTTCGTCGTCCCTAGGCTTATTCTAATCCAATTAGGGTTTTTAACCAATCTTGTGCATCCAATAAGTGATTTTGTGTCATTGGATTAATATTTCGGTCATTTTCGTCGTCCCTAGGCTGATTCAAATCCAATTAGGGTTTTTAACTAATCTTGTGCATCCGATAAGTGATTTTGTGTCATTGGATTAACATTTAGGTCATTTTCGTCCTCGCTAGGCTTATTCTAATCCAATTAGAGTTTTTAACTAATCCTGTGCATCCAATAAGTGCGTTTGTGTGGTTGGTTGATCATTTAGGTCATTTTCGTCATCCTTCGACTTATTCTAATCCAATTAGGGTTTTAAACCTATCTTGTGCATCCAATAAGTGATTTTGTGTCATTGGTTGAATATTTAGGTCATTTTCGTGCACGCTAGGCTTATTCAAATCCAATTAGGGTTTTTAACCAATCTTGTGCAACCAATAAGCGATTTTGTGTAATTGGTTGAACATTTAGGTCATTCTGGTCCTCCCTAGGCTTATTCTAATCCAATTAGAGTTTTTAACCAATCTTGTGCATCCAATAAGTGATTTTGTGTCATTGGATTAATAATTCGGTCATTTTCGTCGTCCCTAGGCTTATTCTAATCCAATTAGGGTTTTTAACCAATCTTGTGCATCCAATAAATGATTTTGTGTCATTGGATTAACATTTCGGTCATTTTTGTCGTCCCTAGGCTTATTCTAATCCAATTAGGGTTTTTAACCAATCTTGTGGATCCAATAAGTGCGTTTGTTTCATTGGTTGAATATTTAGGTCATTTTCGTCCTCCCTAGGCTTATTCTATTCTAATTAGGGTTTTTAACCAATCTTGTGCATCCGATAAGTGATTTTGTGTCATTGGATTAACATTTCAGTCATTTTTGTCGTCCTTAGGCTTATTCTAATCCAATTAGGGTTTTTAACCAATCTTGTGCATCCAATAAGTGATTTTGTGTCATTGGTTGAACATTTAGGTCATTTTCGTCCACCTTCGACTTATTCTAATCCAATAAGTGTTTTTAACCAATCTTGTGCATCCAATAATTGCGTTTGTGTCATTACTTGAACATTTAAGACATTTTCGTCATCCTTCAACTTATTCTAATCCAATTTGGGTTTTTAACCAATCTTTGCATCCAATATGTGATTTTCTATCATTGGTTGATCATTTAGGTCATTTTCGTCCTCCCTTGGCTTATTCTAATCCAATTAAGGTTTTTAAGCAATCTTGTGCATCCAATAAGTGATTTTGTGTCATTGGTTGAATATTTAGGTCATTTTCGTGCACCCTAGGCTTATTCAAATCCAATTAGGGTTTTTAACCAATCTTGTGCATCCAATAAGTGATTTTGTGTAATTGGTTGAACATTTAGGTCATTTTCGTACTCCCTAGGCTTATTCTAATCCAATTAGGGTTTTTAACCAATCTTGTGCATCCAATAAATGATTTTGTGTCCTTGGTTGAATATTTAGGTCATTTTGGACATCCTTAGGCTTATTCTAATCCAATTAGGGTTTTTAACCAATCTTGTGCATCCAATAAGTGATTTTGTGTTATTGGTTGAACATTTAGGTCATTTTCGTACTCCCTAGGCTTATGCTAATCCAATTAGGGTTTTTAACCAATCTTGTGCATCCAATAAGTGATTTTGTGTCATTGGATTAACATTTCGGTCATTTTCGTCGTCCCTAGGCTTATTCTAATCCAATTAGGGTTTTTAACCAATCTTGTGCATCCAATAAGTGATTTTGTGTCATTGGATTAATATTTCGGTCATTTT
Organism: Cicer yamashitae; assembly: GCA_037974755.1. Taxonomy (NCBI): domain Eukaryota; kingdom Viridiplantae; phylum Streptophyta; class Magnoliopsida; order Fabales; family Fabaceae; genus Cicer; species Cicer yamashitae. Next base: position 29,822,799 of record JBBPBQ010000008.1, on the reverse strand, counting down.
CGTCGTCCCTAGGCTGATTCAAATCCAATTAGGGTTTTTAACTAATCTTGTGCATCCGATAAGTGATTTTGTGTCATTGGATTAACATTTAGGTCATTTTCGTCCTCGCTAGGCTTATTCTAATCCAATTAGAGTTTTTAACTAATCCTGTGCATCCAATAAGTGCGTTTGTGTGGTTGGTTGATCATTTAGGTCATTTTCGTCATCCTTCGACTTATTCTAATCCAATTAGGGTTTTAAACCTATCTTGTGCATCCAATAAGTGATTTTGTGTCATTGGTTGAATATTTAGGTCATTTTCGTGCACGCTAGGCTTATTCAAATCCAATTAGGGTTTTTAACCAATCTTGTGCAACCAATAAGCGATTTTGTGTAATTGGTTGAACATTTAGGTCATTCTGGTCCTCCCTAGGCTTATTCTAATCCAATTAGAGTTTTTAACCAATCTTGTGCATCTAATAAGTGCGTTTGTGTCGTTGGTTGATCATTTAGGTCATTTTCGTCATCCTTCGACTTATTCTAATCAAATTAGGGTTTGTAACAAATCTTGTGCATCCAATAAGTGATTTTGTGTAATTCGTTGAACATTTAGGTCATTTTCGTACTCCCTAGGCTTTTGCTAATCCAATTAGGGTTTTTAACCAATCTTGTGCATCCAATAAGTGATTTTGTGTCATTGGATTAACATTTCGGTCATTTTCGTCGTCCCTAGGCTTATTCTAATCCAATTAGGGTTTTTAACCAATCTTGTGCATCCAATAAGTGATTTTGTGTCATTGGATTAATATTTCGGTCATTTTCGTCGTCCCTAGGCTTATTCTAATCCAATTAGGGTTTTTAACCAATCTTGTGCATCCAATAAATCATTTTGTGTCATTGGATTAACATTTCGGTCATTTTCGTCGTCCCTAGGCTTATTCTAATCCAATTAGGGTTTTTAACCAATCTTGTGCATCCAATAAGTAATTTTGTGTCATTGGTTGAATATTTAGGTCATTTTCGTGCACCCTAGGCTTATTCTAATCCAAATAGGGTTTTTAACCAATCTTGTGCAACCAATAAGTGATTTTGTGTAATTGGTTGAACATTTAGGTCATTTTGGTCCTCCCTAGGCTTATTCTAATCCAATTAGAGTTTTTAACCAATCTTGTGCATCCAATAAGTGCGTTTTTGTCGTAGGTTGATCATTTAGGTTATTTTCGTCATCCGTCGACTTATTCTAATCCAATTAGGGTTTTTAGCCAATCTTGTGCATCCAATAAGTGATTTTGTGTCCTTGGTTGAACATTTAGGTTATTTTCTTCCTCCCTAGGCTTATTCTAATCCAATGCGGGTTTTTACCCAATCTTGTGCATCCAATAAGTGATTTTGTGTCATTGGTTGAATATTTAGGTCATTTTCGACCTCCTTAGGCTTATTTTAATCCGATTAGTGTTTTTAACCAATCTTGTGCATCCAAAAGTGATTTGGTGTTATTGGTTGAACATTTAGGTCATTTTCGTACTCCCTAGGCTTATGCTAATCCAATTAGGGTTTTTAACCAATCTTGTGCATCCAATAAGTGATTTTGTGTCATTGGATTAACATTTCGGTCATTTTCGTCGTCCCTAGGCTTATTCTAATCCAATTAGGGTTTTTAACCAATCTTGTGCATCCAATAAATGATTTTGTGTCATTGGATTAACATTTCGGTCATTTTTGTCGTCCCTAGGCTTATTCTAATCCAATTAGGGTTTTTAACCAATCTTGTGGATCCAATAAGTGCGTTTGTTTCATTGGTTGAATATTTAGGTCATTTTCGTCCTCCCTAGGCTTATTCTATTCTAATTAGGGTTTTTAACCAATCTTGTGCATCCGATAAGTGATTTTGTGTCATTGGATTAACATTTCAGTCATTTTTGTCGTCCTTAGGCTTATTCTAATCCAATTAGGGTTTTTAACCAATCTTGTGCATCCAATAAGTGATTTTGTGTCATTGGTTGAACATTTAGGTCATTTTCGTCCACCTTCGACTTATTCTAATCCAATAAGGGTTTTTAACCAATCTTGTGCATCCAATAATTGCGTTTGTGTCATTACTTGAACATTTAAGACATTTTCGTCATCCTTCAACTTATTCTAATCCAATTTGGGTTTTTAACCAATCTTTGCATCCAATATGTGATTTTCTATCATTGGTTGATCATTTAGGTCATTTTCGTCCTCCCTTGGCTTATTCTAATCCAATTAAGGTTTTTAAGCAATCTTGTGCATCCAATAAGTGATTTTGTGTCATTGGTTGAATATTTAGGTCATTTTCGTGCACCCTAGGCTTATTCAAATCCAATTAGGGTTTTTAACCAATCTTGTACATCCAATAAGTGATTTTGTGTAATTGGTTGAACATTTAGGTCAATTTCGTACTCCCTAGGCTTATTCTAATCCAATTAGGGTTTTTAACCAATCTTGTGCATCCAATAAGTGATTTTGTGTCCTTGGTTGAATATTTAGGTCATTTTCGACCTCCTTAAGCTTATTCTAATCCAATTAGGGTTTTTAACCAATCTTGTGCATCCAATAAGTGATTTTGTGTTATTGGTTGAACATTTAGGTCATTTTCGTACTCCATAGGTTTATGCTAATCCAATTAGGGTTTTTAACCAATCTTGTGCATCCAATAAGTGATTTTGTGTCATTGGATTAACATTTCGGTCATTTTCGTCGTCCCTAGGCTTATTCTAATCCAATTATGGTTTTTAATCAATCTTGTGCATCCAATAAGTGATTTTGTGTCATTGGATTAACATTTCGGTCATTTTCGTCGTCCTTAGGCTTATCCTAATCCAATTAGGGTTTTTAACCAATCTTGTGCATCCAATAAGTAATTTTGTGTCATTGGTTGAATATTTAGGTCATTTTCGTGCACCCTAGGCTTATTCAAATCCAATTAGGGTTTTTAACCAATCTTGTGCATCCAATAAGTGATTTTGTGTAATTGGTTGAACATTTAGGTCATTTTCGTACTCCCTAGGCTTATTCTAATCCAATTAGGGTTTTTAACCAATCTTGTGCATCCAATAAGTGATTTTGTGTCCGTGGTTGAATATTTAGGTCATTTTCGACCTCCTTAAGCTTATTCTAATCCAATTAGGGTTTTTAACCAATCTTGTGCATCCAATAAGTGATTTTGTGTTATTGGTTGAACAATTAGGTCATTTTCGTACTCCCTAGGCTTATGCTAATCCAATTAGGGTTTTTAACCAATCTTGTGCATCCAATAAGTGATTTTGCGTCATTGGATTAACATTTCGGTCATTTTCGTCGTCCCTAGGCTTATTCTAATCCAATTAGGGTTTTTAACCAATCTTGTGCATTCGATAAGTAATTTTGTGTCATTGGATTAACATTTAGGTCATTTTCATCCTCCCTAGGCTTATTCTAATCCAATTAGAATTTTTAACTAATCCTGTGCATCCAATAAGTGCGTTTGTGTTGTTAGTTGATCATTTAGGTCATTTTCGTCATCCTTCGACTTATTCTAATCCAATTAGGGTTTTAAGCCTATCTTGTGCATCCAATAAGTGATTTTGTGTCATTGGTTGAATATTTAGGTCATTTTCGTGCACCCTAGGCTTATTCAAATCCAATTAGGGTTTTTAACCAATCTTGTGCAGCCAATAAGCGATTTAGTGTAATTGGTTGAACATTTAGGTCATTTTGGTCCTCCCTAGGCTTATTCTAATCCAATTAGAGTTTTTAACCAATCTCGTGCATCTAATAAGTGCGTTTGTGTCGTTGGTTGATCATTTAGGTCATTTTCGTCATCCTTCGACTTATTCTAATCAAATTAGGGTTTGTAACCAATCTTGGGCATCCAATAAGTGATTTTGTGTAATTCGTTGAACATTTAGGTCATTTTGGTCCTTCTAGGCTTATTCTAATCCAATTAGAGTTTTTAACCAATCTTGTGCATCCAATAAGTGCATTTGTGTCGTTGGTTGATCATTTAGGTCATTTTCGTCATCCTTCGACTTATTCTAATCCAATTAGGGTTTTTAACCAATCTTGCGCATCCAATAAGTGATTTTGTGTCCTTGGTTGAACATTTAGGTGATTTTCTTACTCCCTAGGCTTATACTAATCCAATGCGGGTTTTTAACCAATCTTGTGCATCCAATGAGTGATTTTGTGTCATTGGTTGAATATTTATGTCATTTTCGACCTCCTTAGGCTTATTCTAATCCAATTAGGGTTTTAACCAATCTTGTGCATCCAATAAGTGATTTTGTGTTATTGGTTGAACATTTAGGTCATTTTCGTACTCCCTAGGCTTATTCTAATCCAATTAGGGTTTTTAACCAATCTTGTGCATCCAATAAGTGACTTTGTGTGATTGGATTAACATTTCGGTCATTTTCGTCGTCCGTAGGCTTATTCTAATCCAATTAGGGTTTTCAACCAATCTTGTGCATCCAATAAGTGATTTTGTGTCATTGGATTAACATTTCGGTCATTTTCGTCGTCCCTAGGCTTATTCTAATCCAATTAAGGTTTTTAACCAATCTTGTGCATCCAATAAGTGATTTTGTGTCATTGGATTAACATTTCGGTCATTTTTGTCGTCCTTAGGCTTATCCTAATCCAATTAGGGTTTTTAACCAATCTTGTGCATCCAATAAGTAATTTTGTGTCATTGGTTGAATATTTAGGTCATTTTCGTGCACCCTAGGCTTATTCAAATCCAAATAGGGTTTTTAACCAATCTTGTGCAACCAATAAGTGATTTTGTGTAATTGGTTGAACATTTAGGTCATTTTGGTCCTCCCTAGGCTTATTCTAATCCAATTAGAGTTTTTAACCAATCTTGTGCATCCAATAAGTGCGTTTTTGTCGTAGGTTGATCATTTAGGTTATTTTCGTCATCCGTCGACTTATTCTAATCCAATTAGGGTTTTTAGCCAATCTTGTGCATCCAATAAGTGATTTTGTGTCCTTGGTTGAACATTTAGGTTATTTTCTTCCTCCCTAGGCTTATTCTAATCCAATGCGGGTTTTTACCCAATCTTGTGCATCCAATAAGTGATTTTGTGTCATTGGTTGAATATTTAGGTCATTTTCGACCTCCTTAGGCTTATTTTAATCCGATTAGTGTTTTTAACCAATCTTGTGCATCCAAAAGTGATTTGGTGTTATTGGTTGAACATTTAGGTCATTTTCGTACTCCCTAGGCTTATGCTAATCCAATTAGGGTTTTTAACCAATCTTGTGCATCCAATAAGTGATTTTGTGTCATTGGATTAACATTTCGGTCATTTTCGTCGTCCCTAGGCTTATTCTAATCCAATTAGGGTTTTTAACCAATCTTGTGCATCCAATAAATGATTTTGTGTCATTGGATTAACATTTCGGTCATTTTTGTCGTCCCTAGGCTTATTCTAATCCAATTAGGGTTTTTAACCAATCTTGTGGATCCAATAAGTGCGTTTGTTTCATTGGTTGAATATTTAAGTCATTTTGGTCCTCCCTAGGCTTATTCTATTCTAATTAGGGTTTTTAACCAATCTTGTGCATCCGATAAGTGATTTTGTGTCATTGGATTAACATTTCAGTCATTTTTGTCGTCCTTAGGCTTATTCTAATCCAATTAGGGTTTTTAACCAATCTTGTGCATCCAATAAGTGATTTTGTGTCATTGGTTGAACATTTAGGTCATTTTCGTCCACCTTCGACTTATTCTAATCCAATAAGTGTTTTTAACCAATCTTGTGCATCCAATAATTGCGTTTGTGTCATTACTTGAACATTTAAGACATTTTCGTCATCCTTCAACTTATTCTAATCCAATT
>JBBPBQ010000008.1:29759870-29806991 GCA_037974755.1 Cicer yamashitae | reverse complement strand
CAATCTTGTGCATCCAATAAGTGATTTTGTGTCATTGGATTAACATTTCGGTCATTTTCGTCGTCCTTAGGCTTATCCTAATCCAATTAGGGTTTTTAACCAATCTTGTGCATCCAATAACTAATTTTGTGTCATTGGTTGAATATTTAGGTCATTTTCGTGCACCCTAGGCTTATTCAAATCCAATTAGGGTTTTTAACCAATCTTGTGCATCCAATAAGTGATTTTGTGTCCGTGGTTGAATATTTAGGTCATTTTCGACCTCCTTAAGCTTATTCTAATCCAATTAGGGTTTTTAACCAATCTTGTGCATCCAATAAGTGATTTTGTGTTATTGGTTGAACATTTAGGTCATTTTCGTACTCCCTAGGCTTATGCTAATCCAATTAGGGTTTTTAACCAATCTTGTGCATCCAATAAGTGATTTTGCGTCATTGGATTAACATTTCGGTCATTTTCGTCGTCCCTAGGCTTATTCTAATCCAATTAGGGTTTTTAACCAATCTTGTGCATTCGATAAGTAATTTTGTGTCATTGGATTAACATTTAGGTCATTTTCATCCTCCCTAGGCTTATTCTAATCCAATTAGAATTTTTAACTAATCCTGTGCATCCAATAAGTGCGTTTGTGTTGTTAGTTGATCATTTAGGTCATTTTCGTCATCCTTCGACTTATTCTAATCCAATTAGGGTTTTAAGCCTATCTTGTGCATCCAATAAGTGATTTTGTGTCATTGGTTGAATATTTAGGTCATTTTCGTGCACCCTAGGCTTATTCAAATCCAATTAGGGTTTTTAACCAATCTTGTGCAGCCAATAAGCGATTTAGTGTAATTGGTTGAACATTTAGGTCATTTTGGTCCTCCCTAGGCTTATTCTAATCCAATTAGAGTTTTTAACCAATCTCGTGCATCTAATAAGTGCGTTTGTGTCGTTGGTTGATCATTTAGGTCATTTTCGTCATCCTTCGACTTATTCTAATCAAATTAGGGTTTGTAACCAATCTTGGGCATCCAATAAGTGATTTTGTGTAATTCGTTGAACATTTAGGTCATTTTGGTCCTTCTAGGCTTATTCTAATCCAATTAGAGTTTTTAACCAATCTTGTGCATCCAATAAGTGCGTTTTTGTCGTTGGTTGATCATTTAGGTTATTTTCGTCATCCTTCGACTTATTCTAATCCAATTAGGGTTTTTAGCCAATCTTGTGCATCCAATAAGTGATTTTGTGTCATTGGATTAATAATTCGGTCATTTTCGTCGTCCCTAGGCTTATTCTAATCCAATTAGGGTTTTTAACCAATCTTGTGCATCCAATAAATGATTTTGTGTCATTGGATTAACATTTCGGTCATTTTTGTCGTCCCTAGGCTTATTCTAATCCAATTAGGGTTTTTAACCAATCTTGTGGATCCAATAAGTGCGTTTGTTTCATTGGTTGAATATTTAGGTCATTTTCGTCCTCCCTAGGCTTATTCTATTCTAATTAGGGTTTTTAACCAATCTTGTGCATCCGATAAGTGATTTTGTGTCATTGGATTAACATTTCAGTCATTTTTGTCGTCCTTAGGCTTATTCTAATCCAATTAGGGTTTTTAACCAATCTTGTGCATCCAATAAGTGATTTTGTGTCATTGGTTGAACATTTAGGTCATTTTCGTCCACCTTCGACTTATTCTAATCCAATAAGGGTTTTTAACCAATCTTGTGCATCCAATAATTGCGTTTGTGTCATTACTTGAACATTTAAGACATTTTCGTCATCCTTCAACTTATTCTAATCCAATTTGGGTTTTTAACCAATCTTTGCATCCAATATGTGATTTTCTATCATTGGTTGATCATTTAGGTCATTTTCGTCCTCCCTTGGCTTATTCTAATCCAATTAAGGTTTTTAAGCAATCTTGTGCATCCAATAAGTGATTTTGTGTCATTGGTTGAATATTTAGGTCATTTTCGTGCACCCTAGGCTTATTCAAATCCAATTAGGGTTTTTAACCAATCTTGTACATCCAATAAGTGATTTTGTGTAATTGGTTGAACATTTAGGTCAATTTCGTACTCCCTAGGCTTATTCTAATCCAATTAGGGTTTTTAACCAATCTTGTGCATCCAATAAGTGATTTTGTGTCCTTGGTTGAATATTTAGGTCATTTTCGACCTCCTTAAGCTTATTCTAATCCAATTAGGGTTTTTAACCAATCTTGTGCATCCAATAAGTGATTTTGTGTTATTGGTTGAACATTTAGGTCATTTTCGTACTCCATAGGCTTATGCTAATCCAATTAGGGTTTTTAACCAATCTTGTGCATCCAATAAGTGATTTTGTGTCATTGGATTAACATTTCGGTCATTTTCGTCGTCCCTAGGCTTATTCTAATCCAATTATGGTTTTTAATCAATCTTGTGCATCCAATAAGTGATTTTGTGTCATTGGATTAACATTTCGGTCATTTTCGTCGTCCTTAGGCTTATCCTAATCCAATTAGGGTTTTTAACCAATCTTGTGCATCCAATAAGTAATTTTGTGTCATTGGTTGAATATTTAGGTCATTTTCGTGCACCCTAGGCTTATTCAAATCCAATTAGGGTTTTTAACCAATCTTGTGCATCCAATAAGTGATTTTGTGTAATTGGTTGAACATTTAGGTCATTTTCGTACTCCCTAGGCTTATTCTAATCCAATTAGGGTTTTTAACCAATCTTGTGCATCCAATAAGTGATTTTGTGTCCGTGGTTGAATATTTAGGTCATTTTCGACCTCCTTAAGCTTATTCTAATCCAATTAGGGTTTTTAACCAATCTTGTGCATCCAATAAGTGATTTTGTGTTATTGGTTGAACAATTAGGTCATTTTCGTACTCCCTAGGCTTATGCTAATCCAATTAGGGTTTTTAACCAATCTTGTGCATCCAATAAGTGATTTTGCGTCATTGGATTAACATTTCGGTCATTTTCGTCGTCCCTAGGCTTATTCTAATCCAATTAGGGTTTTTAACCAATCTTGTGCATTCGATAAGTAATTTTGTGTCATTGGATTAACATTTAGGTCATTTTCATCCTCCCTAGGCTTATTCTAATCCAATTAGAATTTTTAACTAATCCTGTGCATCCAATAAGTGCGTTTGTGTTGTTAGTTGATCATTTAGGTCATTTTCGTCATCCTTCGACTTATTCTAATCCAATTAGGGTTTTAAGCCTATCTTGTGCATCCAATAAGTGATTTTGTGTCATTGGTTGAATATTTAGGTCATTTTCGTGCACCCTAGGCTTATTCAAATCCAATTAGGGTTTTTAACCAATCTTGTGCAGCCAATAAGCGATTTAGTGTAATTGGTTGAACATTTAGGTCATTTTGGTCCTCCCTAGGCTTATTCTAATCCAATTAGAGTTTTTAACCAATCTCGTGCATCTAATAAGTGCGTTTGTGTCGTTGGTTGATCATTTAGGTCATTTTCGTCATCCTTCGACTTATTCTAATCAAATTAGGGTTTGTAACCAATCTTGGGCATCCAATAAGTGATTTTGTGTAATTCGTTGAACATTTAGGTCATTTTGGTCCTTCTAGGCTTATTCTAATCCAATTAGAGTTTTTAACCAATCTTGTGCATCCAATAAGTGCATTTGTGTCGTTGGTTGATCATTTAGGTCATTTTCGTCATCCTTCGACTTATTCTAATCCAATTAGGGTTTTTAACCAATCTTGCGCATCCAATAAGTGATTTTGTGTCCTTGGTTGAACATTTAGGTGATTTTCTTACTCCCTAGGCTTATACTAATCCAATGCGGGTTTTTAACCAATCTTGTGCATCCAATGAGTGATTTTGTGTCATTGGTTGAATATTTATGTCATTTTCGACCTCCTTAGGCTTATTCTAATCCAATTAGGGTTTTAACCAATCTTGTGCATCCAATAAGTGATTTTGTGTTATTGGTTGAACATTTAGGTCATTTTCGTACTCCCTAGGCTTATTCTAATCCAATTAGGGTTTTTAACCAATCTTGTGCATCCAATAAGTGACTTTGTGTGATTGGATTAACATTTCGGTCATTTTCGTCGTCCGTAGGCTTATTCTAATCCAATTAGGGTTTTCAACCAATCTTGTGCATCCAATAAGTGATTTTGTGTCATTGGATTAACATTTCGGTCATTTTCGTCGTCCCTAGGCTTATTCTAATCCAATTAAGGTTTTTAACCAATCTTGTGCATCCAATAAGTGATTTTGTGTCATTGGATTAACATTTCGGTCATTTTCGTCGTCCTTAGGCTTATCCTAATCCAATTAGGGTTTTTAACCAATCTTGTGCATCCAATAAGTAATTTTGTGTCATTGGTTGAATATTTAGGTCATTTTCGTGCACCCTAGGCTTATTCAAATCCAAATAGGGTTTTTAACCAATCTTGTGCAACCAATAAGTGATTTTGTGTAATTGGTTGAACATTTAGGTCATTTTGGTCCTCCCTAGGCTTATTCTAATCCAATTAGAGTTTTTAACCAATCTTGTGCATCCAATAAGTGCGTTTTTGTCGTTGGTTGATCATTTAGGTTATTTTCGTCATCCTTCGACTTATTCTAATCCAATTAGGGTTTTTAGCCAATCTTGTGCATCCAATAAGTGATTTTGTGTCATTGGATTAATAATTCGGTCATTTTCGTCGTCCCTAGGCTTATTCTAATCCAATTAGGGTTTTTAACCAATCTTGTGCATCCAATAAATGATTTTGTGTCATTGGATTAACATTTCGGTCATTTTTGTCGTCCCTAGGCTTATTCTAATCCAATTAGGGTTTTTAACCAATCTTGTGGATCCAATAAGTGCGTTTGTTTCATTGGTTGAATATTTAGGTCATTTTCGTCCTCCCTAGGCTTATTCTATTCTAATTAGGGTTTTTAACCAATCTTGTGCATCCGATAAGTGATTTTGTGTCATTGGATTAACATTTCAGTCATTTTTGTCGTCCTTAGGCTTATTCTAATCCAATTAGGGTTTTTAACCAATCTTGTGCATCCAATAAGTGATTTTGTGTCATTGGTTGAACATTTAGGTCATTTTCGTCCACCTTCGACTTATTCTAATCCAATAAGGGTTTTTAACCAATCTTGTGCATCCAATAATTGCGTTTGTGTCATTACTTGAACATTTAAGACATTTTCGTCATCCTTCAACTTATTCTAATCCAATTTGGGTTTTTAACCAATCTTTGCATCCAATATGTGATTTTCTATCATTGGTTGATCATTTAGGTCATTTTCGTCCTCCCTTGGCTTATTCTAATCCAATTAAGGTTTTTAAGCAATCTTGTGCATCCAATAAGTGATTTTGTGTCATTGGTTGAATATTTAGGTCATTTTCGTGCACCCTAGGCTTATTCAAATCCAATTAGGGTTTTTAACCAATCTTGTACATCCAATAAGTGATTTTGTGTAATTGGTTGAACATTTAGGTCAATTTCGTACTCCCTAGGCTTATTCTAATCCAATTAGGGTTTTTAACCAATCTTGTGCATCCAATAAGTGATTTTGTGTCCTTGGTTGAATATTTAGGTCATTTTCGACCTCCTTAAGCTTATTCTAATCCAATTAGGGTTTTTAACCAATCTTGTGCATCCAATAAGTGATTTTGTGTTATTGGTTGAACATTTAGGTCATTTTCGTACTCCATAGGCTTATGCTAATCCAATTAGGGTTTTTAACCAATCTTGTGCATCCAATAAGTGATTTTGTGTCATTGGATTAACATTTCGGTCATTTTCGTCGTCCCTAGGCTTATTCTAATCCAATTATGGTTTTTAATCAATCTTGTGCATCCAATAAGTGATTTTGTGTCATTGGATTAACATTTCGGTCATTTTCGTCGTCCTTAGGCTTATCCTAATCCAATTAGGGTTTTTAACCAATCTTGTGCATCCAATAACTAATTTTGTGTCATTGGTTGAATATTTAGGTCATTTTCGTGCACCCTAGGCTTATTCAAATCCAATTAGGGTTTTTAACCAATCTTGTGCATCCAATAAGTGATTTTGTGTAATTGGTTGAACATTTAGGTCATTTTCGTACTCCCTAGGCTTATTCTAATCCAATTAGGGTTTTTAACCAATCTTGTGCATCCAATAAGTGATTTTGTGTCCGTGGTTGAATATTTAGGTCATTTTCGACCTCCTTAAGCTTATTCTAATCCAATTAGGGTTTTTAACCAATCTTGTGCATCCAATAAGTGATTTTGTGTTATTGGTTGAACAATTAGGTCATTTTCGTACTCCCTAGGCTTATGCTAATCCAATTAGGGTTTTTAACCAATCTTGTGCATCCAATAAGTGATTTTGCGTCATTGGATTAACATTTCGGTCATTTTCGTCGTCCCTAGGCTTATTCTAATCCAATTAGGGTTTTTAACCAATCTTGTGCATTCGATAAGTAATTTTGTGTCATTGGATTAACATTTAGGTCATTTTCATCCTCCCTAGGCTTATTCTAATCCAATTAGAATTTTTAACTAATCCTGTGCATCCAATAAGTGCGTTTGTGTTGTTAGTTGATCATTTAGGTCATTTTCGTCATCCTTCGACTTATTCTAATCCAATTAGGGTTTTAAGCCTATCTTGTGCATCCAATAAGTGATTTTGTGTCATTGGTTGAATATTTAGGTCATTTTCGTGCACCCTAGGCTTATTCAAATCCAATTAGGGTTTTTAACCAATCTTGTGCAGCCAATAAGCGATTTAGTGTAATTGGTTGAACATTTAGGTCATTTTGGTCCTCCCTAGGCTTATTCTAATCCAATTAGAGTTTTTAACCAATCTCGTGCATCTAATAAGTGCGTTTGTGTCGTTGGTTGATCATTTAGGTCATTTTCGTCATCCTTCGACTTATTCTAATCAAATTAGGGTTTGTAACCAATCTTGGGCATCCAATAAGTGATTTTGTGTAATTCGTTGAACATTTAGGTCATTTTGGTCCTTCTAGGCTTATTCTAATCCAATTAGAGTTTTTAACCAATCTTGTGCATCCAATAAGTGCGTTTTTGTCGTTGGTTGATCATTTAGGTTATTTTCGTCATCCTTCGACTTATTCTAATCCAATTAGGGTTTTTAGCCAATCTTGTGCATCCAATAAGTGATTTTGTGTCATTGGATTAATAATTCGGTCATTTTCGTCGTCCCTAGGCTTATTCTAATCCAATTAGGGTTTTTAACCAATCTTGTGCATCCAATAAATGATTTTGTGTCATTGGATTAACATTTCGGTCATTTTTGTCGTCCCTAGGCTTATTCTAATCCAATTAGGGTTTTTAACCAATCTTGTGGATCCAATAAGTGCGTTTGTTTCATTGGTTGAATATTTAGGTCATTTTCGTCCTCCCTAGGCTTATTCTATTCTAATTAGGGTTTTTAACCAATCTTGTGCATCCGATAAGTGATTTTGTGTCATTGGATTAACATTTCAGTCATTTTTGTCGTCCTTAGGCTTATTCTAATCCAATTAGGGTTTTTAACCAATCTTGTGCATCCAATAAGTGATTTTGTGTCATTGGTTGAACATTTAGGTCATTTTCGTCCACCTTCGACTTATTCTAATCCAATAAGGGTTTTTAACCAATCTTGTGCATCCAATAATTGCGTTTGTGTCATTACTTGAACATTTAAGACATTTTCGTCATCCTTCAACTTATTCTAATCCAATTTGGGTTTTTAACCAATCTTTGCATCCAATATGTGATTTTCTATCATTGGTTGATCATTTAGGTCATTTTCGTCCTCCCTTGGCTTATTCTAATCCAATTAAGGTTTTTAAGCAATCTTGTGCATCCAATAAGTGATTTTGTGTCATTGGTTGAATATTTAGGTCATTTTCGTGCACCCTAGGCTTATTCAAATCCAATTAGGGTTTTTAACCAATCTTGTGCATCCAATAAGTGATTTTGTGTAATTGGTTGAACATTTAGGTCATTTTGGTCCTCCCTAGGCTTATTCTAATCCAATTAGAGTTTTTAACCAATCTTGTGCATCCAATAAGTGCGTTTGTGTCGTTGGTTGATCATTTAGGTCATTTTCGTCATCCTTCGACTTATTCTAATCCAATTAGGGTTTTTAACCAATCTTGCGCATCCAATAAGTGATTTTGTGTCCTTGGTTGAACATTTAGGTCATTTTCTTCCTCCCTAGGCTTATTCTAATCCAATTAGGGTTTTTAACCAATCTTGTGCATCCAATAAGTGATTTTGTGTTATTGGTTGAACATTTAGGTTATTTTCGTACTCCCTAGGCTTATTCTAATCCAATTAGGGTTTTTAACCAATCTTGTGCATCCAATAAGTGATTTTGTGTCATTGGATTAACATTTCGGTCATTTTCGTCGTCCCTAGGCTTATTCTAATCCAATTAGGGTTTTTAACCAATCTTGTGCATCCAATAAGTAATTTTGTGTCATTGGTTGAATATTTAGGTCATTTTCGTGCACCCTAGGCTTATTCAAATCCAAATAGGGTTTTTAACCAATCTTGTGCAACCAATAAGTGATTTTGTGTAATTGGTTGAACATTTAGGTCATTTTGGTCCTCCCTAGGCTTATTCTAATCCAATTAGAGTTTTTAACCAATCTTGTGCATCCAATAAGTGCGTTTTTGTCGTTGGTTGATCATTTAGGTTATTTTCGTCATCCTTCGACTTATTCTAATCCAATTAGGGTTTTTAGCCAATCTTGTGCATCCAATAAGTGATTTTGTGTTATTGGTTGAACATTTAAGTCATTTTCGTACTCCCTAGGCTTATGCTAATCCAATTAGGGTTTTAACCAATCTTGTGCATCCAATAAGTGATTTTGTGTCATTGGATTAACATTTCGGTCATTTTCGTCGTCCCTAGGCTTCTTCTAATCCAATTAGGGTTTTTAACAAATCTTGTGCATCCAATAAGTGCGTTTGTTTCATTGGTTGAATATTTAGGTCATTTTCGTCCTCCCTAGGCTTATTCTATTCTAATTAGAGTTTTTAACCAATCTTGTGCATCCGATAAGTGATTTTGTGTCATTAGATTAACATTTCAGTCATTTTTGTCGTCCCTAGGCTTATTCTAATCCAATTAGGGTTTTTAACCAATCTTGTGCATCCAATTAGTGCGTTTGTTTCATTGGTTGAATATTTAGGTCATTTTCTTCCTCCCTAGGCTTATTCAAATCCAATTAGGGTTTTTAACCAATCTTGTGCATCCGATAAGTGATTTTGTGTCATTGGATTAACATTTAGGTCATTTTCGTCATCCTTCGACTTATTCTAATCCAATTAGGGTTTTAAACCTATCTTGTGCATCCAATAAGTGATTTTTTGTCATTGGTTGAATATTTAGGTCATTTTCGTGCACCCTAGGCTTATTCAAATCCAATTAGGGTTTTTAACCAATCTTGTGCAACCAATAAGTGATTTTGTGTAATTGGTTGAACATTTAGGTCATTTTGGTCCTCCCTAGGCTTATTCTAATCCAATTAGAGTTTTTAACCAATCTCGTGCATCTAATAAGTGCGTTTGTGTCGTTGGTTGATCATTTAGGTCATTTTCGTCATCCTTCGACTTATTCTAATCAAATTAGGGTTTGTAACCAATCTTGGGCATCCAATAAGTGATTTTGTGTAATTCGTTGAACATTTAGGTCATTTTGGTCCTTCTAGGCTTATTCTAATCCAATTAGAGTTTTTAACCAATCTTGTGCATCCAATAAGTGCATTTGTGTCGTTGGTTGATCATTTAGGTCATTTTCGTCATCCTTCGACTTATTCTAATCCAATTAGGGTTTTTAACCAATCTTGCGCATCCAATAAGTGATTTTGTGTCCTTGGTTGAACATTTAGGTGATTTTCTTACTCCCTAGGCTTATACTAATCCAATGCGGGTTTTTAACCAATCTTGTGCATCCAATGAGTGATTTTGTGTCATTGGTTGAATATTTAGGTCATTTTCGACCTCCTTAGGCTTATTCTAATCCAATTAGGGTTTTAACCAATCTTGTGCATCCAATAAGTGATTTTGTGTTATTGGTTGAACATTTAGGTCATTTTCGTACTCCCTAGGCTTATTCTAATCCAATTAGGGTTTTTAACCAATCTTGTGCATCCAATAAGTGACTTTGTGTGATTGGATTAACATTTCGGTCATTTTCGTCGTCCGTAGGCTTATTCTAATCCAATTAGGGTTTTCAACCAATCTTGTGCATCCAATAAGTGATTTTGTGTCATTGGATTAACATTTCGGTCATTTTCGTCGTCCCTAGGCTTATTCTAATCCAATTAAGGTTTTTAACCAATCTTGTGCATCCAATAAGTGATTTTGTGTCATTGGATTAACATTTCGGTCATTTTTGTCGTCCTTAGGCTTATCCTAATCCAATTAGGGTTTTTAACCAATCTTGTGCATCCAATAAGTAATTTTGTGTCATTGGTTGAATATTTAGGTCATTTTCGTGCACCCTAGGCTTATTCAAATCCAAATAGGGTTTTTAACCAATCTTGTGCAACCAATAAGTGATTTTGTGTAATTGGTTGAACATTTAGGTCATTTTGGTCCTCCCTAGGCTTATTCTAATCCAATTAGAGTTTTTAACAAATCTTGTGCATCCAATAAGTGCGTTTTTGTCGTTGGTTGATCATTTAGGTTATTTTCGTCATCCTTCGACTTATTCTAATCCAATTAGGGTTTTTAGCCAATCTTGTGCATCCAATAAGTGATTTTGTGTTATTGGTTGAACATTTAAGTCATTTTCGTACTCCCTAGGCTTATGCTAATCCAATTAGGGTTTTAACCAATCTTGTGCATCCAATAAGTGATTTTGTGTCATTGGATTAACATTTCGGTCATTTTCGTCGTCCCTAGGCTTCTTCTAATCCAATTAGGGTTTTTAACAAATCTTGTGCATCCAATAAGTGCGTTTGTTTCATTGGTTGAATATTTAGGTCATTTTCGTCCTCCCTAGGCTTATTCTATTCTAATTAGGGTTTTTAACCAATCTTGTGCATCCGATAAGTGATTTTGTGTCATTAGATTAACATTTCAGTCATTTGTCGTCCCTAGGCTTATTCTAATCCAATTAGGGTTTTTAACCAATCTTGTGCATCCAATTAGTGCGTTTGTTTCATTGGTTGAATATTTAGGTCATTTTCTTCCTCCCTAGGCTTATTCAAATCCAATTAGGGTTTTTAACCAATCTTGTGCATCCGATAAGTGATTTTGTGTCATTGGATTAACATTTAGGTCATTTTCGTCATCCTTCGACTTATTCTAATCCAATTAGGGTTTTAAACCTATCTTGTGCATCCAATAAGTGATTTTTTGTCATTGGTTGAATATTTAGGTCATTTTCGTGCACCCTAGGCTTATTCAAATCCAATTAGGGTTTTTAACCAATCTTGTGCATCCGATAAGTGATTTTGTGTCATTGGATTAACATTTCGGTCATTTTCGTCGTCCCTAGGCTTATTCTAATCCAACTAGGGTTTTTAACCAATCTTGTGCATCTAATAAGTGATTTTGTGTCATTGGATTAATATTTCGGTCATTTTCGTTGCCTTAGGCTTATTCAAATCCAATTAGGGTTTTTAACCAATCTTGTGCATCCGATAAGTGATTTTGTGTCATTGGATTAACATTTAGGTCATTTTGGTCCTCCCTAGGCTTATTCAAATCCAATTAGAGTTTTTAACTAATCCTGTGCATCCAATAAGTGCGTTTGTGTTGTTGGTTGATCATTTAGGTCATTTTCGTCATCCTTCGACTTATTCTAATCCAATTAGGGTTTTAAACCTATCTTGTGCATCCAATAAGTGATTTTGTGTCATTGGTTGAATATTTAGGTCATTTTCGTGCACCCTAGGCTTATTCAAATCCAATTAGGGTTTTTAACCAATCTTGTGCAACCAATAAGCGATTTTGTGTAATTGGTTGAACATTTAGGTCATTCTGGTCCTCCCTAGGCTTATTCTAATCCAATTAGAGTTTTTAACCAATCTTGTGCATCCAATAAGTGCGTTTGTGTCGTTGGTTGATCATTTAGGTCATTTTCGTCATCCTTCGAATTATTCTAATCAAATTAGGGTTTGTAACCAATCTTGTGTATCCAATAAGTGATTTTGTGTAATTCTTTGAACATTTAGGTCATTTTGGTCCTTCTAGGCTTATTCTAATCCAATTAGAGTTTTTAACCAATCTTGTGCATCCAATAAGTGCATTTGTGTCGTGGGTTGATCATTTAGGTCATTTTCGTCATCCTTCGACTTATTCTAATCCAATTAGGATTTTTAACCAATCTTGCGCATCCAATAAGTGATTTTGTGTCCTTGGTTGAACATTTAGGTCATTTTCTTACTCCCTAGGCTTATTCTAATCCAATGCGGGTTTTTAACCAATCTTGTGCATCCAATAAGTGATTTTGTGTCATTGGTTGAATATTTAGGTCATTTTCGACCTCCTTAGGCTTATTCTAATCCAATTAGGGTTTTTAACCAATTTTGTGCATCCAATAAGTGATTTTGTGTAATTGGTTGAACATTTAGGTCATTTTGGTCCTCCCTAGGCTTATTCTAATCCAATTAGAGTTTTTAGACACTCTTGTGCATCAAATAAGTGCGTTTTTGTCGTTGGTTGATCATTTAGGTTATTTTCATCATCCTTCGACTTATTCTAATCCAATTAGGGTTTTTAGCCAATCTTGTGCATCCAATAAGTGATTTTGTGTTATTGGTTGAACATTTAGGTCATTTTCGTCGTCCCTAGGCTTGTTCTAATCCAATTAGGGTTTTTAACCAATCTTGTGCATCCAATAAGTGATTTTGTGTCATTGGATTAATATTTCGGTCATTTTCGTCGTCCCTAGGCTTATTCTAATCCAATTAGGGTTTTCAACCAATCTTGTGCATCCAATAAGTGTGTTTTTTTCATTGGTTGAATATTTAGGTCATTTTCGTCCTCCCTAGGCTTATTCTATTCTAATTAGGGTTTTTAACCAATCTTGTGCATCCGATAAGTGATTTTGTGTCATTGGATTAACATTTCAGTCATTTTTGTCGTCCATAGGCTTATTCTAATCCAATTAGGGTTTTTAACCAATCTTGCGCATCCAATAAGTGATTTTGTGTCCTTGGTTGAACATTTAGGTCATTTTCTTACTCCCTAGGCTTATTCTAATCCAATGCGGGTTTTTAACCAATCTTGTGCATCCAATAAGTGATTTTGTGTCATTGGTTGAATATTTAGGTCATTTTCGACCTCTTTAGGCTTATTCTAATCCAATTAGAGTTTTTAGACAATCTTGTGCATCCAATAAGTGCGTTTTGGTCGTTGGTTGATCATTTAGGTTATTTTCGTCATCCTTCGACTTATTCTAATCCAATTAGGGTTTTTAGCCAATCTTGTGCATCCAATAAGTGATTTTGTGTTATTGGTTGATCATTTAGGTTATTTTCGTCATCCTTCGACTTATTCTAACCCAATTAGGGTTTTTAGCCAATCTTGTGCATCCAATAAGTGATTTTGTGTTATTGGTTGAACATTTAGGTCATTTTCGTCGTCCCTAGGCTTATTCTAATCCAATTAGGGTTTTTAACCAATCTTGGGCATCCAATAAGTGATTTTGTGTAATTGGATTAATATTTCGGTCATTTTCGTCGTCCCTAGGCTTATTCTAATCTAATTAGGGTTTTTAACCAACCTTGTGCATCCAATAAATGATTTTGTGTCATTGGATTAACATTTCAGTCATTTTTGTCGTCCATAGGCTTATTCTAATCCAATTAGGGTTTTTAACCAATCTTGTGCATCCAATAAGTGCGTTTGTTTCATTGGTTGAATATTTAGGTCATTTTTGTCCTCCCTAGGCTTATTCAAATCCAATTAGGGTTTTTAACCAATCTTGTGCATCCAATAAGTGCGTTTGTGTCGTTGGTTGATCATTTAGGTCATTTTCATCATCCTTCGACTTATTCTAATCAAATTAGGGTTTGTAACCAATCCTGTGCATCCAATAAGTGATTTTGTGTAATTCGTTGAACATTTAGGTCATTTTGGTCCTTCTAGGCTTATTCTAATCCAATTAGAGTTTTTAACCAATCTTGTGCATCCAATAAGTGCATTTGTGTCGGTTGTTGATCATTTAGGTCATTTTCGTCATCCTTCGACTTATTCTAATCCAATTAGGGTTTTTAACCAATCTTGCGCATCCAATAAGTGAGTTTGTGTCCTTGGTTGAACATTTAGGTCATTTTCTTACTCCCTAGGCTTATTCTAATCCAATTAGAGTTTTTAACCAATCTTGTGCATCCAATAAGTGCGTTTTTTTCGTTGGTTGATCATTTAGGTTATTTTCGTCATCCTTCGACTTATTCTAATCCAATTAGAGTTTTTAGCCAATCTTGTGCATCAAATAAGTGATTTTGTGTCATTGGTTGAATATTTAGGTCATTTTCGACCTCCTTAGGCTTATTCTAATCCAATTAGGGTTTTTAACCAATTTTGTGCATCCAATAAGTGATTTTGTGTAATTGGTTGAACATTTAGGTCATTTTGGTCCTCCCTAGGCTTATTCTAATCCAATTAGAGTTTTTAGACAATCTTGTGCATCCAATAAGTGCGTTTTTGTCGTTGGTTGATCATTTAGGTTATTTTCGTCATCCTTCGACTTATTCTAATCCAATTAGGGTTTTTAACCAATCTTGTGCATCCAATAAGTGATTTTGTGTTATTGGTTGAACATTTAGGTCATTTTCGTCGTCCCTAGGCTTATTCTAATCCAATTAGGGTTTTTAGCCAATCTTGTGCATCCAATAAGTGATTTTGTGTTATTGGTTGAACATTTAGGTCATTTTCGTCGTCCCTAGGCTTATTCTAATCCAATTAGGGTTTTTAACCAATCTTGTGCATCCAATAAGTGATTTTGTGTTATTGATTGAACATTTAGGTCATTTTCGTCGTCCCTAGGCTTATTCTAATCCAATTAGGGTTTTTAACCAATCTTGTGCATCCAATAAGTGATTTTGTGTCATTGGATTAATATTTCGGTCATTTTCGTCGTCCCTAGGCTTATTCTAATCCAATTAGGGTTTTTAACCAATCTTGTGCATCCAATAAATGATTTTGTGTCATTGGATTAACATTTCGGTCATTTTTGTCGTCCCTAGGCTTATTCTAATCCAATTATGGTTTTTAACCAATCTTGTGGATCCAATAAGTGCGTTTGTTTCATTGGTTGAATATTTAGGTCATTTTCGTCCTCCCTAGGCTTATTCTATTCTAATTAAGGTTTTTAACCAATCTTGTGCATCCGATAAGTGATTTTGTGTCATTGGATTAACATTTCAGTCATTTTTGTCGTCCTTAGGCTTATTCTAATCCAATTAGGGTTTTTAACCAATCTTGTGCATCCAATAAGTGATTTTGTGTCATTGGTTGAACATTTAGGTCATTTTCGTCCACCTTCGACTTATTCTAATCCAATAAGGGTTTTTAACCAATCTTGTGCATCCAATAATTGCGTTTGTGTCATTACTTGAACATTTAAGACATTTTCGTCATCCTTCAACTTATTCTAATCCAATTTGGGTTTTTAACCAATCTTTGCATCCAATATGTGATTTTCTATCATTGGTTGATCATTTAGGTCATTTTCGTCCTCCCTTGGCTTATTCTAATCCAATTAAGGTTTTTAAGCAATCTTGTGCATCCAATAAGTGATTTTGTGTCATTGGTTGAATATTTAGGTCATTTTCGTGCACCCTAGGCTTATTCAAATCCAATTAGGGTTTTTAACCAATCTTGTGCATCCAATAAGTGATTTTGTGTAATTGGTTGAACATTTAGGTTATTTTGGTCCTCCCTAGGCATATTCCAATCCAATTAGAGTTTTTAACTAATCTTGTGCATCCAATAAGTGCGTTTGTGTTGTTGGTTGATCATTTAGGTCATTTTCGTCATCCTTCGACTTATTCTAATCCAATTAGGGTTTTAAACCTATCTTGTGCATCCAATAAGTGATTTTGTGTCATTGTTTGAATATTTAGGTCATTTTCGTGCACCCTAGGCTTATTCAAATCCAATTAGGGTTTTTAACCAATTTTGTGCATCCAATAAGTGATTTTGTGTAATTGGTTGAACATTTAGGTCATTTTGGTCCTCCCTAGGCTTATTCTAATCCAATTAGAGTTTTTAGACACTCTTGTGCATCAAATAAGTGCGTTTTTGTCGTTGGTTGATCATTTAGGTTATTTTCATCATCCTTCGACTTATTCTAATCCAATTAGGGTTTTTAGCCAATCTTGTGCATCCAATAAGTGATTTTGTGTTATTGGTTGAACATTTAGGTCATTTTCGTCGTCCCTAGGCTTGTTCTAATCCAATTAGGGTTTTTAACCAATCTTGTGCATCCAATAAGTGATTTTGTGTCATTGGATTAATATTTCGGTCATTTTCGTCGTCCCTAGGCTTATTCTAATCCAATTAGGGTTTTCAACCAATCTTGTGCATCCAATAAGTGTGTTTTTTTCATTGGTTGAATATTTAGGTCATTTTCGTCCTCCCTAGGCTTATTCTATTCTAATTAGGGTTTTTAACCAATCTTGTGCATCCGATAAGTGATTTTGTGTCATTGGATTAACATTTCAGTCATTTTTGTCGTCCATAGGCTTATTCTAATCCAATTAGGGTTTTTAACCAATCTTGCGCATCCAATAAGTGATTTTGTGTCCTTGGTTGAACATTTAGGTCATTTTCTTACTCCCTAGGCTTATTCTAATCCAATGCGGGTTTTTAACCAATCTTGTGCATCCAATAAGTGATTTTGTGTCATTGGTTGAATATTTAGGTCATTTTCGACCTCCTTAGGCATATTCTAATCCAATTAGGGTTTTTAACCAATCTTGTGCATCCAATAAGTGATTTTGTGTTATTGGTTGAACATTTAGGTGATTTTCGTACTCCCAAGGCTTATTCTAATCCAATTAGGGTTTTTAACCAATCTTGTGCATCCAATAAGTGACTTTGTGTGATTGGATTAACATTTCGGTCATTTTCGTCGTCCGTAGGCTTATTCTAATCCAATTAGGGTTTTTAACCAATCTTGTGCATCCAACAAGTGATTTTGTGTTATTGGTTGAACATTTAGGTCATTTTCGTACTCCCTAGGCTTATGCTAATCCAATTAGGGTTTTTAACCAATCTTGTGCATCCAATAAGTGATTTTGTGTCATTGGATTAACATTTCGGTCATTTTCGTCGTCCCTAGGCTTATTCTAATCCAATTAGGGTTTTTAACCAATCTTGTGCATCCAATAAGTGATTTTGTGTCATTGGATTAATATTTCGGTCATTTTCGTCGTCCCTAGGCTTATTCTAATCCAATTAGGGTTTTTAACCAATCTTGTGCATCCAATAAATGATTTTGTGTCATTGGATTACCATTTCGGTCATTTTCGTCGTCCCTAGGCTTATTCTAATCCAATTAGGGTTTTTAACCAATCTTGTGCATCCAATAAGTGTGTTTTTTTCATTGGTTGAATATTTAGGTCATTTTCGTCCTCCCTAGGCTTATTCTATTCTAATTAGGGTTTTTAACCAATCTTGTGCATCCGATAAGTTATTTTGTGTCATTGGATTAACATTTCAGTCATTTTTGTCGTCCATAGGCTTATTCTAATCCAGTTAGGGTTTTTAACCAATCTTGCGCATCCAATAAGTGATTTTGTGTCCTTGGTTGAACATTTAGGTCATTTTCTTACTCCCTAGGCTTATTGTAATCCAATGCGGGTTTTTAACCAATCTTGTGCATCCAATAAGTGATTTTGTGTCATTGGTTGAATATTTAGGTCATTTTCGACCTCCTTAGGCTTATTCTAATCCAATTAGAGTTTTTAGACAATCTTGTGCATCCAATAAGTGCGTTTTTGTCGTTGGTTGATCATTTAGGTTATTTTCGTCATCCTTCGACTTATTCTAATCCAATTAGGGTTTTTAGCCAATCTTGTGCATCCAATAAGTGATTTTGTGTTATTGGTTGATCATTTAGGTTATTTTCGTCATCCTTCGACTTATTCTAATCCAATTAGGGTTTTTAGCCAATCTTGTGCATCCAATAAGTGATTTTGTGTTATTGGTTGAACATTTAGGTCATTTTCGTCGTCCCTAGGCTTATTCTAATCCAATTAGGGTTTTTAACCAATCTTGTGCATCCAATAAGTGATTTTGTGTTATTGGTTGAACATTTAGGTCATTTTCGTCGTCCCTAGGCTTATTCTAATCCAATTAGGGTTTTTAACCAATCTTGTGCATCCAATAAGTGATTTTGTGTTATTGATTGAACATTTAGGTCATTTTCGTCGTCCCTAGGCTTATTCTAATCCAATTAGGGTTTTTAACCAATCTTGTGCATCCAATAAGTGATTTTGTGTCATTGGATTAATATTTCGGTCATTTTCGTCGTCCCTAGGCTTATTCTAATCCAATTAGGGTTTTTAACCAATCTTGTGCATCCAATAAATGATTTTGTGTCATTGGATTAACATTTCGGTCATTTTTGTCGTCCCTAGGCTTATTCTAATCCAATTATGGTTTTTAACCAATCTTGTGGATCCAATAAGTGCGTTTGTTTCATTGGTTGAATATTTAGGTCATTTTCGTCCTCCCTAGGCTTATTCTATTCTAATTAAGGTTTTTAACCAATCTTGTGCATCCGATAAGTGATTTTGTGTCATTGGATTAACATTTCAGTCATTTTTGTCGTCCTTAGGCTTATTCTAATCCAATTAGGGTTTTTAACCAATCTTGTGCATCCAATAAGTGATTTTGTGTCATTGGTTGAACATTTAGGTCATTTTCGTCCACCTTCGACTTATTCTAATCCAATAAGGGTTTTTAACCAATCTTGTGCATCCAATAATTGCGTTTGTGTCATTACTTGAACATTTAAGACATTTTCGTCATCCTTCAACTTATTCTAATCCAATTTGGGTTTTTAACCAATCTTTGCATCCAATATGTGATTTTCTATCATTGGTTGATCATTTAGGTCATTTTCGTCCTCCCTTGGCTTATTCTAATCCAATTAAGGTTTTTAAGCAATCTTGTGCATCCAATAAGTGATTTTGTGTCATTGGTTGAATATTTAGGTCATTTTCGTGCACCCTAGGCTTATTCAAATCCAATTAGGGTTTTTAACCAATCTTGTGCATCCAATAAGTGATTTTGTGTAATTGGTTGAACATTTAGGTTATTTTGGTCCTCCCTAGGCATATTCCAATCCAATTAGAGTTTTTAACTAATCTTGTGCATCCAATAAGTGCGTTTGTGTTGTTGGTTGATCATTTAGGTCATTTTCGTCATCCTTCGACTTATTCTAATCCAATTAGGGTTTTAAACCTATCTTGTGCATCCAATAAGTGATTTTGTGTCATTGGATTAACATTTCGGTCATTTTCGTCGTCCCTAGGCTTATTCTAATCCAATTAGGGTTTTTAACCAATCTTGTGCATCCAATAAGTGATTTTGTGTCATTGGATTAACATTTCGGTCATTTTCGTCGTCCCTAGGCTTATTCTAATCCAATTAGGGTTTTTAACCAATCTTGTGCATCCAATAAGTGATTTTGTGTCATTGGTTGAACATTTAGGTCATTTTCGTACTCCCTAGGCTTATTCTAATCCAATTAGGGTTTTTAACCAATCTTGTGCATCCAATAAATGATTTTGTGTCCTTGGTTGAATATTTAGGTCATTTTGGACATCCTTAGGCTTATTCTAATCCAATTAGGGTTTTTAACCAATCTTGTGCATCCAATAAGTGATTTTGTGTTATTGGTTGAACATTTAGGTCATTTTCGTACTCCCTAGGCTTATGCTAATCCAATTAGGGTTTTTAACCAATCTTGTGCATCCAATAAGTGATTTTGTGTCATTGGATTAACATTTCGGTCATTTTCGTCGTCCCTAGGCTTATTCTAATCCAATTAGGGTTTTTAACCAATCTTGTGCATCCAATAAGTAATTTTGTGTCATTGGTTGAATATTTAGGTCATTTTCGTGCACCCTAGGCTTATTCAAATCCAAATAGGGTTTTTAACCAATCTTGTGCAACCAATAAGTGATTTTGTGTAATTGGTTGAACATTTAGGTCATTTTGGTCCTCCCTAGGCTTATTCTAATCCAATTAGAGTTTTTAACCAATCTTGTGCATCCAATAAGTGCGTTTTTGTCGTTGGTTGATCATTTAGGTTATTTTCGTCATCCTTCGACTTATTCTAATCCAATTAGGGTTTTTAGCCAATCTTGTGCATCCAATAAGTGATTTTGTGTTATTGGTTGATCATTTAGGTTATTTTCGTCATCCTTCGACTTATTCTAATCCAATTAGGGTTTTTAGCCAATCTTGTGCATCCAATAAGTGATTTTGTGTTATTGGTTGAACATTTAGGTCATTTTCGTCGTCCCTAGGCTTATTCTAATCCAATTAGGGTTTTTAACCAATCTTGTGCATCCAATAAGTGATTTTGTGTAATTGGAGTAATATTTCGGTCATTTTCGTCGTCCCTAGGCTTATTCTAATATAATTAGGGTTTTTAACCAATGTTGTGCATCCAATAAATGATTTTGTGTCATTGGATTAACATTTCAGTCATTTTCGTCGTCCCTAGGCTTATTCTAATCCAATTAGGGTTTTTAACCAATCTTGTGCATCCAATAAGTGTGTTTTTTTCATTGGTTGAATATTTAGGTCATTTTCGTCCTCCCTAGGCTTTTTCTATTCTAATTAGGGTTTTTAACCAATCTTGTGCATCCGATAAGTGATTTTGTGTCATTGGATTAACATTTCAGTAATTTTTGTCGTCCATAGGCTTATTCTAATCCAATTAGGGTTTTTAACCAATCTTGTGCATCCAATAAGTGCGTTTGTTTCATTGGTTGAATATTTAGGTCATTTTTGTCCTCCCTAGGCTTATTCAAATCCAATTAGGGTTTTTAACCAATCTTGTGCATCCGATAAGTGATTTTGTGTCATTGGATTAACATTTAGGTCATTTTCGTCCTCCCTAGGCTTATTCTAATCCAATTAGAGTTTTTAACTAATCCTGTGCATCCAATAAGTGCGTTTGTGTTGTTGGTTGATCTTTAGGTCATTTTCGTCATCCTTCGACTTATTCTAATCCAATTAGGGTTTTAAACCTATCTTGTGCATCCAATAAGTGATTTTGTGTCATTGTTTGAATATTTAGGTCATTTTCGTGCACCCTAGGCTTATTCAAATCCAATTAGGGTTTTTAACCAATCTTGTGCAACCAATAAACGATTTTGTGTAATTGGTTGAACATTTAGGTCATTCTTGTCCTCCCTAGGCTTATTCTAATCCAATTAGAGTTTTTAACTAATCTTGTGCATCCAATAAGTGCGTTTGTGTCGTTGGTTGATCATTTAGGTCATTTTCGTCATCCTTCGACTTATTCTAATCAAATTAGGGTTTGTAACCAATCTTGTGCATCCAATAAGTGATTTTGTGTAATTCGTTGAACATTTAGGTCATTTTGGTCCTTCTAGGCTTATTCTAATCCAATTAGAGTTTTTAACCAATCTTGTGCATCCAATAAGCGCATTTGTGTCGGTTGTTGATCATTTAGGTCATTTTCGTCATCCTTCGACTTATTCTAATCCAATTAGGGTTTTTAACCAATCTTGCGCATCCAATAAGTGATTTTGTGTCCTTGGTTGAACATTTAGGTCATTTTCTTACTCCCTAGGCTTATTCTAATCCTATTAGGGTTTTTAACCAATCTTGTGTATCCGATAAGTGATTTTGTGTCATTGGATTAACATTTAGGTCATTTTCGTCGTCCCTAGGCTTATTCTAATCCAATTAGGGTTTTTAACCAATCTTGTGCATCCAATTAGTGATTTTGTGTCATAGGTTGAACATTTAGGTCATTTTCGTCCACCTTCGACTTATTCTAATCCAATAAGGGTTTTCAACCAATCTTATGCATCCAATAATTGCGTTTGTGTCATTACTTGAACATTTAAGACATTTTCTTCATCCTTCAACTTATTCTCATCCAATTTGGGTTTTTAACCAATCTTTGCATCCAATATGTGATTTTCTATCATTGGTTGATCATTTAGGTCATTTTCGTCCTCCCTTGGCTTATTCTAATCCAATTAAGGTTTTTAAGCAATCTTGTGCATCCAATAAGTGATTTTGTGTCAGTGGTTGAATATTTAGGTCATTTTCGTGCACCCTAGGCTTATTCAAATCCAATTAGGGTTTTTAACCAATCTTGTGCATCCAATAAGTGATTTTGTGTAATTGGTTGAACATTTAGGTCATTTTCGTACTCCGTAGGCTTATTCTAATCCAATTAGGGTTTTTAACCAATCTTGTGCATCCAATAAGTGATTTTGTGTCCTTCGTTGAACATTTAGGTCATTTTCTTCCTCCCTAGGCTTATTCTAATCCAATGCGGGTTTTTAACCAATCTTGTGCATCCAATAAGTGATTTTGTGTCATTGGATTAACATTTCGGTCATTTTCGTCGTCCCAAGGCTTATTCTAATCCAATTAGGGTTTTTAACCAATCTTGTGCATCCAATAAGTAATTTTGTGTCATTGGTTGAATATTTAGGTCATTTTCGTGCACCCTAGGCTTATTCAAATCCAAATAGGGTTTTTAACCAATCTTGTGCAACCAATAAGTGATTTTGTGTAATTGGTTGAACATTTAGGTCATTTTGGTCCTCCCTAGGCTTATTCTAATCCAATTAGAGTTTTTAACCAATCTTGTGCATCCAATAAGTGCGTTTTTTTCGTTGGTTGATCATTTAGGTTATTTTCGTCATCCTTCGACTTATTCTAATCCAATTAGGATTTTTAGCCAATCTTGTGCATCCAATAAGTGATTTTGTGTCATTGGTTGAATATTTAGGTCATTTTCGACCTCCTTAGGCTTATTCTAATCCAATTAGGGTTTTTAACCAATTTTGTGCATCCAATAAGTGATTTTGTGTAATTCGTTGAACATTTAGGTCATTTTGGTCCTTCTAGGCTTATTCTAATCCAATTAGAGTTTTTAACCAATCTTGTGCATCCAATAAGTGCATTTGTGTCGGTTGTTGATCATTTAGGTCATTTTCGTCATCCTTCGACTTATTCTAATCCAATTAGGGTTTTTAACCAATCTTGCGCATCCAATAAGTGATTTTGTGTCCTTGGTTGAACATTTAGGTCATTTTCTTACTCCCTAGGCTTATTCTAATCCAATTAGGGTTTTTAACCAATCTTGTGTATCCGATAAGTGATTTTGTGTCATTGGATTAACATTTAGGTCATTTTCGTCGTCCCTAGGCTTATTCTAATCCAATTAGGGTTTTTAACCAATCTTGTGCATCCAATTAGTGATTTTGTGCCATAGGTTGAACATTTAGGTCATTTTCGTCCACCTTCGACTTATTCTAATCCAATAAGGGTTTTCAACCAATCTTATGCATCCAATAATTGCGTTTGTGTCATTACTTGAACATTTAAGACATTTTCTTCATCCTTTAACTTATTCTCATCCAATTTGGGTTTTTAACCAATCTTTGCATCCAATATGTGATTTTCTATCATTGGTTGATCATTTAGGTCATTTTCGTCCTTCCTTGGCTTATTCTATTCTAATTAGGGTTTTTAACCAATCTTGTGCATCCGATAAGTGATTTTGTGTCATTGGATTAACATTTAGGTCATTTTCGTAGTCCCTAGGCTTATTCTAATCCAATTAGGGTTTTTAACCAATCTTGTGCATCTAATAAGTGATTTTGTGTCGTTGGTTGAACATTTAGGTCATTTTCGTCCACCATCGACTTATTCTAATCCAATTAGGGTTTTTAACCAATCTTGTGCATCCATTAAGTGCGTTTGTGTCGTTGGTTGATCATTTAGGTTATTTTCATCATCCTTCGACTTATTCTATTCCAATTAGGGTTTTTAGCCAATCTTGTGCATCCAATAAGTGATTTTGTGTCCTTGGTTGAACATTTAGGTCATTTTCTTCCTCCCTAGGCTTATTCTAATCCAATGCGGGTTTTTACCCAATCTTGTGCATCCAATAAGTGATTTTGTGTCATTGGTTGAATATTTAGGTCATTCTCGACCTCCTTAGGCTTATTTTAATCCAATTAGGATTTTTAACCAATCTTGTGCATCCAATAAGTGATTTTGTGTTATTGGTTAAACATTTAGGTCATTTTCGTACTCCCTAGGCTTATGCTAATCCAATTAGGGTTTTTAACCAATCTTGTGCATCCAATAAGTGATTTTGTGTCATTGGATTAACATTTCGGTCATTTTCGTCGTCCCTAGGCTTATTCTAATCCAATTAGGGTTTTTAACCAATCTTGTGCATCCAATAAGTGATTTTGTGTCATTGGATTAATATTTCGGTCATTTTCGTCGTCCCTAGGCTTATTCTAATCCAATTAGGGTTTTTAACCAATCTTGTGTATCCGATAAGTGATTTTGTGTCATTGGATTAACATTTAGGTCATTTTCGTCGTCCCTAGGCTTATTTTAATCCAATAAGGGTTTTTAACCAATCTTGTGCATCCAATTAGTGATTTTGTGTCATAGGTTGAACATTTAGGTCATTTTCGTCCACCTTCGACTTATTCTAATCCAATAAGGGTTTTCAACCAATCTTGTGCATCCAATAATTGCGTTTGTGTCATTACTTGAACATTTAAGACATTTTCGTCATCCTTCATCTTATTCTCATCCAATTTGGGTTTTTAACCAATCTTTGCATCCAATATGTGATTTTCTATCATTGGTTGATCATTTAGGTCATTTTCGTCCTCCCTTAGCTTATTCTTATCCAATTAAGGTTTTTAAGCAATCTTGTGCATCCAATAAGTGATTTTGTGTAATTGGTTGAACATTTAGGTCATTTTCGTACTCCCTAGGTTTATTCTAATCCAATTAGGGTTTTTAACCAATCTTGTGCATCCAATAAGTGATTTTGTGTCATTGGTTGAATATTTAGGTCATTTTCGACCACCCTAGGCTTATTCTAATCCAATTAGGATTTTTAACCAATCTTGTGCATCCAATAAGTGATTTTGTGTTAGTGGTTGAACATTTAGGTCATTTTCGTACTCCCTAGGCTTATTCTAATCCAATTAGGGTTTTTAACCAATCTTGTGCATCCAATAAGTGATTTTGTGACATTGGATTAACATTTCGGTCATTTTCGTCGTCCCTAGGTTTATTCTAATCCAATTAGGGTTTTTAACCAATCTTGTGCATCCAATAAGTGATTTTGTGTCATTGGATTAACATTTCAGTCATTTTCGTCGTCCCTAGGCTTATTCTAATCCAATAAGGATTTTTAACCAATCTTGTGCATCCAATAAGTGCGTTTGTTTCATTAGTTGAATATTTAGGTCATTTTCGTCCTTCCTTGGCTTATTCTATTCTAATTAGGGTTTTTAACCAATCTTGTGCATCCGATAAGTGATTTTGTGTCATTGGAATAAAATTTAGGTCATTTTCGTCGTCCCTAGGCTTATTCTAATCCAATTAGGGTTTTTAACCAATCTTGTGCATCCAATAAGTGATTTTGTGTCGTTGGTTGAACATTTAGGTCATTTTCGTCCACCTTCGACTTATTCTAATCCAATTAGGGTTTTTAACCAATCTTGTGCATCCATTAAGTGCGTTTGTGTCGTTGGTTGATCATTTAGGTTATTTTCGTCATCCTTCGACTTATTCTAATTCAATTAGGGTTTTTAGCCAATCTTGTGCATCCAATAAGTGGTTTTGTATCCTTGGTTAAACATTTAGGTCATTTTCTTCCTCCCTAGGCTTATTCTAATCCAATGCGGGTTTTTAACCAATCTTGTGCATCCAATAAGTGATTTTGTGTCATTGGTTGAATATTTAGGTCATTTTCGACCTCCCAAGGCTTATTGTAATCCAATTAGGGTTTTTAACCAATCTTGTGCATCCAATGAGTGATTTTGTGTTATTGGTTGAACATTTAGGTCATTTTCGTACTCCCTAGGCTTATTCTAATCCAATTAGCGTTTTTAACCAATCTTGTGCATCCAATAAGTGATTTTGTGTCATTGGATTAACATTTTGGTTATTTTCGTCGTCTGTAGGCTTATTCTAATCCAATTAGGGTTTTTAACCAATCTTTTGCATCCAATAAGTGATTTTGTGTCATTGGTTGAACATTTAGGTCATTTTCGTCCACCTTCGACTTATTCTAATCCAATAAGGGTTTTTAACCAATCTTGTGCATCCAATAATTGCGTTTGTGTCATTACTTGAACATTTAAGACATTTTCGTCATCCTTCAACTTATTCTAATCCAATTTAGGTTTTTAACCAATCTTGTGCATCCAATATGTGATTTTCTATCATTGGTTGATCATTTAGGTCATTTTCGTCCTCCCTAGGCTTATTCTAATCCAATTAAGGTTTTTAACCAATCTTGTGCATCCAATAAGTGATTTTGTGTCATTGGTTGAACATTTAGGTCATTTTCGTCATCCTTCAACTTATTCTAATCCAATTCGGGTTTTTAACCAATCTTGTGCATCCAATAAGTGATTTTGTGTCATGGGATTAACATTTAGGTCATTTTCGTCCTACCTAGGCTTATTCTATTCCAATTAAGGTTTTTAACCAATCTTGTGCATCCAATAAGTGATTTTGTGTAATTGGTTGAACATTTAGGTCATTTTCGTACTCCCTAGGCTTATTCTAATCCAATTAGGGTTTTTAACCAATCTTGTGCATCTGATAAGTGATTTTGTGTCCTTGGTTGAACATTTAGGTCATTTTCTTCCTCCCTAGGCTTATTCTAATCCAATGCGGGTTTTTAACCAATCTTGTGCATCCAATAAGTGATTTTGTGTCATTGGTTGAATATTTAGGTCATTTTCGACTTCCCTAGGCTTATTCTAATCCAATTAGGATTTTTAACCAATCTTGTGCATCCAATAAGTGATTTTGTGTTAGTGGTTGAACATTTAGGTCATTTTCTTACTCCCTAGGCTTATTCTAATCTAATTAGGGTTTTTAACCAATCTTGTGCATCCAATATGTGATTTTGTGGCCTTGGTTGAACATTTAGGTCATTTTCTTCCTCCCTAGACTTCTTCTAATCCAATGCGGGTTTTTACCCAATCTTGTGCATCCAATAAGTGATTTTGTGTCATTGGTTGAATATTTAGGTCATTTTCGACCTCCTTAGGCTTATTCTAATCCAATTAGGGTTTTTAACCAATCTTGTGCATCCAATAAGTGATTTTGTGTTATTGCTTGAACATTTAGGTCATTTTCGTCCTCCCTAGGCTTATTCTATTCTAATTAGGGTTTTTAACCAATCTTGTGCATCCGATATGTGATTTTGTGTCATTGGATTAACATTTAGGTCATTTTAGTCGTCCCTAGGCTGATTCTAATCCAATTAGGGTTTTTAACCAATCTTGTGCATCCAATAAGTGATTTTGTGTCATTGGTTGAACATTTAGGTCATTTTCGTCCACCTTCGACTTATTCTAATCCAATAAGGGTTTTTAACCAATCTTGTGCATCCAATAATTGCGTTTGTGTCATTACTTGAACATTTAAGACATTTTCGTCATCCTTCAACTTATTCTAATCCAATTCGGGTTTTTAACCAATCTTGTGCATCCAATAAGTGATTTTGTGTCATGGGATTAACATTTAGGTCATTTTCGTCCTACCTAGGCTTATTCTATTCCAATTAAGGTTTTTAACCAATCTTGTGCATCCAATAAGTGATTTTGTGTTATTGGTTGAACATTTAGGTCATTATCGTACTCCCTAGGCTTATTCTAATCCAATTAGGGTTTTTAACCAAACTTGTGCATCCAATAAGTGATTTTGTGTCATTGGATTAACAATTCGGTCATTTTCGTCGTCCGTAGTGTTATTCTAATCCAATTAGGGTTTTAAACCAATCTTGTGCATCCAATAAGTGCGTTTGTTTCATTGGTTGAATATTTAGGTCATTTTCGTCCTCCCTAGGCTTATACTATTCTAATTAGGGTTTTTAACCATTCTTGTGCATCCGATAAGTGATTTTGTGTCATTGGATTAACATTTCAGTCATTTTCGTCGTCCCTAGGCTTATTCTAATCCAATTAGGGTTTTTAACCAATCTTGTGCATCCAATAAGTGCGTTAGTTTCATTGGTTGAATATTTAGGTTATTTTCGTCCTCCCTAGGCTTATTCTATTCTAATTAGGGTTTTTAACCAATCTTGTGCATCCAATAAGTGATTTTGTGTCATTGGATTAACATTTCGGTCATTTTTGTCGCCCTAGGCTTATTCTAATCCAATTAGGTATTTAACCAATCTTGTGCATCCAATAAGTGATTTTGTGTTAGTGGATTAACATTTCGGTCATTTTCGTCGTCCCTAAGCTTATTCTAATCCAATTAGGGTTTTTAACCAATCTTGTGCATCCAATAAGTGATTTTGTGTCATTGGATTAACATTTCGGTAATTTTCGTCGTCCCTAGGCTTATTCTAATCCAATTAGGGTTTTTAACAAATTTGTGCATCCAATAAATGATTTTATGTCATTGGATTAACATTTCGGTCATTTTTGTCGTCCCTAGGCTTATTCTAATCCAATTAGGTATTTAACCAATCTTGTGCATCCAATAAGTGATTTTGTGTCATTGGATTAACATTGCGGTCATTTTTGTCGTCCCTAGGCTTATTCAAATCCAAATAGGGTTTTTAACCAATCTTGTGCAACCAATAAGTGATTTTGTGTAATTGGTTGAACATTTAGGTCATTTGAGTCCTCCCTAGGCTTATTCTAATCCAATTAGAGTTTATAACCAATCTTGTGCATCGAATAAGTGTGTTTTTGTCGTTGGTTGATCATTTAGGTTATTTTCGTCATCCTTCGACTTATTCTAATCCAATTAGGGTTTTTAGCCAATCTTGTGCATCCAATAAGTGATTTTGTGGCCTTGGTTGAACATTTAGGTCATTTTATTCCTCCCTAGGCTTATTCTAATCCAATGCGGGTTTTTACCCAATCTTGTGCATCCAATAAGTGATTTTGTGTCATTGGTTGAATATTTAGGTCATTTTCGACCTCCCTAGGCTTATTCTAATCCAATTAGGGTTTTTAACCAATATTGTGCATCCAATAAGTGATTTTGTGTCATTGGTTAAACATTTAGGTCATTTTCGTACTCCCTAGGCTTATTCTAATCCAATTAGGGTTTTTAACCAATCTTGTGCATCCAATAAGTGATTTTGTGTCATTGGATTAACATTTCGGTAATTTTCGTCGTCCCTAGGCTTATTCTAATCCAATTAGGGTTTTTAACCAATTTGTGCATCCAATAAATGATTTTATGTCATTGGATTAACATTTCGGTCATTTTTGTCGTCCCTAGGCTTATTCTAATCCAATTAGGTATTTAACCAATCTTGTGCATCCAATAAGTGATTTTGTGTCATTGGATTAACATTGCGGTCATTTTCGTCGTCCCTAGGCTTATTCAAATCCAAATAGGGTTTTTAACCAATCTTGTGCAACCAATAAGTGATTTTGTGTAATTGGTTGAACATTTAGGTCATTTGAGTCCTCCCTAGGCTTATTCTAATCCAATTAGAGTTTATAACCAATCTTGTGCATCGAATAAGTGCGTTTTTGTCGTTGGTTGATCATTTAGGTTATTTTCGTCATCCTTCGACTTATTCTAATCCAATTAGGGTTTTTAGCCAATCTTGTGCATCCATTAAGTGATTTTGTGGCCTTGGATGAACATTTAGGTCATTTTATTCCTCCCTAGGCTTATTCTAATCCAATGCGGGTTTTTACCCAATCTTGTGCATCCAATAAGTGATTTTGTGTCATTGGTTGAATATTTAGGTCATTTTCGACCTCCCTAGGCTTATTCTAATCCAATTAGGGTTTTTAACCAATATTGTGCATCCAATAAGTGATTTTGTGTCATTGGTTAAACATTTAGGTCATTTTCGTAC
The DNA here is from genome assembly GCA_037974755.1 of Cicer yamashitae. Classification (NCBI taxonomy): domain Eukaryota; kingdom Viridiplantae; phylum Streptophyta; class Magnoliopsida; order Fabales; family Fabaceae; genus Cicer; species Cicer yamashitae. Next base: position 29,776,958 of record JBBPBQ010000008.1, on the reverse strand, counting down.
TCCCTAGGCTTATTCTAATCCAATTAGGGTTTTTAACCAATCTTGTGCATCCAATAAGTGATTTTGTGTCATTGGATTAACATTTCGGTCATTTTTGTCGTCCCTAGGCTTATTCTAATCCAATTAGGTATTTAACCAATCTTGGGCATCCAATAAGTGATTTTGTGTCAGTGGATTAACATTTCGGTCATTTTCGTCCTCCCTAGGCTTATTCTAATCCAATTAGGGTTTTTAACCAATCTTGTGCATCCAATAAGTGCGTTTGTTTCATTGGTTGAATATTTAGGTCATTTTCGTCCTCCCTAGGCTTATTCTATTCTAATTAGGGTTTTTAACCAATCTTGTGCATCCGATAAGTGATTTTGTGTCATTGGATTAACATTTCAGTCATTTTTGTCGTCCTTAGGCTTATTCTAATCCAATTAGGGTTTTTAACCAATCTTGTGCATCCAATAAGTGATTTTGTGTCATTGGTTGAACATTTAGGTCATTTTCGTCCACCTTCGACTTATTCTAATCCAATAAGGGTTTTTAACCAATCTTGTGCATCCAATAATTGCGTTTGTGTCATTACTTGAACATTTAAGACATTTTCGTCATCCTTCAACTTATTCTAATCCAATTTGGGTTTTTAACCAATCTTTGCATCCAATATGTGATTTTCTATCATTGGTTGATCATTTAGGTCATTTTCGTCCTCCCTTGGCTTATTCTAATCCAATTAAGGTTTTTAAGCAATCTTGTGCATCCAATAAGTGATTTTGTGTCATTGGTTGAATATTTAGGTCATTTTCGTGCACCCTAGGCTTATTCAAATCCAATTAGGGTTTTTAACCAATCTTGTGCATCCAATAAGTGATTTTGTGTAATTGGTTGAACATTTAGGTTATTTTGGTCCTCCCTAGGCATATTCCAATCCAATTAGAGTTTTTAACTAATCTTGTGCATCCAATAAGTGCGTTTGTGTTGTTGGTTGATCATTTAGGTCATTTTCGTCATCCTTCGACTTATTCTAATCCAATTAGGGTTTTAAACCTATCTTGTGCATCCAATAAGTGATTTTGTGTCATTGGATTAACATTTCGGTCATTTTCGTCGTCCCTAGGCTTATTCTAATCCAATTAGGGTTTTTAACCAATCTTGTGCATCCAATAAGTGATTTTGTGTCATTGGATTAATATTTCGGTAATTTTCGTCGTCCCTAGGCTTATTCTAATCCAATTAGGGTTTTTAACCAATCTTGTGCATCCAATAAATCATTTTGTGTCATTGGATTAACATTTCGGTCATTTTCGTCGTCCCTAGGCTTATTCTAATCCAATTAGGGTTTTTAACCAATCTTGTGCATCCAATAAGTAATTTTGTGTCATTGGTTGAATATTTAGGTCATTTTCGTGCACCCTAGGCTTATTCAAATCCAAATAGGGTTTTTAACCAATCTTGTGCAACCAATAAGTGATTTTGTGTAATTGGTTGAACATTTAGGTCATTTTGGTCCTCCCTAGGCTTATTCTAATCCAATTAGAGTTTTTAACCAATCTTGTGCATCCAATAAGTGCGTTTTTGTCGTAGGTTGATCATTTAGGTTATTTTCGTCATCCGTCGACTTATTCTAATCCAATTAGGGTTTTTAGCCAATCTTGTGCATCCAATAAGTGATTTTGTGTCCTTGGTTGAACATTTAGGTTATTTTCTTCCTCCCTAGGCTTATTCTAATCCAATGCGGGTTTTTACCCAATCTTGTGCATCCAATAAGTGATTTTGTGTCATTGGTTGAATATTTAGGTCATTTTCGACCTCCTTAGGATTATTTTAATCCGATTAGTGTTTTTAACCAATCTTGTGCATCCAAAAGTGATTTGGTGTTATTGGTTGAACATTTAGGTCATTTTCGTACTCCCTAGGCTTATGCTAATCCAATTAGGGTTTTTAACCAATCTTGTGCATCCAATAAGTGATTTTGTGTCATTGGATTAACATTTCGGTCATTTTCGTCGTCCCTAGGCTTATTCTAATCCAATTAGGGTTTTTAACCAATCTTGTGCATCCAATAAGTGATTTTGTGTCATTGGTTGAACATTTAGGTCATTTTCGTCCACCTTCGACTTATTCTAATCCAATAAGGGTTTTTAACCAATCTTGTGCATCCAATAATTGCGTTTGTGTCATTACTTGAACATTTAAGACATTTTCGTCATCCTTCAACTTATTCTAATCCAATTTGGGTTTTTAACCAATCTTGTGCATCCAATATGTGATTTTCTATCATTGGTTGATCATTTAGGTCATTTTCGTCCTCCCTAGGATTATTCTAATCCAATTAAGGTTTTTAAACAATCTTGTGCATCCAATAAGTGATTTTTTGTCATTGGATTAACATTTCGGTCATTTTTGTCGTCCCTAGGCTTATTCTAATCCAATTAGGTATTTAACCAATCTTGTGCATCCAATAAGTGATTTTGTGTCAGTGGATTAACATTTCGGTCATTTTCGTCGTCCCTAGGCTTATTCTAATCCAATTAGGGTTTTTAACCAATCTTGTGATCCAATAAGTGATTTTGTGTCATTGGATTAACATTTCGGTAATTTTCGTCGTCCCTAGGCTTATTCTAATCCAATTAGGGTTTTTAACCAATCTTGTGCATCCAATAAGTGCGTTTGTTTCATTGGTTGAATATTTAGGTCATTTTCGTCCTCCCTAGGCTTATTCTATTCTAATTAGGGTTTTTAACCAATCTTGTGCATCCGATAAGTGATTTTGTGTCATTGGATTTACATTTAGGTCATTTTCGTCGTCCCTAGGCTTATTCTAATCCAATTAGGGTTTTTAACCAATCTTGTGCATCCAATAAGTGCGTTTGTTTCATTGGTTGAACGTTTAGGTCATTTTCGTCCACCTTCGACTTATTCTAATCCAATTAAGGTTTTTAAACAATCTTGTGCATCCAATAAGTAATTTTGTGTCATTGGTTGAATATTTAGGTCATTTTCGTGCACCCTAGGCTTATTCTAATCCAATTAGGGTTTTTAACCAATCTTGTGCATCCAATAAGTTATTTTTTTTAATTGGTTGAACATTTAGGTCATTTTGGTCCTCCCTAGGCTTATTCTAATCCAATGAGAGTTTTTAACCAATCTTGTGCACCCAATAAGTGCGTTTTTGTCGTTGGTTGATCATTTAGGTTATTTTCGTCATCTTTGAGACTTATTCTAATCCAATTAGGGTTTTTAGCCAATCTTGTGCATCCAATAAGTGATTTTGTGTCCTTGTTTGAACATTTAGGTCATTTTCTTCCTCCCTAGGCTTATTCTAATCCAATGCGGGTTTTTACCCAATCTTGTGCATCCAATAAGTGATTTTGTGTCATTGGTTGAATATTTAGGTCATTTTCGACCTCCCTAGGCTTATTCTAATCCAATTAGGATTTTTAACCAATCTTGTGCATCCAATAAGTGATTTTGTGTTATTGGTTGAACATTTAGGTCATTTTCGTACTCCCTAGGCTTATTCTAATCCAAATAGGGTTTTTAACCAATCTTGTGCATCCAATAAGTGATTTTGTGTCATTGGATTAACATTTCGGTCATTTTCGTCGTCCCTAGGCTTATTCTTATCCAATTAGAGTTTTTAACCAATCTTGTGCATCCAATAAGTGATTTTGTGTCATTGGATTAACATTTCAGTCATTTTCCTCGTCCCTAGGCTTATTCTAATCCAATTAGGGTTTTTCACCAATCTTGTGCATCCAATAAGTGATTTTGTGTCATTGGATTTACATTTCGGTCATTTTCGTCGTCCATAGGCTTATTCTAATCCAATTAGGGTTTTTAACCAATCTTGTGCATCCAATAAGTGCGTTAGTTTCATTGGTTGACTATTTAGGTCATTTTCGTCCTCCCTTGGCTTATTCTATTCTAATTAGGGTTTTTAACCAATCTTGTGCATCCGATAAGATATTTTGTGTCATTGGATTAACATTTAGGTCATTTTCGTCGTCCCTAGGCTTATTCTAATCCAATTAAGGTTTTTAACCAATCATGTGCATCCAATAAGTGATTTTGTGTCATTGGTTGAACGTTTAGGTCATTTTCGTCCACCTTCGACTTATTCTAATCCAATTAGGGTTTTTAACCAATGTTGTGCATCCAATAATTGTGTTTGTGTCATTACTTGAACATTTAAGACATTTTCGTCATCCTTCAACTTATTCTAATCCAATTTGGGTTTTTAACCAATCTTGTGCATCCAATATGTGATTTTCTATCATTGGTTGATCATTTAGATCATTTTCGTCCTCCCTAGGCTTATTCTAATCCAATTAAGGTTTTTAAACAATCTTGTGCATCCAATAAGTGATTTTGTGTCATTGGTTGAATATTTAGGTCATTTTCGTGCACCCTAGGCTTATTCAAATCCAAATAGGGTTTTTAACCAATCTTGTGCAACCAATAAGTGATTTTGTGTAATTGGTTGAACATTTAGGTCATTTTGGTCCTCCCTAGGCTTATTCTAATCCAATTAGAGTTTTTAACGAATGTTGTGCATCCAATAAGTGCGTTTTTGTCGTTGGTTGATCATTTAGGTTATTTTCGTCATCCTTCGACTTATTCTAATCCAATTAGGGTTTTTTGCCAATCTTGTGCACTCAATAAGTGATTTTGTGTCCTTGGTTGAACATTTAGGTCATTTTCATCCTCCCTAGGCTTATTCTAATCCAATGTGGGTTTTTACCCAATCTTGTGCATCCAATAAGTGATTTTGTGTCATTGGTTGAATATTTAGGTCATTTTCGACCTCCCTAGGCTTATTCTAATCCAAATAGGGTTTTTAACCAATCTTGTGCATCCAATAAGTGATTTTGTGTCATTGGATTAACATTCGGTCATTTTCGTCATCCCTAGGCGTATTCTAATCCAATTAGGGTTTTTAACCAATCTTGTGCATCCAATAAGTGATTTATTGTCATTGGATTAACATTTCGGTCATTTTCGTCGTCCCTAGGCTTATTCTAATCCAATTAGGGTTTTAAACCAAACTTGTGCATCCAATAAGTGCGTTTGTTTCATTGGTTGAACAGTTAGGTCATTTTCGTCCTCCCTAGGCTTATTCTATTCTAATTAGGGTTCTTAACCAATCTTGTGCATCCGATCAGTGATTTTGTGTCATTGGATTAACATTTAGGTCATTTTCTTCGTCCCTAGGGTTATTCTAATCGAATTAGGGTTTTTAACCAATCTTGTGCATCCAATAAGTGATTTTGTGTCATTGGTTGAACATTTAGGTCATTTTCGTCCACCTTCGACATATTCTAATCCAATAAGGGTTTTTAACCAATCTTGTGCATCCAATATGTGATTTTCGATCATTGGTTGACCATTTAGGTCATTTTCGTCCTCCCTAGGCTTATTCTAATCCAATTAAGGTTTTTAAACAATCTTGTGCAACCAATAAGTGATTTTGTGTAATTGGTTGATCATTTAGGTCATTTTGGTCCTCCCTAGGCTTATTCTAATCCAATTAGAGTTTTTAACCAATCTTGTGCATCCATTAAGTGCGTTTGTTTCGTTGGTTGATCATTTAGGTTATTTTCGTCATCCTTCGACTTATTCTAATCCAATTAGGGTTTTTAGCCAATCTTGTGCATCCAATAAGTGATTTTGTGTCCTTGGTTGAACATTCAGGTCATTTTCTTCCTCCCTAGGCTTATTCTAATCCAATGCGGGTTTTTAACCAATCTTGTGCATCCAATAAGTGATTTTGGGTCATTGGTTCAATATTTACGTCATTTTCGACCTCCCTAGGCTTATTCTAATCCAATTAGGGTTTTTAACCAATCTTGAGCATCCAATAAGTGATTTTGTGTTATTGGTTGAACATTTAGGTCATTTTCGTACTCCCTTGGCTTATTCTAATCCAACTAGGGTTTTTAACCAATCTTGTGCATCCAATAAGTCATTTTGTTTCATTGGATTAACATTTCGGTCATTTTCGTCGTCCCTAGGCTTATTCTAATCCAATTAGGGTTTTTAACCAATCTTGTGCATCCAATAAGTGCGTTTTTTCATTGGTTGAATATTTAGGTCATTTTCGTCCTCCCTAGGCTTATTATAATCCAATTAGTGTTTTTAACCAATCCTGTGCATCCAATAAGTGATTTTGTGTCATTGGTTGAACACTTAGGTCATTTTCGTCCTCCCTAGGCTTATTCTATTCCAATTACGGTTTTTAACCAATCTTGTGCATCCAATTTTCGTCCTCCCTCTTGTATTCCAATTACGATTTTTAACCAATCTTGTGCATCCAATAAGTGATTTTGTTTCATTGGTTAATCATTTTGGTTATTTTCGTCCTCCCTGGGCTTATTCTATTCCAATTAGGGTTTTTAAACAATCTTGTGCATCTAATAAGTGTGTTTGTGTCGTTGGTAGAACATTTAGGTCATTTTCAACCTCCCTAGGCTTATTCTTATCCAATTTGGGTTTTTAACCAATCTTGTGCATCCAATAAGTGATTTTGTGTCATTGGTTGAACAGTTAGGTCATTTTCGTCCTCCCTAGGCTTATTCTATTCTAATTAGGGTTTTTAACCAATCTTGTGCTTCCAATAAGTGATTTTGTGTCATTGGATTAACATTTAGGTCATTTTCGTCATCCCTAGGCTTATTCTAATTCAATTAGGGTTTTTAACCAATCTTGTGCATCCAACAAGCGATTTTGTTTCATTGGTTGAACATTTAGGTTATTTTCATCCACCTTCGGCTTATTCTAATCCAATTAGGGTTTTTAACCAATCTTGTGCATCCAATAATTGTGTTTGTGTGATTGGTTGAACATTAAGGTGATTTTCGTCCTCCCTAGGCTTATTCTAATCCAATTTGGGTTTTTAACCAATCATGTGCATCCAATATGTGATTTTCTGTCATTGATGGAACATTTAGGTCATTTTCGTCCTCCCTAGGCTTATTCTAATCCTATTAGGGTTTTTAAACAATCTTGTGCATCCAATAAGTGATTTTGTGTCATTGGATGAATATTTAGGCCATTTTCGTGCACCCTAGGCTTATTCAAATCCAATTAGGGTTTTTAACCAATCTTGTGCATCCAATAATTTATTTTGTGTAATTGGTTGAACATTTAGGTCATTTTCATCCTCCCTAGGCTTATTCTAATCCAATTAGGGTTTCTAACCAATCATGTGCATCGAATAAGTGATTTTGTGTCATTGGTTGAATATTTAGGTAAGTTTCGTGTACCCTAGGCTTATTCAAATCCAATTAGGGTTTTTAACCAATCTTGTGCATCCAATAAGTGATTTTGTGTAATTGGTTGAACATTTCGGTCATTTTCGTCGTCCCTAGGCTTATTATAATCCAATCAGGGTTTTTAACCAATCTTGTGCATCCAATAAGTGCGTTTTTTCATTGGTTGAATATTTAGGTCATTTTCGTCCTCCCTAGGCTTATTATAGTCCAATTAGTGTTTTTAACCAATCCTGTGCATCCAATAAGTGATTTTGTGTCATTGGTTGAACACTTAGGTCATTTTCGTCATCCCTAGGCTTATTCTATTCCAATTACGGTTTTTAACCAATCTTGTGCATCCAATAAGTGATTTTGTTTCATTGGTTGATCATTTTGGTCATTTTGGTCCTCCCTAGGCTTATTCTATTCCAATTAGGGTTTTTAACCAATCTTGTGCATCTAATAAGTGTGTTTGTGTCGTTGGTAGAACATTTAGGTCATTTTCAACCTCCCTAGGCTTATTCTTATCCAATTTGGGTTTTTAACCAATCTTGTGCATCCAATAAGTGATTTTGTGTCATTGGTTGAACAGTTAGGTCATTTTCGTCCTCCCTAGGCTTATTCTATTCTAATTAGAGTTTTTAACCAATGTTGTGCATCCAATAAGTGATTTTGTGTCATTGGATTAACATTTAGGTCATTTTCGTCATCCCTAGGCTTATTCTAATTCAATTAGGGTTTTTAACCAATCTTGTGCATCCAATAAGCGATTTTGTTTCATTGGTTGAACATTTAGGTCATTTTCATCCACCTTCGGCTTATTCTAATCCAATTAGGGTTTTTAACCAATCTTGTGCATCCAATAATTGTGTTTGTGTGATTGGTTGAACATTAAGGTGATTTTCGTCCTCCCTAGGCTTATTCTAATCCAATTTGGGTTTTTAACCAATCATGTGCATCCAATATGTGATTTTCTGTCATTGATGGAACATTTAGGTCATTTTCGTCCTCCCTAGGCTTATTCTAATCCTATTAGGGTTTTTAAACAATCTTGTGCATCCAATAAGTGATTTTGTGTCATTGGAGGAATATTTAGGCCATTTTCGTGCACCTTAGGCTTATTCAAATCCAATTAGGGTTTTTAACCAATCTTGTGCATCCAATAAGTGATTTTGTGTCACTGGATTAACATTTAGGTCATTTTCGTCCTCCCTAGGCTTATTCTAATCCAATTAGGGTTTTTAACCAATCTTGTGCATCCAATAATTGCATTTGTGTGATTGGTTGAACATTAAGGTCATTTTCGTCCTCCCTAGGCTTATTCTAATCCAATGTGGGTTTTTAACCAATCATGTGCATCCAATATGTGATTTTCTGTCATTGATGGAACATTTACGTCATTTTCGTCCTCCTTAGGCTTATTCTAATCCTATTAGGGTTCTTAAACAATCTTATGCATCAAATAAGTGATTTTGTGTCATTGGTTGAATATTTAGGTCATTTTCGTGCACCCTAGGCTTATATAAATCCAATTAGGGTTTTTAACCAATCTTGTGCATCCAATAAGTGATTTTGTGTAATTGGTTGAACATTTAGAACATTTTCGTCATCGTTCGACTTATTCTAATCCAATTAGGGTTTTTAACCAATCTTGTGCATCCAATAAGTGATTTTGTGCCCTTGGTTGAACATGTAGGTCATTTTCTTCCTCCCTAGGCTTATTCTAATCCAATGCGGGTTTTTAACCAATCTTGTGCATCCAATAAGTGATTTTGTGTCATTGGTGGAATATTTAGGTCATTTTCGACCTCCCTAGGCTTATTCTAATCCAATTAGGGTTTTTAACCAATCTTGTGCATCCAATAAGTGATATTTTGTTATTGGTTGAACATTTAGGTCATTTTCGTACTCCCTAGGCTTATTCTAATCCAATTAGGGGTTTTAAACAATCTTGTACATCCAATAAGTGCGTTTGTTTCATTGGTTTAACATTAAGGCATTTTCGTCCTCCCTAGGCTTATTCTAATCCAATTAGGGTTTTCAACCAATCCTGTGCATCGAATAAGTGATTTTGTGTCATTGGGTGTACATTTAGGTCATTTTCGTCCACCCTAGGTTATTCTAATCCAATTTGGGTTTTTAACCAATCTTGTGCATCCAATATGTAATTTTGTGTCATTAGTTGAACATTTAGGTCATTTTCGTCATCCTTCGACTTATCCTAATACAATTAGTGTTTTTAACCAATCTTGTGCATCCAATAAGTGATTTTTTGTCATTGGTTGAACAGTTAGGTCATTTTCGTCCTCCCTAGGCTTATTCTATTCTAATTACGGTTTTTCACCAATCTTGTGCATCCAATAAGTGATTTTGTGTCATTGGATTAACATTTAGATCATTTTCGTCTTCCCTAGGCTTATTCTAATCCAATTAAGGTTTTTAACCAATCCTGTGCATCCAATATGTGATTTTCTGTCATTGGTGGAACATTTAGGTCATTTTCGTCCCCCCTAGGCTTATTCTAATCCTATTAGGGTTTTTAAACAATCTTGTGCATCCAATAAGTGATTTTGTGTCATTGGTTGAATATTTAGGTCATTTTCGTGCACCCTAGGCTTATTCTAATCCAATTAGGGTTTTTAACCAATCTTGTGCATCCAATAAGTGATTTTTTGTTATTGGTTGCACATTTAAGTCATTTTCGTACTCCCTAGGCTTATTCTATTCCTATTAGGGTTTTTAACCAATCTTGTGCATCCAATAAGTGATTTTGTGTCATTGGTTGAATATTTAGGTCAGTTTCGTCCTCCTTCGACTTATTCTAATCCAATTAGGGTTTTTAACCAATCTTGTGCATCCAATAAGTGATTTTGTGTCCTTGGTTGAACATTTAGGTCATTTTCTTCCTCCCTAGGCTTATTCTAATCCAACTAGGGTTTTTAACCTATCTTGTGCATCTAATAAGTGATTTTGTGTTATTGATTGAACATTTAGGTCATTTTCGTCATGCTTCGACTTATCCTAATACAATTAGGGTTTTTATCCAATGTTGTGCATCCAATAAGTGATTTTGTGTCATTGGTTGAACAGTTAGGTCATTTTCGTCCTCCTTAGGCTTATTCTATTCAAATTAGGGTTTTTCACCAATCTTGTGCATCCAATAAGTGATTTTGTGTCATTGGATTAACATTTAGGTCATTTTTGTCGTCCCTAGGCTTATTCTAATCCAATTACGGTTTTTAACCAATCTTGTGCATCAAATAAGCGATTCTGTGTCATTGGTTGAACATTTAGGTCATTTTCGTCCTCCCTAGGCTTATTCTAATCCAATTAGGGTTTTTAATCAATCTTGTGCATCCAATAAGTGATTTTGTGTCATTGGTTGAACATTTAGGTCAGTTTCCTCCTCCTTCGAATTATTCTAATCCAATTAGGGTTTTTAACCAATCTTGTGCATCCAATAAGTGATTTTGTGCCCTTGGTTGAACATTTAGGTGATTTTCTTCCTCCCTAGGCTTATTCTAATCCAATGCGGGTTTTAACCAATCTTGTGCATCCAATAAGTGATTTTGTGTCATTGGTTGAATATTTAGGTCATTTTCGACCTCCCCAGGCTTATTCTAATCCAATTAGGGTTTTTAGCCAATCTTGTGCATCTAATAAGTGATTTTGTGTTATTGGTTGAACATTTAGGTCATTTTCGTACTCCGTATTTATTCTAATCCAATTAGGGTTTTTAACCAATCTTGTGCATCTAATAAGTGCGTTGTTTCATTTGTTGAACATTTAGGTCATTTTCGTCCTCCCTAGGCTTATTCTAATCCAATTAGGGTTTTTAACCAATTTTGTGCATCCAATAAGTTATTTTGTGTTATTGGTTGCACATTTAGGTCATTTTCGTACTCCCTAGGCTTATTCTATTCCATTTAGGGTTTTTAACCAATCTTGTGCATCCAATAAGTTATTTTGTGTTATTGGTTGCACATTTAGGTTATTTTCGTACTCCCTAGGCTTATTTTAATCCAATTAGGGTTTTTAACCAATCTTGTGCATCCAATAAGTGATTTTATGTCATTGGTTGAACATTTAGGTCAGTTTCGTCCTCCTTCGACTTATTCTATTCCAATTAGGGTTTTTAACCAATCTTGTGCATCCAATAAGTGATTTTGTGCCCTTGGTTGAACATTTAGGTCATTTTCTTCCACCTTAGGCTTATTCTAATCCAATGCGGGTTTTAACAAATCTTGTGCATCTAATAAGTGATTTTGTGTCATTGGTTGAACATTTAGGTCAGTTTCGTCCTCCTTCGACATATTCTAATCCAATTAGGGTTTTTAACCAATCTTGTGCATCCAATAAGTGATTTTGTGCCCTTGGTTGAACATTTAGGTCATTTTCTTCCTCCCTAGGCTTATTCTAATTCAATGCGGGTTTTAACCAATCTTGTGCATCCAATAAGTGATTTTGTGTCATTGGTTGAATATTTAGGTCATTTTCGACCTCCCTAGGCTTATTCTAATCCAATTAGGGTTTTTAACCAATCTTGTGCATCCAATAAGTGATTTTGTGTCATTGGTTGAACATTTAGGTCAGTTTCGTCCTCCTTCGACTTATTCTAATCCAATTAGGGTTTTTAACCAATCTTGTGCATCAAATAAGCGAGTTTGTGTCATTGGTTGAACATTTAGGTCATTTTCGTCCACCTTCGGCTTATTCTAATCCAATTAGGGTTTTTAACCAATCTTGTGCATCCAATAAGTGATTTTGTGTTATTGTTTGCACATTTAGGTCATTTTCGTACTCCCTAGGCTTATTCTATTCCAATTAGGGTTTTTAATCAATCTTGTGCATTCAATAAGTGATTTTGTGTCATTGGTTGAACATTTAGGTCAGTTTCATCCTCCTTCGAATTATTCTAATCCAATTAGGGTTTTTAACCAATCTTGTGCATCCAATAACTGATTTTGTGCCCTTGGTTGAACATTTAGGTCATTTTCTTCCTCCCTTGGCTTATTCTAATCCAATGCGGGTTTTAACCAATCTTGTGCATCCAATAAGTGATTTTGTGTCATTGGTTGAACATTTAGGTCAGTTTCGTCCTCCTTTGACTTAATCTAATCCAATTAGGGTTTTTAACCAATCTTGTGCATCCAATAAGTGATTTTGTGCCCTTGGTTGAACATTTAGGTGATTTTCTTCCTCCCTAGGCTTATTCTAATCCAATGCGGGTTTTAACCAATCTTGTGCATCCAATAAGTGATTTTGTGTCATTGGTTGAATATTTAGGTCATTTTCGACCTCCCTAGGCTTATTCTAATCCAATTAGGGTTTTTAGCCAATCTTTTGCATCTAATAAGTGATTTTATGTTATTGGTTGAACATTTAGGTCATTTTCGTACTCCGTAGGCTTATTCTAATCCAATTAGGGTTTTTAACCAATCTTGTGCATCCAATAAATGCGTTGTTTCATTTGTTGAACATTTAGGTCATTTTCGTCCTCCCTAGGCTTATTCTAATCCAATTAGGGTTTTTAACCAATCTTGTGCATCCAATAAGTTATTTTGTGTTATTGGTTGCACATTTAGGTCATTTTCGTACTCCCTAGGCTTATTCTATTCCATTTAGGGTTTTTAACCAATCTTGTGCATCCAATAAGTAATTTTGTGTCATTGGTTGAATATTTAGGTCATTTTCGACCTCCCTAGGCTTATTCTAATCCAATTAGGGTTTTTAGCCAATCTTGTGCATCTAATAAGTGATTTTGTGTTATTGGTTGAACATTTATGTCATTTTCGTACTCCCTAGGCTTATTCTAGTCCAATTAGGGTTTTTAACCAATCTTGTGCATCCAATAAGTGCGTTTGTGTCGTTGGTTGGGCATTTAGGTTATTTTCGTCATCCTTCGACTTATTCTAATCCAATTAGGATTTTTAACAAATCTTGTGCATCCAATAAATGATTTTGTGCCCTTGGTTGAATATTTAGGTCATTTTCTTCCTCCCTAGGCTTATTCTAATCCAATGCAGGTTTTTAATCAATCTTGTGCATCCAATAAGTGATTTTGTTTCATTGGTTGAATATTTATGTCATTTTCGACCTCCCTAGGCTTATTCTAATCCAATTAGGGTTTTTAACCAATCTTGTGCATCCAATAAGTTATTTTGTGTTATTGGTTGCACATTTAGGTCATTTTCGTACTCCCTAGGCTTATTCTAATCCAATTAGGGTTTTTAACCAATCTTGTGCATCCAATAAGTGCGTTGTTTCATTTGTTGAACATTTAGGTCATTTTCGTCCTCCCTAGGCTTATTCTAATCCAATTAGGGTTTTTAACCAATCTTGTGCATCCAATAAGTTATTTTGTGTTATTGGTTGCACATTTAGGTCATTTCCGTACTCCCTAGGCTTATTCTATTCCATTTAGGGTTTTTAACCAATCTTGTGCATCCAATAAGTAATTTTGTGTCATTGGTTGAATATTTAGGTCATTTTCGACCTCCCTAGGCTTATTCTAATCCAATTAGGGTTTTTAGCCAATCTTGTGCATCTAATAAGTGATTTTGTGTTATTGGTTGAACATTTATGTCATTTTCGTACTCCCTAGGTTTATTCTAGTCCAATTAGGGTTTTTAACCAATCTTGTGCATCCAATAAGTGCGTTTGTGTCGTTGGTTGGGCATTTAGGTTATTTTCGTCATCCTTCGACTTATTCTAATCCAATTAGGATTTTTAACCAATCTTGTGCATCCAATAAATGATTTTGTGCCCTTGGTTGAATATTTAGGTCATTTTCTTCCTCCCTAGGCTTATTCTAATCCAATGCAGGTTTTTAATCAATCTTGTGCATCCAATAAGTGATTTTGTGTCATTGGTTGAATATTTAGGTCATTTTCGACCTCCCTAGGCTTATTCTAATCCAATTAGGGTTTTTAGCCAATCTTTTGCATCTAATAAGTGATTTTGTGTTATTGGTTGAACATTTAGGTCATTTTCGTACTCCGTAGGCTTATTCTAATCCAATTAGGGTTTTTAACCAATCTTGTGCATCCAATAAGTGCGTTGTTTCATTTGTTGAACATTTAGGTCATTTTCGTCCTCCCTAGGCTTATTCTAATCCAATTAGGGTTTTTAACCAATCTTGTGCATCCAATAAGTTATTTTGTGTTATTGGTTGCACATTTAGGTCATTTTCGTACTCCCTAGGCTTATTCTATTCCATTTAGGGTTTTTAACCAATCTTGTGCATCCAATAAGTAATTTTGTGTCATTGGTTGAATATTTAGGTCATTTTCGACCTCCCTAGGCTTATTCTAAACCAATTAGGGTTTTTAGCCAATCTTGTGCATCTAATAAGTGATTTTGTGTTATTGGTTGAACATTTATGTCATTTTCGTACTCCCTAGGCTTATTCAAATCCAATTAGGGTTTTTAACCAATCTTGTGCATCCAATAAGTGCGTTTGTGTCGTTGGTTGGGCATTTAGGTTATTTTCGTCATCCTTCGACTTATTCTAATCCAATTAGGATTTTTAACCAATCTTGTGCATCCAATAAATGATTTTGTGCCCTTGGTTGAATATTTAGGTCATTTTCTTCCTCCCTAGGCTTATTCTAATCCAACGCAGGTTTTTAATCAATCTTGTGCATCCAATAAGTGATTTTCTTTCATTGGTTGAATATTTATGTCATTTTCGACCTCCCTAGGCTTATTCTAATCCAATTAGGGTTTTTAACCAATCTTGTGCATCCAATAAGTTATTTTGTGTTATTGGTTGCACATTTAGGTCATTTTCGTACTCCCTAGGCTTATTCTAATCCAATTAGGGTTTTTAACCAATCTTGTGCATCCAATAAGTGTGTTTGTTTCATTTGTTGAACATTTAGGTCATTTTCGTTTTCCCTAGGCTTATTCTAATCCAATTAGGGTTTTTAACCAATCTTGTGCATCCAATAAGTGATTTTGTGTTATTGGTTGCACATTTAGGTCATTTTCGTACTCCCTAGGCTTATTCTATTCCAATTAGGGTTTTTAACCAATCTTGTGCATCCAATAAGTGATTTTGTGCCCTTGGTTGAACATTTAGGTCATTTTCTTCCTCCTTAGGCTTATTTTAATACAATGCGGGTTTTAACCAATCTTGTGCATCCAATAAGTGATTTTGTGTCATTGGTTGAACATTTAGGTCAGTTTCGTCCTCCTTCGACATATTCTAATCCAATTAGGGTTTTTAACCAATCTTGTGCATCCAATAAGTGATTTTATGCCCTTGGTTGAACATTTTGGTGATTTTCTTCCTCCCTAGGCTTATTCTAATCCAATGCGGGTTTTAACCAATCTTGTGCATCCAATAAGTGATTTTGTGTCATTGGTTGAATATTTAGGTCATTTTCGACCTCCCTAGGCTTATTCTAATCCAATTAGGGTTTTTAGCTAATCTTGTGCATCTAATAAGTGATTTTGTGTTATTGGTTGAACATTTATGTCATTTTCGTACTCCCTAGGCTTATTCTAATCCAATTAGGGTTTTTAACCAATCTTGTGCATCCAATAAGTGCGTTTGTGTCGTTGGTTGAGCATTTAGGTTATTTTCGTCATCCTTCGACTTATTCTAATCCAATTAGGATTTTTAACCAATCTTGTGCATCCAATAAGTGATTTTGTGCCCTTGGTTGAATATTTAGGTCATTTTCTTCCTCCCTAGGCTTATTCTAATCCAATGCAGGTTTTTAATCAATCTTGTGCATCCAATAAGTGATTTTGTTTCATTGGTTGAATATTTATGTCATTTTCGACCTCCCTAGGCTTATTCTATTCCAGTTAGGGTTTTTAACGAATCTTGTGCATCCAATAAGTTATTTTGTGTTATTGGTTGCACATTTAGGTCATTTTCGTACTCCCTAGGCTTATTCTAATCCAATTAGGGTTTTAACCAATCTTGTGCATCCAATAAGTGATTTTGTGTCATTGGTTGAATATTTAGGTCATTTTCGACCTCCCTAGGCTTATTCTAATCCAATTAGGGTTTTTAGCCAATCTTGTGCATCTAATAAGTGATTTTGTGTTATTGGTTGAACATTTAGGTCATTTTCGTACTCCATAGGCTTATTCTAATCCAATTACGGTTTTTAACCAATCTTGTGCATCCAATAAGTGCGTTTGTTTCATTGGTTGAACATTAAGGCATTTTCGTCCACCCTAGGCTTATTCTAATCCAATTAGGGTTTTTAACCAATCCTGTGCATCCAATAAGTGATTTTGTGCCCTTGGCTGAACATTTAGGTCAGTTTCCTCCTCCTTCGAATTATTCTAATCCAATTAGGGTTTTTAACCAATCTTGTGCATCCAATAAGTGATTTTGTGCCCTTGGTTGAACATTTAGGTCATTTTCTTCCTCCCTTGGCTTATTCTAATCCAATGCGGGTTTTAACCAATCTTGTGCATCCAATAAGTGATTTTGTGTCATTGGTTGAACATTTAGGTCAGTTTCGTCCTCCTTCGACTTATTCTAATCCAATTAGGGTTTTTAACCAATCTTGTGCATCCAATAAGTGATTTTGTGCCCTTGGTTGAACATTTAGGTGATTTTCTTCCTCCCTAGGCTTATTCTAATCCAATGCGGGTTTTAACCAATCTTGTGCATCCAATAAGTGATTTTGTGTCATTGGTTGAATATTTAGGTCATTTTCGACCTCCCTAGGCTTATTCTAATCCAATTAGGGTTTTTAGCCAATCTTTTGCATCTAATAAGTGATTTTGTGTTATTGGTTGAACATTTAGGTCATTTTCGTACTCCGTAGGCTTATTCTAATCCAATTAGGGTTTTTAACCAATCTTGTGCATCCAATAA
>JBBPBQ010000008.1:29737732-29752209 GCA_037974755.1 Cicer yamashitae | reverse complement strand
TTATTCTAATCCAATTAGGGTTTTTAACCAATCTTGTGCATCCAATAAGTGATTTTGTGCCCTTGGTTGAACATTTAGGTCATTTTCTTCCTCCCTTGGCTTATTCTAATCCAATGCGGGTTTTAACCAATCTTGTGCATCCAATAAGTGATTTTGTGTCATTGGTTGAACATTTAGGTCAGCTTTGTCCTCCTTCGACTTATTCTAATCCAATTAGGGTTTTTAACTAATCTTGTGCATCCAATAAGTGATTTTGTGTCATTCGTTGAATATTTAGGTCATTTTCGACCTCCCTAGGCTTATTCTAATCCAATTAGGGTTTTTAGCCAATCTTGTGCATCTAATAAGTGATTTTGTGTTATTGGTTGAACATTTAGGTCATTTTCGTACTATATAGGCTTATTCTAATCCAATTAGGGTTTTTAACCAATCTTGTGCATCCAATAAGTGCGTTTGTTTCATTGGTTGAACATTAAGGCATTTTCGTTCAACCTAGGCTTATTCTAATCCAATTAGGGTTTTTAACCAATCATGTGCATCGAATAAGTGATTTTGTGTCATTGGTTGAACATTTAGGTCATTTTCGTCCTCCCTAGGCTTATTCAATTCCAATTAGGGTTTTTAACCAATCTTGTGCATCCAATAAGTGATTTGGTGTCATTGGTTGAACATTTAGGTCATTTTCGTCCTCCCTAGGCTTATTCTATTCTAATTAGGGTTTTTAACCAATCTTGTGCATCCAATAAGTGATTTTGTTTCATTGGTTGAATATTTATGTCATTTTCGGCCTCCCTAGGCTTATTCTAATCCAATTAGGGTTTTTAACCAATCTTGTGCATCCAATAAGTGATTTTGTGTTATTGGTTGCACATTTAGGCCATTTTCGTACTCCTTAGGCTTATTCTAATCCAATTAGGGTTTTTAACCAATCTTGTGCATCCAATAAGCGCGTTTGTTTCATTTGTTGAACATTTAAGTCATTTACGTCCTCCCTAGGCTTATTCTAATCCAATTAGGGTTTTTAACCAATCTTGTGCATCCAATAAGTGATTTTGTGTTATTGGTTGCACATTTAGGTCATTTTCGTACTCCCTAGGCTTATTCTATTCCAATTAGGGTTTTTAACCAATCTTGTGCATCCAATAAGTGATTTCGTGCCCTTGGTAGAACATTTAGGTCATTATCTTCCTCCCTAGGCTTATTCTAATCCATTGCGGGTTTTAACCAATCTTGTGCATCCAATAAGTGATTTTGTGTCATTGGTTGAATATTTAGGTCATTTTCGACCTCCCTAGGCTTATTCTAATCCAATTAGGGTTTTTAGCCAATCTTGTGCATCTAATAAGTGACTTTGTGTTATTGGTTGAACATTTAGGTCATTTTCGTACTATATAGGCTTATTCTAATCCAATTAGGGTTTTTAACCAATCTTGTGCATCCAATAAGTGCGTTTGTTTCATTGGTTGAACATTAAGGCATTTTCGTTCACCCTAGGCTTATTTTAATCCAATTAGGGTTTTTAACCAA
This sequence comes from Cicer yamashitae, assembly GCA_037974755.1. Taxonomy (NCBI): domain Eukaryota; kingdom Viridiplantae; phylum Streptophyta; class Magnoliopsida; order Fabales; family Fabaceae; genus Cicer; species Cicer yamashitae. Next base: position 29,750,682 of record JBBPBQ010000008.1, on the reverse strand, counting down.
TCATGTGCATCGAATAAGTGATTTTGTGTCATTGGTTGAACATTTAGGTCATTTTCGTCCTCCCTAGGCTTATTCAATTCCAATTAGGGTTTTTAACCAATCTTGTGCATCCAATAAGTGATTTTGTGTCATTGGTTGAACATTTAGGTCATTTTCGTCCTCCCTAGGCTTATTCTATTCTAATTAGGGTTTTTAACCAATCTTGTGCATCTAATAAGTGTGTTTCGGTCATTGATTGAACATTTAGGTCATTTTCGTCCACCTTCGGCTTATTCTAATCCAATTAGGGTTTTTAACCAATCTTGTGCATCCAATAAGTGCGTTTGTTTCATTTGTTGAACATTTAGGTCATTTTCGTCCTCCCTAGGGTTATTCTAATCCAATTAGGGTTTTTAACGAATCTTGTGCATCCAATAAGTGATTTTGTGTTATTGTTTGCACATTTAGGTCATTTTCGTACTCCCTAGGCTTATTCTATTCCAATTAGGGTTTTTAATCAATCTTGTGCATCCAATAAGTGATTTTGTGTCATTGGTTGAATATTTAGGTCATTTTCGACCTCCCTAGGCTTATTCTAATCCAATTAGCGTTTTTAGCCAATCTTGTGCATCTAATAAGTGATTTTGTGTTATTGGTTGAACAGTTAGGTCATTTTGGTACTCCGTAGGCTTATTCTAATCCAATTAGGGTTTTTAACCAATCTTGTGCATCCGATAAGTGCGTTGTTTCATTTGTTGAACATTTAGGTCATTTTCGTCCTCCCTAGGCTTATTCTAATCCAATTAGGGTTTTTAACCAACCTTGTGCATCCAATAAGTTATTTTGTGTTATTGGTTGCACATTTAGGTCATTTTTGTACTCCCTAGGCTTATTCTACTCCAATTAGGGTTTTTAACCAATCTTGTACGTCCAATAAGTGCGTTTGTTTCATTGGTTGAACATTAAGGCATTTTTGTCCTCCCTAGGCTTATTCTAATCCAATTAGGGTTTTTAACCAATCTTGTGCATCCAATAAGTGTGTTTGTTTCATTGGTTGAACATTTTGGTCATTTTCGTCCTTCCTAGGCTTATTCTTATCCAATTTGGGTTTTTAACCAATCTTGTGCATCCAATATGTAATTTTGTGTCATTAGTTGAACATTTAGGTCATTTTCATCAATCTTTGACTTATCCTAATACAATTAGGGTTTTTAACCAATCTTGTGCATCCAATAAGTGATTTTGTGTCATTGGTTGAACAGTTAGATCATTTTTGTCCTCCTTAGGCTTATTCTATTCTAATTAGGGTTTTTCACCAATCTTGTGTATCCAATAAGTGATTTTATGTCATTGGATTAACATTTAGGTCATTTTTGTCGTCCCTAGGCTTATTCTAATCCAATTAGGGTTTCTAACCAATCTTGTGCATCAAATAAGCGATTTTGTGTCATTGGTTGAACATTTAGGTCATTTTCGTCCACCTTCGGCTTATTCTGATCCAATTAGGGTTTTTAACCAATCTTGTGCATCCAATAAGTGCGTTTGTTTCATTTGTTGAACATTTAGGTCATTTTCGTCCTCCCTAGGATTATTCTAATCCAATTAGGGTTTTTAACCAATCTTGTGCATCCAATAAGTGATTTTGTGTTATTGTTTGCACATTTAGGTCATTTTCGTACTCCGTTGGCTTATTCCATTCCAATTAGGGTTTTTAATCAATCTTTGCATCCAATATGTGATTTTGTGTCATTGGTTGAATATTTAGGTCATTTTCCACCTCCCTAGGCTTATTCTAATCCAATTAGGGTTTTTAGCCAATCTTGTGCATCTAATAAGTGATTTTGTGTTATTGGTTGAACATTTATGTCATTTTCGTACTCCCTAGGCTTATTCTAGTCCAATTAGGGTTTTTAACCAATCTTGTGCATCCAATAAGTGCGTTTGTGTCGTTGGTTGGGCATTTAGGTTATTTTCGTGATCCTTCGACTTATTCTAATCCAATTAGGATTTTTAACCAATCTTGTGCATCCAATAAATGATTTTGTGCCCTTGGTTGAATATTTAGGTCATTTTCTTCCTCCCTAGGCTTATTCTAATCCAATGCAGGTTTTTAATCAATCTTGTGCATCCAATAAGTGATTTTGTTTCATTGGTTGAATATTTATGTCATTTTCGACCTCCCTAGGCTTATTCTAATCCAATTAGGGTTTTTAACCAATCTTGTGCATCCAATAAGTTATTTTGTGTTATTGGTTGCACATTTAGGTCATTTTCGTACTCCCTAGGCTTATTCTAATCCAATTAGGGTTTTTAACCAATCTTGTGCATCCAATAAGTGCGTTTGTTTCATTTGTTGAACATTTACGTCTTTTTCGTCCTCCCTAGGATTATTCTAATCCAATTAGGGTTTTTAACCAATCTTGTGCATCCAATAAGTGATTTTGTGTTATTGGTTGCACATTTAGGTCATTTTCGTACTCCCTAGGCTTATTCTATTCCAATTAGGGTTTTTAACCAATCTTGTGCATCCAATAAGTGATTTTGTGCCCTTGGTTGAACATTTAGGTCATTTTCTTCCTCCTTAGGCTTATTTTAATACAATGCGGGTTTTAACCAATCTTGTGCATCCAATAAGTGATTTTGTGCCCTTGGTTGAACATTTAGGTGATTTTCTTCCTCCCTAGGCTTACTCTAATTCAATGCGGGTTTTAACCAATCTTGTGCATCCAATAAGTGATTTTGTGTCATTGGTTGAATATTTAGGTCATTTTCGACCTCCCTAGGCTTATTCTAATCGCATTCGGGTTTTTAGCCAATCTTGTGCATCTAATAAGTGATTTTGTGTTATTGGTTGAACATTTATGTCATTTTTTTACTACCTAGGCTTATTCTAATTTAATTAGGATTTTTAACCAATCTTGTGCATCTAATAAGTGCGTTTGTGTCGTTGGTTGAGCATTTAGGTTATTTTCGTCATCCTTCGACTTATTCTAATCCAATTAGGATTTTTAACCAATCTTGTGCATCCAATAAGTGATTTTGTGCCCTTAGTTGAATATTTAGTTCATTTTCTTCCTCCCTAGGCTTATTCTAATCCAATGCAGGTCTTTAATCAATCTTGTGCATCCAATAAGTGATTTTGTTTCATTGGTTGAATATTTATGTCATTTTCGACCTCCCTAGGCTTATTCTAATCCAATTAGGGTTTTTAACCAATCTTGTGCATCCAATAAGTTATTTTGTGTTATTGGTTGCACATTTAGGTCATTTTCGTACTCCCTAGGCTTATTCTAATCCAATTAGGGTTTTTAACCAATCTCTTGCATCCAATAAGTGCGTTTGTTTCATTTGTTGAACATTTAGATCATTTTCGTCCTCCCTAGGCTTATTCTAATCCAATTAGGGTTTTTAACCAATCTTGTGCATCCAATAAGTGCGTTTGTTTCATTTGTTGAACATTTAGGTCATTTTCGTCCTCCCTAGGCTTATTCTAATCCAATTAGGGTTTTTAACCAATCTTGTGCATCCAATAAGTGATTTTGTGTTATTGGTTGCACATTTAGGTCATTTTCGTACTCCCTAGGCTTATTCTATTCCAATTAGGGTTTTTAACCAATCTTGTGCATCCAATAAATGATTTTGTGCCCTTGGTTGAACATTTAGGTAATTTTCTTCCTCCTTAGGCTTATTCTAATCCAATGCGGGTTTTAACAAATCTTGTGCATCCAATAAGTGATTTTGTGTCATTGGTTGAACATTTAGGTCAGTTTCGTCCTCCTTCGACATATTCTAATCCATCTAGGGTTTTTAACCAATCTTGTGCATCCAATAAGTGATTTTGTGCCCTTGGTTGAACATTTAGGTCATTTTCTTCCTCCCTAGGCTTATTCTAATTCAATGCGGGTTTTAACCAATCTTGTGCATCCAATAAGTGATTTTGTGTCATTGGTTGAATATTTAAGTCATTTTCGACCTCCCTAGGCTTATTCTAATCCAATTAGGGGTTTTAGCCAATCTTGTGCATCTAATAAGTGATTTTGTGTTATTGGTTGAACATTTATGTCATTTTCGTACTCCCTAGGCTTATTCTAATCCAATTAGGGTTTTTAACCAATCTTGTGCATCCAATAAGTGCGTTTGTGTCGTTGGTTGAGCATTTAGGTTATTTTCGTCATCCTTCGACTTATTCTAATCCAATTAGGATTTTTAACCAATCTTGTGCATCCAATAAGTGATTTTGTGCCCTTGGTTGAATATTTAGGTCATTTTCTTCCTCCCAAGGCTTATTCTAATCCAATGCAGGTTTTTAATCAATCTTGTGCATCCAATAAGTGATTTTGTTTCATTGGTTGAATATTTATGTCATTTTCGACCTCCCTAGGCTTATTCTAATCCAATTAGGGTTTTTAACCAATCTTGTGCATCCAATAAGTGATTTTGTGTTATTGGTTGCACATTTAGGCCATTTTCGTACTCCCTAGGCTTATTCTAATCCAATTTGGGTTTTTAACCAATCTTGTGCATCCAATAAGCGCGTTTGTTTCATTTGTTGAACATTTAGGTCATTTTCGTCCTCCCTAGGCTTATTCTAATCCAATTAGGGTTTTTAACCAATCTTGTGCATCCAATAAGTGATTTTGTGTTATTGGTTGCACATTTAGGTCATTTTCGTACTCCCTAGGCTTATTCTATTCCAATTAGGGTTTTTAACCAATCTTGTGCATCCAATAAGTGATTTCGTGCCCTTGGTAGAACATTTAGGTCATTTTCTTCTTCCCTAGGCTTATTCTAATCCAATGCGAGTTTTAACCAATCTTGTGCATCCAATAAGTGATTTTGTGTCATTGGTTGAAAATTTAGGTCATTTTCGACCTCCCTAGGCTTATTCTAATCCAATTAGGGTTTTTAGCCAATCTTGTGCATCTAATAAGTGATTTTGTGTTATTGGTTGAACATTTAGGTCATTTTCGTACTCCATAGGCTTATTCTAATCCAATTAGGGTTTTTAACCAATCTTGTGCATCCAACAAGTGCGTTTGTTTCATTGGTTGAACATTAAGGCATTTTCGTCCACCCTAGGCTTATTCTAATCCAATTAGGGTTTTTAACCAATCCTGTGCATCGAATAAGTGATTTTGTGTCATTGGTTGAACATTTAGGTCATTTTCGTCCTCCCTAGGCTTATTTTATTCCAATTAGGGTTTTTAACCAATCTTGTGCATCCAATAAGTGATTTTGTGTCATTGGTTGAACATTTAGGTCATTTTCGTCCTCCCTAGGCTTATTCTATTCCAATTAGGGTTTTTAACCAATCTTGTGCATCTAATAAGTGTGTTTCGGTCATTGATTGAACATTTAGGTCATTTTCGTCCTCCTTAGGCTTATTCTAATCCAATTTGGGTTTTTAACCAATCATGTGCATCCAATATGTAATTTTGTGTCATTAGTTGAACATTTAGGTAATTTTCGTCATGCTTCGACTTATCCTAATACAATTAGGGTTTTTAACCAATCTTGTGCATCCAATAAGTGATTTTGTGTCATTGGTTGAACAGTTAGGTTATTTTCGTCCTCCCTAGGCTTATTCTATTCTAATTAGGGTTTTTCACCAATCTTGTGCATCCAATAAGTGATTTTGTGTCATTGGATTAACATTTAGGTCATTTTCGTCGTCCCTAGGCTTATTCGAATCCAATTAGGGTTTTTAACCAATCTTGTGCATCCAATAAGCGATTTTGTGTCTTTGGTTGAACATTTAGGTCATTTTCGTCCACCTTCGGCTTATTCAAATCCAATTTAGGTTTTTAACCAATCTTGTGCATCCAATAATTGCGTTTGTGTGATTGGTTGAACATTAAGGTCATTTTCGTCCTCCCTAGGCTTATTCTAATCTAATTTGGGTTTTTAACCAATCCTGTGCATCCAATATGTGATTTTCTGTCATTTGTTGAACATTTAGGTCATTTTCGTCCTCCCTAGGCTTATTCTAATCCTATTAGAGTTTTTAACCAATCTTGTGCATCCAATAAGTGATTTTGTGTCATTGGTTGAATATTTAGGTCATTTTCGTGCACCCTAGGCTTATTCAAATCCAATTAAATCTTGGGCATCCAATAAGTGATTTTGTGTAATTGGTTGAACATTTAGGTCATTTTGGTCCTCCCTAGGCTTATTCTAATCCAATTAGAGTTTTTAACCAATCTTGTGCATCCAATAAGTGCGTTTGTGACGTTGGTTGAGCATTTAGGTCATTTTCGTCATCCTTCGACTTATTCTAATCCAATTAGGATTTTTAACCAATCTTGTGCATCCAATAAGTGATTTTGTGCCCTTGGTTGCATATTTAGGTCATTTTCTTCCTCCCTAGGCTTATTCTAATCCAATGCAGGTTTTTTACCAATCTTGCGCATCCAATAAGTGATTTTGTGTCATTGGTTGAATATTTATGTCATTTTCGACCTCCCTAGACTTATTCTAATCCAACTAGGGTTTTTAACCAATCTTGTGCATCCAATAAGTGATTTTGTGTTATTTGTTGCACATTTACGTCATTTTCGTACTCCCTGGGCTTATTCTAATCCAATTAGGGTTTTTAACCAATCTTGTGCATCCAATAAGTGCGTTTGTTTCATTGGTTGAACATTTAGGTCATTTTCGTCCTCCCTAGGCTTATTCTAATCCAATTAGTGTTATTAACCAATCCTGTGCATCGAATAAGTGATTTTGTATCTTTGGTTGAATATTTAGGTCATTTTCGTCCTCCTTATGTTTGTTCTATTCCAATTAGGGTTTTTAACCAATCTTGTGCATCCAATAAGTGATTTTGTGTCATTGGTTGAACATTTAGGTCAGTTTCGTCCTCCTTCGACTTATTCTAATCCAATTAGGGTTTTTAGCCAATCTTGTGCATCCAATAAGTGATTTTGTGCCCTTGGCTGAACATTTAGGTCATTTTCTTCCTCCCTAGGCTTATTCTAATCCAATTAGGGTTTTTAACCAATCTTGTGCATCCAATAAGTGCGTTTGTGTCGTTGGTTGAGCATTTAGGTTATTTTCGTCATCCTTCGACTTATTCTAATCCAATTAGGATTTTTAACCAATCTTGTGCATCCAATAAGTGATTTTGTGCCCTTGGTTGAATATTTAGGTCATTTTCTTCCTCCCTAGGCTTATTCTAATCCAATGCAGGTTTTTAATCAATCTTGTGCATCCAATAAGTGATTTTGTTTCATTGGTTGAATATTTATGTCATTTTCGACCTCCCTAGGCTTATTCTAATGCAATTAGGATTTTTAACCAATCTTGTGCATCCAATAAGTGATTTTGTGCCCTTGGTTGAACATTTAGGTGATTTTCTTCCTCCCTAGGCTTATTCTAATCCAATGCGGGTTTTAACCAATCTTGTGCATCCAATAAGTGATTTTGTGTCATTGGTTGAATATTTAGGTCATTTTCGACCTCCCTAGGCTTATTCTAATCCAATTAGGGTTTTTAGCCAATCTTTTGCATCTAATAAGTGATTTTGTGTTATTGGTTGAACATTTAGGTCATTTTCGTACTCCGTAGGCTTATTCTAATCCAATTAGGGTTTTTAACCAATCTTGTGCATCCAATAAGTGCGTTGTTTCATTTGTTGAACATTTAGGTCATTTTCGTCCTCCCTAGGCTTATTCTAATCCAATTAGGGTTTTTAACCAATCTTGTGCATCCAATAAGTTATTTTGTGTTATTGGTTGCACATTTAGGTCATTTTCGTACTCCCTAGGCTTATTCTATTCCATTTAGGGTTTTTAACCAATCTTGTGCATCCAATAAGTAATTTTGTGTCATTGGATGAATATTTAGGTCATTTTCGACCTCCCTAGGCTTATTCTAATCCAATTAGGGTTTTTAGCCAATCTTGTGCATCTAATAAGTGATTTTGTGTTATTGGTTGAACATTTATGTCATTTTCGTACTCCCTAGGCTTATTCTAATCCAATTAGGGTTTTTAACCAATCTTGTGCATCCAATAAGTGCGTTTGTGTCGTTGGTTGAGCATTTAGGTTATTTTCGTCATCCTTCGACTTATTCTAATCCAATTAGGATTTTTAACCAATCTTGTGCATCCAATAAGTGATTTTGTGCCCTTGGTTGAATATTTAGGTCATTTTCTTCCTCCCTAGGCTTATTCTAATCCAATGCAGGTTTTTAATCAATCTTGTGCATCCAATAAGTGATTTTGTTTCATTGGTTGAATATTTATGTCATTTTCGACCTCCCTAAGCTTATTCTATTCCAGTTAGGGTTTTTAACGAATCTTGTGCATCCAATAAGTTATTTTGTGTTATTGGTTGCACATTTAGGTCATTTTCGTACTCCCTAGGCTTATTCTAATCCAATTAGGGTTTTAACCAATCTTGTGCATCCAATAAGTGATTTTGTGTCATTGGTTGAATATTTAGGTCATTTTCGACCTCCCTAGGCTTATTCTAATCCAATTAGGGTTTTTAGCCAATCTTGTGCATCTAATAAGTGATTTTGTGTTATTGGTTGAACATTTATGTCATTTTCGTACTCCCTAGGCTTATTCTAATCCAATTAGGGTTTTTAACCAATCTTGTGCATCCAATAAGTGATTTTGTGCCCTTGGTTGAATGTTTAGGTCATTTTCTTCCTCCCAAGGCTTATTCTAATCCAATGCAGGTTTTTAATCAATCTTGTGCATTCAATAAGTGATTTTGTTTCATTGGTTGAATATTTATGTCATTTTCGACCTCCCTAGGCTTATTCTAATCCAATTAGGGTTTTTAACCAATCTTGTGCATCCAATAAAGTGATTTTGTATTATTGGTTGCACATTTAGGTCATTTTCGTACTCCGTAGGCTTATTCTAATCCAATTAGGGTTTTTAACCAATCTTGTGCATCCAATAAGTGCGTTTGTTTCATTTGTTGAACATTTAGGTCATTTTCGTCCTCCCTAGGCTTATTCTAATCCAATTAGGGTTTTTAACCAATCTTGTGCATCCAATAAGTGATTTTGTGTTATTGGTTGCACATTTAGGTCATTTTCGTACTCCCTAGGCTTATTCTATTCCAATTAGGGTTTTTAACCAATCTTGTGCATCCAATAAGCGCGTTTGTTTCATTTGTTGAACATTTAGGTCATTTTCGTCCTCCCTAGGCTTATTCAAATCCAATTAGGGTTTTTAACCAATCTTGTGCATCCAATAAGTGATTTTCTGTTATTGGTTGCACATTTAGGTCATTTTTGTACTCCCTAGGCTTATTCTATTCCAATTAGGGTTTTTAACCAATCTTGTGCATCCAATAAGTGATTTCGTGCCCTTGGTAGAACATTTAGGTCATTTTCTTCTTCCCTAGGCTTATTCTAATCCAATGCGAGTTTTAACCAATCTTGTGCATCCAATAAGTGATTTTGTGTCATTGGTTGAAAATTTAGGTCATTTTCGACCTCCCTAGGCTTATTCTAATCCAATTAGGGTTTTTAGCCAATCTTGTGCATCTAATAAGTGATTTTGTGTTATTGGTTGAACATTTAGGTCATTTTCGTACTCCATAGGCTTATTCTAATCCAATTAGGGTTTTTAACCAATCTTGTGCATCCAACAAGTGCGTTTGTTTCATTGGTTGAACATTAAGGCATTTTCGTCCACCCTAGGCTTATTCTAATCCAATTAGGGTTTTTAACCAATCCTGTGCATCGAATAAGTGATTTTGTGTCATTGGTTGAACATTTAGGTCATTTTCGTCCTCCCTAGGCTTATTCAATTCCAATTAGGGTTTTTAACCAATCTTGTGCATCCAATATGTAATTTTGTGTCATTAGTTGAACATTTAGGTCATTTTCGTCATGCTTCGACTTATCCTAATACAATTAGGGTTTTTAACCAATCTTGTGCATCCAATAAGTGTATTTGTGTCATTGGTTGAACAGTTAGGTTATTTTCGTCCTCCCTAGGCTTATTCTATTCTAATTAGGGTTTTTCACCAATCTTGTGCATCCAATAAGTGATTTTGTGTCATTGGATTAACATTTAGGTCATTTTCGTCGTCCCTAGGCTTATTCGAATCCAATTAGGGTTTTTAACCAATCTTGTGCATCCAATAAGCGATTTTGTGTCTTTGGTTGAACATTTAGGTCATTTTCGTCCACCTTCGGCTTATTCTAATCCAATTTAGGTTTTTAACCAATCTTGTGCATCCAATAAATGCGTTTGTGTGATTTGTTGAACATTAAGATCATTTTCGTCCTCCCTAGGCTTATTCTAATCTAATTTGGGTTTTTAACCAATCCTGTGCATCCAATATGTGATTTTCTGTCATTTTTTGAACATTTAGGTCATTTTCGTCCTCCCTAGGCTTATTCTAATCCTATTAGGGTTTTTAACCAATCTTGTGCATCCAATAAGTGATTTTGTGTCATTGGTTGAATATTTAGGTCATTTTCGTGCACCCTAGGCTTATTCAAATCCAATTAAATCTTGGGCATCCAATAAGTGATTTTGTGTAATTGGTTGAACATTTTGGTCATTTTGGTCCTCCCTAGGCTTATTCCAATCCAATTAGAGTTTTTAACCAATCTTGTGCATCCAATAAGTGCGTTTGTGATGTTGGTTGAGCATTTAGGTCATTTTCGTCATCCTTCGACTTATTCTAATCCAATTAGGATTTTTAACCAATCTTGTGCATCCAATAAGTGATTTTGTGCCCTTGGTTGCATATTTAGGTCATTTTCTTCCTCCCTAGGCTTATTCTAATCCAATGCAGGTTTTTAACCAATCTTGTGCATCCAATAAGTGATTTTGTGTCATTGGTTGAATATTTATGTTATTTTCGACCTCCCTAGACTTATTCTAATCCAACTAGGGTTTTTAACCAATCTTGTGCATCCAATAAGTGATTTTGTGTTATTTGTTGCACATTTACGTCATTTTCGTACTCCCTGGGCTTATTCTAATCCAATTAGGGTTTTTAACCAATCTTGTGCATCCAATAAGTGCGTTTGTTTCATTGGTTGAACATTTAGGTCATTTTCGTCCTCCCTAGGCTTATTCTAATCCAATTAGTGTTATTAACCAATCCTGTGCATCGAATAAGTGATTTTGTATCTTTGGTTGAACATTTAGGTCATTTTCGTCCTCCTTATGTTTATTCTATTCCAATTAGGGTTTTTAACCAATCTTGTGCATCCAATAAGTGATTTTGTGTCATTAGTTGAATATTTATGTCATTTTCGACCTCCCTAGACTTATTCTAATCCAACTAGGGTTTTTAACCAATCTTGTGTATCCAATAAGTGATTTTGTGTTATTTGTTGCACATTTACGTCATTTTCGTACTCCCTGGGCTTATTCTAATCCAATTAGGGTTTTTAACCAATCTTGTGCATCCAATAAGTGCGTTTGTGACGTTGGTTGAGCATTTAGGTCATTTTCGTCATCCTTGGACTTATTCTAATCCAATTAGGATTTTTAACCAATCTTGTGCATCCAATAAGTGATTTTGTGCCCTTGGTTGCATATTTAGGTCATTTTCTTCCTCCCTAGGCTTATTCTAATCCAATGCAGGTTTTTAACCAATCTTGTGCATCCAATAAGTGATTTTGTGTCATTGGTTGAATATTTATGTCATTTTCGACCTCCCTAGACTTATTCTAATCCAACTAGGGTTTTTAACCAATCTTGTGCATCCAATAAGTGATTTTGTGTTATTTGTTGCACATTTACGTCATTTTCGTACTCCCTGGGCTTATTCTAATCCAATTAGGGTTTTTAACCAATCTTGTGCATCCAATAAGTGCGTTTGTTTCATTGGTTGAACATTTAGGTCATTTTCGTCCTCCCTAGGCTTATTCTAATCCAATTAGTGTTATTAACCAATCCTGTGCATCGAATAAGTGATTTTGTATCTTTGGTTTAACATTTAGGTCATTTTCGTCCTCCTTATGTTTATTCTATTCCAATTAGGGTTTTTAACCAATCTTGTGCATCCAATAAGTGATTTTGTGTCATTGGTTGAACATTTAGGTCAGTTTCGTCCTCCTTCGACTTATTCTAATCCAATTAGGGTTCTTAGCCAATCTTGTGCACACAATAAGTGATTTTGAGCCCTTGGCTGAACATTTAGGTCATTTTCTTCCTCCCTAGGCTTATTCTAATCCAATGCGGGTTTTAACCAATCTTGTGCATCCAATAAGTGATTTTGTGTCATTGGTTGAATATTTAGGTCATTTTCGACCTCCCTAGGCTTATTCTAATCCAATTAGGATTTCTAACCAATCTTGTGCATCTAATAAGTGATTTTGTGTTATTGGTTGAACATTTAGGTCATTTTCGTACTCCCTAGGCTTATTCTACTCCAATTAGGGTTCTTAACCAATCTTGTGCATCCAATAAGTGCGTTTGTTTCATTGGTTGAACATTAAGGCATTTTCGTCCTCCCTAGGCTTATTCTATTCCAATTAGGGTTTTTAACCAATCTTGTGCATCTAATAAGTGTGTTTGTTTCATTGGTTGAACATTTAGGTCATTTTCGTCCTTCCTAGGCTTATTCTTATCCAATTTGGATTTTTAACCAATCTTGTGCATCCAATAAGTGATTTTGTGCCCTTGGTTGCATATTTAGGTCATTTTCTTCCTCCCTAGGCTTATTCTAATCCAATGCAGGTTTTTAACCAATCTTGTGCATCCAATAAGTGATTTTGTGTCATTGGTTGAATATTTATGTCATTTTCGACCTCCCTAGACTTATTCTAATCCAACTAGGGTTTTTAACCAATCTTGTGCATCCAATAAGTGATTTTGTGTTATTTGTTGCACATTTACGTCATTTTCGTACTCCCTGGGCTTATTCTAATCCAATTAGGGTTTTTAACCAATCTTGTGCATCCAATAAGTGCGTTTGTTTCATTGGTTGAACATTTAGGTCATTTTCGTCCTCCCTAGGCTTATTCTAATCCAATTAGTG
>JBBPBQ010000008.1:29709834-29735301 GCA_037974755.1 Cicer yamashitae | reverse complement strand
TTGGTTGAACATTTAGGTCAGTTTCGTCCTCCTTCGACTTATTCTAATCCAATTAGGGTTCTTAGCCAATCTTGTGCACACAATAAGTGATTTTGAGCCCTTGGCTGAACATTTAGGTCATTTTCTTCCTCCCTAGGCTTATTCTAATCCAATGCGGGTTTTAACCAATCTTGTGCATCCAATAAGTGATTTTGTGTCATTGGTTGAATATTTAGGTCATTTTCGACCTCCCTAGGCTTATTCTAATCCAATTAGGGTTTTTAGCCAATCTTGTGCATCTAATAAGTGATTTTGTGTTATTGGTTGACCATTTAGGTAATTTTCGTCCTCCCTAGGTTTATTCTAATCCAATTAGGGTTTTTAACCAATCTTGTGCATGCAATAAGTTATTTTGGGTTATTGGTTGCACATTTAGGTCATTTTCGTACTCCCTAGGCTTATTCTACTCCAATTAGGGTTTTTAACCAATCTTGTGCATCCAATAAGTGCGTTTGTTTCATTGGTTGAACATTAAGGCATTTTCGTCCTCCCTAGGCTTATTCTAATCCAATTAGGGTTTTTAACCAATCTTGTGCATCCAATAAGTGTGTTTGTTTCATTGGTTGAACATTTAGGTCATTTTCGTCCTTCCTAGGCTTATTCTTATCCAATTTGGGTTTTTAACCAATCTTGTGCATCCAATATGTAATTTTGTGTCATTAGTTGAACATTTAGGTCATTTTCATCATGCTTCGACTTATCCTAATACAACTAGGGTTTTTAACCAATCTTGTGCATCCAATAAGTGATTTGGTGTCATTGGTTGAACAGTTAGGTCATTTTCGTCGTCCCTAGGCTTATTCTAATCCAATTAGGGTTTTTAACCAATCTTGTGCATCCAATAAGCGATTTTGTGTCATTGGTTGAACATTTAGGTCATTTTCGTCCACCTTCGGCTTATTCTAATCCAAATTGGGTGTTTAACCAATCCTGTTCATCGAATAATTGCGTTTGGGTGATTGGTTGAACATTATGTTCATTTTCGTCCTCCCTAGGCTTATTCTAATCCTATTAGGGTTTTTAAACAATCTTGTGCATCCAATAAGTGATTTTGTGTCATTGGTTGAATTTTTAGGTCATTTTCGTGCACCCTAGGCTTATTCGAATCCAATTAGGGTTCTTAACCAATCTTGTGCATCCAATAAGTGATTTTGTGTAATTGGTTGAACATTTAGGTCATTTTGGTCGTCCCTAGGCTTATTCTAATCCAATTATAGTTTTTAACCAATCTTGTGCATCCAATAAGTGTGTTTGTGTCGTTGGTTTATCATTTAGGTTATTTTCGTCATCCTTCGACTTATTCTAATTCAAGTAGGATTTTCAACCAATCTAGTCCATCCAATAAGTGATTTTGTACCCTTGGTTGAATATTTAGGTCATTTTCTTCCTCCCTAGGCTTATTCTAATCCAATGCAGGTTTTCAACCAATCTTGTGCATCCAATAAGTGATTTTGTGTCATTGGTTGAATATTTAGGTCATTTTCGACCTCCTTAGGCTTATTTTATTCTAATTAGGGTTTTTAACCAATCTTGTGCATCCAATAAGTGATTTTGTGTCATTGGTTGAAAATTTAGGTCATTTTCGACCTCCCTAGGCTTATTCTAATCCAATTAGGGTTTTTAGCCAATCTTGTGCATCTAATAAGTGATTTTGTGTTATTGGTTGAACATTTAGGTCATTTTCGTACTCCCTAGGCTTATTCCAGTCCAATTAGGGTTTTTAACCAATCTTGTGCATCCAATAAGTGATTTTGTTTCATTGGTTGAATATTTATGTCATTTTCGACCTCCCTAGGCTTATTCTAATCCAATTAGGGTTTTTAACCAATCTTGTGCATCCAATAAGTTATTTTGTGTTATTGGTTGCACATTTAGGTCATTTTCGTACTCCCTAGGCTTATTCTAATCCAATTAGGGTTTTTAACCAATCTCTTGCATCCAATAAGTGCGTTTGTTTCATTTGTTGAACATTTAGATCATTTTCGTCCTCCCTAGGCTTATTCTAATCCAATTAGGGTTTTTAACCAATCTTGTGCATCCAATAAGTGCGTTTGTTTCATTTGTTGAACATTTAGGTCATTTTCGTCCTCCCTAGGCTTATTCTAATCCAATTAGGGTTTTTAACCAATCTTGTGCATCCAATAAGTGATTTTGTGTTATTGGTTGCACATTTAGGTCATTTTCGTACTCCCTAGGCTTATTCTATTCCAATTAGGGTTTTTAACCAATCTTGTGCATCCAATAAATGATTTTGTGCCCTTGGTTGAACATTTAGGTCAGTTTCGTCCTCCTTCGACTTATTCTAATCCAATTAGGGTTCTTAGCCAATCTTGTGCACACAATAAGTGATTTTGAGCCCTTGGCTGAACATTTAGGTCATTTTCTTCCTCCCTAGGCTTATTCTAATCCAATGCGGGTTTTAACCAATCTTGTGCATCCAATAAGTGATTTTGTGTCATTGGTTGAATATTTAGGTCATTTTCGACCTCCCTAGGCTTATTCTAATCCAATTAGGGTTTTTAGCCAATCTTGTGCATCTAATAAGTGATTTTGTGTTATTGGTTGAACATTTAGGTCATTTTCGTACTCCATAGGCTTATTCTAATCCAATTACGGTTTTTAACCAATCTTGTGCATCCAATAAGTGCGTTTGTTTCATTGGTTGAACATTAAGGCATTTTCGTCCACCCTAGGCTTATTCTAATCCAATTAGGGTTTTTAACCAATCCTGTGCATCGAATAAGTGATTTTGTGTCATTGGTTGAACATTTAGGTCATTTTCGTCCTCCCTAGGCTTATTTTATTCCAATTAGGGTTTTTAACCAATCTTGTGCATCCAATAAGTGATTTTGTGTCATTGGTTGAACATTTAGGTCATTTTCGTCCTCCCTAGGCTTATTCTATTCCAATTAGGGTTTTTAACCAATCTTGTGCATCTAATAAGTGTGTTTCGGTCATTGATTGAACATTTAGGTCATTTTCGTCCTCCTTAGGCTTATTCTAATCCAATTTGGGTTTTTAACCAATCTTGTGCATCCAATATGTAATTTTGTGTCATTAGTTGAACATTTAGGTCATTTTCGTCATGCTTCGACTTATCCTAATACAATTAGGGTTTTTAACCAATCTTGTGCATCCAATAAGTGATTTTGTGTCATTGGTTGAACAGTTAGGTTATTTTCGTCCTCCCTAGGCTTATTCTATTCTAATTAGGGTTTTTCACCAATCTTGTGCATCCAATAAGTGATTTTGTGTCATTGGATTAACATTTAGGTCATTTTCGTCGTCCCTAGGCTTATTCGAATCCAATTAGGGTTTTTAACCAATCTTGTGCATCCAATAAGCGATTTTGTGTCTTTGGTTGAACATTTAGGTCATTTTCGTCCACCTTCGGCTTATTCTAATCCAATTTAGGTTTTTAACCAATCTTGTGCATCCAATAAATGCGTTTGTGTGATTGGTTGAACATTAAGATCATTTTCGTCCCCCCTAGGCTTATTCTAATCTAATTTGGGTTTTTAACCAATCCTGTGCATCCAATATGTGATTTTCTGTCATTTTTTGAACATTTAGGTCATTTTCGTCCTCCCTAGGCTTATTCTAATCCTATTAGGGTTTTTAACCAATCTTGTGCATCCAATAAGTGATTTTGTGTCATTGGTTGAATATTTAGGTCATTTTCGTGCACCCTAGGCTTATTCAAATCCAATTAAATCTTGGGCATCCAATAAGTGATTTTGTGTAATTGGTTGAACATTTTGGTCATTTTGGTCCTCCCTAGGCTTATTCCAATCCAATTAGAGTTTTTAACCAATCTTGTGCATCCAATAAGTGCGTTTGTGATGTTGGTTGAGCATTTAGGTCATTTTCGTCATCCTTCGACTTATTCTAATCCAATTAGGATTTTTAACCAATCTTGTGCATCCAATAAGTGATTTTGTGCCCTTGGTTGCATATTTAGGTCATTTTCTTCCTCCCTAGGCTTATTCTAATCCAATGCAGGTTTTTAACCAATCTTGTGCATCCAATAAGTGATTTTGTGTCATTGGTTGAATATTTATGTTATTTTCGACCTCCCTAGACTTATTCTAATCCAACTAGGGTTTTTAACCAATCTTGTGCATCCAATAAGTGATTTTGTGTTATTTGTTGCAAATTTACGTCATTTTCGTACTCCCTGGGCTTATTCTAATCCAATTAGGGTTTTTAACCAATCTTGTGCATCCAATAAGTGCGTTTGTTTCATTGGTTGAACATTTAGGTCATTTTCGTCCTCCCTAGGCTTATTCTAATCCAATTAGTGTTATTAACCAATCCTGTGCATCGAATAAGTGATTTTGTATATTTGGTTGAACATTTAGGTCATTTTCGTCCTCCTTATGTTTATTCTATTCCAATTAGGGTTTTTAACCAATCTTGTGCATCCAATAAGTGATTTTGTGTCATTGGTTGAACATTTAGGTCAGTTTCGTCCTCCTTCGACTTATTCTAATCCAATTAGGTTTCTTAGCCAATCTTGTGCACACAATAAGTGATTTTGTGCCCTTGGCTGAACATTTAGGTCATTTTCTTCCTCCCTAGGCTTATTCTAATCCAATACGGGTTTTAACCAATCTTGTGCATCCAATAAGTTATTTTGTGTCATTGGTTGAATATTTAGGTCATTTTCGACCTCCCTAGGCTTATTCTAATCCAGTTAGGGTTTCTAACCATTCTTGTGCATCTAATAAGTGATTTTGTGTTATTGGTTGAACATTTAGGTCATTTTCGTACTCCCTAGGCTTATTCTACTCCAATTAGGGTTCTTAACCAATCTTGTGCATCCA
Organism: Cicer yamashitae; assembly: GCA_037974755.1. Taxonomy (NCBI): domain Eukaryota; kingdom Viridiplantae; phylum Streptophyta; class Magnoliopsida; order Fabales; family Fabaceae; genus Cicer; species Cicer yamashitae. Next base: position 29,730,436 of record JBBPBQ010000008.1, on the reverse strand, counting down.
ATAAGTGCGTTTGTTTCATTGGTTGAACATTAAGGCATGTTCGTCCTCCCTAGGCTTATTCTATTCCAATTAGGGTTATTAACCAATCTTGTGCATCCAATAAGTGATTTGGTGTCATTGGTTGAACAGTTAGGTCATTTTCGTCCTCCTTCGGCTTATTCTATTCTAATTAGGGTTTTTCACCAATCTTGTGTATCCAATAAGTGATTTTGTGTCATTGGATTAACATTTAGGTCATTTTCGTCGTCCCTAGGCTTATTCTAATCCAATTAGGGTTTTTAACCAATCTTGTGCATCCAATAAGCGATTTTGTGTCATTGGTTGAACAGTTAGGTCATTTTCGTCCTCCTTCGGCTTATTCTATTCTAATTAGGGTTTTTCACCAATCTTGTGTATCCAATAAGTGATTTTGTGTCATTGGATTAACATTTAGGTCATTTTCGTCGTCCCTAGGCTTATTCTAATCCAATTAGGGTTTTTAACCAATCTTGTGCATCCAATAAGCGATTTTGTGTCATTTGTTGAACATTTAGGTCATTTTCGTCCACCTTTGGCTTATTCTAATCCAATTTGGGTTTTTAACCAATCTTGTTCATCGAATAATTGCGTTTGGGTTATTGGTTGAACATTAAGTTCATTTTCGTCCTCCCTAGGCTTATTCTAATCCTATTAGGGTTTTTAAACAATCTTGTGCATCCAATAAGTGATTTTGTGTCATTGGTTGAATTTTTAGGTCATTTTCGTGCACCCTAGGCTTATTCGAATCCAATTAGGGTTCTTAACCAATCTTGTGCATCCAATAAGTGATTTTGTGTAATTGGTTGAACATTTAGGTCATTTTGGTTGTACCTAGGCTTATTTTAATCCAATTATAGTTTTTAACCAATCTTGTGCATCCAATAAGTGTGTTTGTGTCGTTGGTTGATCATTTACGTTATTTTCGTCATCCTTCGACTTATTCTAATTCAAGTAGGATTTTCAACCAATCTAGTCCATCCAATAAGTGATTTTGTACCCTTGGTTGAATATTTAGGTCATTTTCTTCCTCCCTAGGCTTATTCTAATCCAATGCAGGTTTTCAACCAATCTTGTGTCATTGGTTGAATATTTAGGTCATTTTCGACCTCCTTAGGCTTATTTTATTCTAATTAGGGTTTTTAACCAATCTTGTGCATCCAATAAGTGATTTTGTGTCATTGGTTGAATATTTAGGTCATTTTCGTTCTCCTTAGGCTTATTCTAATCCAATTAGGGTTTTTAACCATCTTGTGCATCCAATAAGTGATTTTGTGTTATTGGTTGAACATTTAGGTCATTTTCGTACTCCCTAGGTTTTTTCTAATCCAATTACGGTTATTAACCAATCTTGTGCATCCAATAAGTGCGTTTGTTTCATTGGTTGAACTTTTAGTTCATTTTTGTCCTCCCTAGGCTTATTCTAATCCAATTAGTTTTTTTAACCAATGCTGTGCATCGAATCAGTGATTTTGTGTCATTGGTTGAACATTTAGGTTACTTTCGTCCTGCCTAGGTTTATTCTATTCCAATTAGGGTTTTTAACCAATCTTGTGCAACCAATAAGTGATTTTGTGTCATTGGTTGAATATTTAGGTAATTTTCGTGCACCCTAGGCTTATTCAAATCCAATTAGGATTTTTAACCAATCTGGTGCAACCAATAAGTGATTTTGTGTCATTGGTTGAACATTTAGGTCAGTTTCGTGCTCCCTAGGCTTAATCAATTCCAATTAGGGTTTTTAACCAATCTTGTGCATCCAATAATTTCGTTTGTGTGATTGGTTGAACATTAAGGTCATTTTCGTCGCCCCTAGGCTTATTCTAATCCAATTAGGGTTTTTAAACAATCTTGTGCATCCAATAAGTGATTTTGTGGCATTGGTTGAACATTTAGGTCATTTTCGTCCACGTTCGATTTATTCTAATCCAATTAGGGTTTTTAACCAATCTTGTGCATCCAATAATTGCGTTTGTGTGATTGGTTGAACATTAATGTCATTTGCGTCGTCCCTAGGCTTATTCTAATCCAATTTGGGTTTTTAACCAATCTTGTGCATCCAATATGTGATTTTCTGTCATTGGTTGAACATTTAGGTCATTTTCGTCCTCCTTAGGCTTATTCTAATCCTATTAGGCTTTTTAAACAATCTTGTGCATCCAATAAGTGATTTTGTGTCATTGGTTGAATATGAAGGTCATTTTCGTGCACCCTAGGCTTATTGAAACCCAATTAGGGTTTTTAACCAATCTTGTTCATCCAATAAGTGATTTTGTGTAATTGGTTGAACATTTAGGTCATTTTGGTCCTCCCTAGGCTTATTCTAATCCAATTAGAGTTTTTAACCAATCTTGTGCATCCAATAAGTGCGTTTGTGTCGTTGGTTGATCATTTAGGTCATTTTCTTCATCCTTCAACTTATTCTAATCCAATTAGGGTTTTTAACCAATCTTGTGCGTCCAATAGGTGATTTTGTGTCATTGGTTGAATATTTAGGTCATTTTCATTCTCCCTAGGCTAATACTAATCCAATTAGGGTTTTTAACCAATCTTGTGCATCCAATAAGTGATTTTGTGTTATTGGTTGAACATTTAGGTCATTTTCGTACTCCCTAGGCTTTTTCGAATCCAATTAGGGTTTTTAACCAATCTTGTGCATCCAATAAGTGCGTTTATTTCATTGGTTGAATATTTAGTTCATTTTCGTCCTCCCTAGGCTTATTCTAATCCAATTAGTTTTTTTAACCAATCCTGTGCATCGAATCAGTGATTTTGTGTCATTGGTTGAACATTTATGTTATTTTCGTCCTCCCTAGGTTTATTCTATTCCAATTAGGGTTTTTAACCAATCTTGTGCAACCAATAAGTGATTTTGTGTCATTGGTTGAATATTTAGATAATTTTCGTGCACCCTAGGCTTATTCAAATCCAATTAGGGTTTTTAACCAATCCTGTGCATCCAATAAGTGATTTTGTGTAATTGGTTGAACATTTAGGTCAATTCTGGTCCTCCCTAGGCTTATTCAAATCCAATTAGAGTTTTTAACCAATCTTGTGCATCCAATAAGTGCGTTTGTGTCGTTTGTTGATCATTTAGGTCATTTTCGTCATCCTTCGAATTATTCTAATCCAATTAGGGTTTTTATCCAATCTTGTGCATCCAATAAGTGATTTTGTGTCATTGGTTGAACATTTAGGTCAATTTCGTACACCTTCGACTTATTCTAATCAATTAGGGTTTTTAACCAATCTTGTGCATCCATTACTTGCGTTTGTGTGATTGGTTGAACATTAAGGTCATTTTCGTCGTCCCTAGGCTTATTCTAATCCAATTAGGGTTTTTAACCAATCTTGTGCATCCAATGAGTGATTTTGTGTCATTGGTTGAACATTTAGGTCATTTTCGTCCACCTTCGACTTATTCAAATCCAATTAGGGTTTTTAACCAATATTGTGCATCCAATAATTGCGTTTGTTTGATTGGTTGAACATTAAGGTCATTTTCGTCCTCCCTAGGCTTATTCTAATCCTATTTGGGTTTTTAACCAATCTTGTGCATCCAATATGTGATTTTTTGTCATTGGTTGATCATTTAGGTCATTTTCGTCCTCCCTAGGCTTATTCCAATCCTATTAGGGTTTTTAAACAATCTTGTGCATCCAATCAGTGATTTTGTGTCATTGGTTGAACAGTTAGGTTATTTTCGTCCTCCTTAGGCCTATTCTATTCTAATTAGGGTTTTTAACAAATCTTGTGCATCCAATAAGTGATTTTGTGTCATTGGATTAACATTTAGGTCATTTTCGTCGTCCCAGGGCTTATTCTAATCCAATTAGGGTTTTTAACCAATCTTGTGCATCCAATAAGTGATTTTGTGTAATTGGTTGAACATTTAGGTCATTTTGGTCCTCCCTAGGCTTATTCTAATCCAATTAGAGTTTTAACCTATCTTGTGCATCCAATAAGTGCGTTTGTTTCATTGGTTGAACATTTAGTTCATTTTCGTCCTCCCTAGGCTTATTGTAATCCAATTAGTTTTTTTAACCAATCCTGTGCATCGAATCAGTGATTTTGTGTCATTGGTTGAACATTTAGGTTATTTTCGTCCTCCCTAGGTTTATTCTATTCCAATTAGGGTTTTTAACCAATCTTGTGCAACGAATAAGTGATTTTGTGTCATTGGTCGAACATTTAGGTCAGTTTCGTGCTCCCTAGGCTTAATCAATTCCAATTAGGGTTTTTAACCAATCTTGTGCATTTTATAAGTGTGTTAGTGTCATTGGTTGGACATTTAAGTCATTTTCGTCCTCCCTAGGCTTATTCTAATCCTATTTGGGTTTTTAACCAATCTTGTGCATCCAATATATTATTTTTTGTCAGTAGTTGAACATTTAAGTCATTTTCGTCATCCTTCAACTTATCCTAATACATTTAGGGTTTTTAACCGATCTTGTGCATCCAATAAGTGATTTTGTGTCATTGGTCGAACAGTTAGGTCATTTTCGTCCTCCTTAGGCTTATTCTATTCTAATTAGGGTTTTTAACCAATCTTGTGCATCCAATAAGTGATTTTGTGTCATTGGATTAACATTTAGGTCATTTTCGTCGTCCCTAGGCTTATTCTAATCCAATTAGGGTTTTTAACCAATCTTGTGCATCCAATAAGCGATTTTGTGTCATTGGTTGAACAGTTAGGTCATTTTCGTCCTCCTTCGGCTTATTCTATTCTAATTAGGGTTTTTCACCAATCTTGTGTATCCAATAAGTGATTTTGTGTCATTGGATTAACATTTAGGTCATTTTCGTCGTCCCTAGGCTTATTCTAATCCAATTAGGGTTTTTAACCAATCTTGTGCATCCAATAAGCGATTTTGTGTCATTTGTTGAACATTTAGGTCATTTTCGTCCACCTTTGGCTTATTCTAATCCAATTTGGGTTTTTAACCAATCTTGTTCATCGAATAATTGCGTTTGGGTTATTGGTTGAACATTAAGTTCATTTTCGTCCTCCCTAGGCTTATTCTAATCCTATTAGGGTTTTTAAACAATCTTGTGCATCCAATAAGTGATTTTGTGTCATTGGTTGAATTTTTAGGTCATTTTCGTGCACCCTAGGCTTATTCGAATCCAATTAGGGTTCTTAACCAATCTTGTGCATCCAATAAGTGATTTTGTGTAATTGGTTGAACATTTAGGTCATTTTGGTCGTACCTAGGCTTATTTTAATCCAATTATAGTTTTTAACCAATCTTGTGCATCCAATAAGTGTGTTTGTGTCGTTGGTTGATCATTTAGGTTATTTTCGTCATCCTTCGACTTATTCTAATTCAAGTAGGATTTTCAACCAATCTAGTCCATCCAATAAGTGATTTTGTACCCTTGGTTGAATATTTAGGTCATTTTCTTCCTCCCTAGGCTTATTCTAATCCAATGCAGGTTTTCAACCAATCTTGTGTCATTGGTTGAATATTTAGGTCATTTTCGACCTCCTTAGGCTTATTTTATTCTAATTAGGGTTTTTAACCAATCTTGTGCATCCAATAAGTGATTTTGTGTCATTGGTTGAATATTTAGGTCATTTTCGTTCTCCTTAGGCTTATTCTAATCCAATTAGGGTTTTTAACCATCTTGTGCATCCAATAAGTGATTTTGTGTTATTGGTTGAACATTTAGGTCATTTTCGTACTCCCTAGGTTTTTTCTAATCCAATTACGGTTATTAACCAATCTTGTGCATCCAATAAGTGCGTTTGTTTCATTGGTTGAACTTTTAGTTCATTTTTGTCCTCCCTAGGCTTATTCTAATCCAATTAGTTTTTTTAACCAATGCTGTGCATCGAATCAGTGATTTTGTGTCATTGGTTGAACATTTAGGTTACTTTCGTCCTGCCTAGGTTTATTCTATTCCAATTAGGGTTTTTAACCAATCTTGTGCAACCAATAAGTGATTTTGTGTCATTGGTTGAATATTTAGGTAATTTTCGTGCACCCTAGGCTTATTCAAATCCAATTAGGATTTTTAACCAATCTGGTGCAACCAATAAGTGATTTTGTGTCATTGGTTGAACATTTAGGTCAGTTTCGTGCTCCCTAGGCTTAATCAATTCCAATTAGGGTTTTTAACCAATCTTGTGCATCCAATAATTTCGTTTGTGTGATTGGTTGAACATTAAGGTCATTTTCGTCGCCCCTAGGCTTATTCTAATCCAATTAGGGTTTTTAAACAATCTTGTGCATCCAATAAGTGATTTTGTGGCATTGGTTGAACATTTAGGTCATTTTCGTCCACGTTCGATTTATTCTAATCCAATTAGGGTTTTTAACCAATCTTGTGCATCCAATAATTGCGTTTGTGTGATTGGTTGAACATTAATGTCATTTGCGTCGTCCCTAGGCTTATTCTAATCCAATTTGGGTTTTTAACCAATCTTGTGCATCCAATATGTGATTTTCTGTCATTGGTTGAACATTTAGGTCATTTTCGTCCTCCTTAGGCTTATTCTAATCCTATTAGGCTTTTTAAACAATCTTGTGCATCCAATAAGTGATTTTGTGTCATTGGTTGAATATGAAGGTCATTTTCGTGCACCCTAGGCTTATTGAAACCCAATTAGGGTTTTTAACCAATCTTGTTCATCCAATAAGTGATTTTGTGTAATTGGTTGAACATTTAGGTCATTTTGGTCCTCCCTAGGCTTATTCTAATCCAATTAGAGTTTTTAACCAATCTTGTGCATCCAATAAGTGCGTTTGTGTCGTTGGTTGATCATTTAGGTCATTTTCTTCATCCTTCAACTTATTCTAATCCAATTAGGGTTTTTAACCAATCTTGTGCGTCCAATAGGTGATTTTGTGTCATTGGTTGAATATTTAGGTCATTTTCATTCTCCCTAGGCTAATACTAATCCAATTAGGGTTTTTAACCAATCTTGTGCATCCAATAAGTGATTTTGTGTTATTGGTTGAACATTTAGGTCATTTTCGTACTCCCTAGGCTTTTTCGAATCCAATTAGGGTTTTTAACCAATCTTGTGCATCCAATAAGTGCGTTTATTTCATTGGTTGAATATTTAGTTCATTTTCGTCCTCCCTAGGCTTATTCTAATCCAATTAGTTTTTTTAACCAATCCTGTGCATCGAATCAGTGATTTTGTGTCATTGGTTGAACATTTATGTTATTTTCGTCCTCCCTAGGTTTATTCTATTCCAATTAGGGTTTTTAACCAATCTTGTGCAACCAATAAGTGATTTTGTGTCATTGGTTGAATATTTAGATAATTTTCGTGCACCCTAGGCTTATTCAAATCCAATTAGGGTTTTTAACCAATCCTGTGCATCCAATAAGTGATTTTGTGTAATTGGTTGAACATTTAGGTCAATTCTGGTCCTCCCTAGGCTTATTCAAATCCAATTAGAGTTTTTAACCAATCTTGTGCATCCAATAAGTGCGTTTGTGTCGTTTGTTGATCATTTAGGTCATTTTCGTCATCCTTCGAATTATTCTAATCCAATTAGGGTTTTTATCCAATCTTGTGCATCCAATAAGTGATTTTGTGTCATTGGTTGAACATTTAGGTCAATTTCGTACACCTTCGACTTATTCTAATCAATTAGGGTTTTTAACCAATCTTGTGCATCCATTACTTGCGTTTGTGTGATTGGTTGAACATTAAGGTCATTTTCGTCGTCCCTAGGCTTATTCTAATCCAATTAGGGTTTTTAACCAATCTTGTGCATCCAATGAGTGATTTTGTGTCATTGGTTGAACATTTAGGTCATTTTCGTCCACCTTCGACTTATTCAAATCCAATTAGGGTTTTTAACCAATATTGTGCATCCAATAATTGCGTTTGTTTGATTGGTTGAACATTAAGGTCATTTTCGTCCTCCCTAGGCTTATTCTAATCCTATTTGGGTTTTTAACCAATCTTGTGCATCCAATATGTGATTTTTTGTCATTGGTTGATCATTTAGGTCATTTTCGTCCTCCCTAGGCTTATTCCAATCCTATTAGGGTTTTTAAACAATCTTGTGCATCCAATCAGTGATTTTGTGTCATTGGTTGAACAGTTAGGTTATTTTCGTCCTCCTTAGGCCTATTCTATTCTAATTAGGGTTTTTAACAAATCTTGTGCATCCAATAAGTGATTTTGTGTCATTGGATTAACATTTAGGTCATTTTCGTCGTCCCAGGGCTTATTCTAATCCAATTAGGGTTTTTAACCAATCTTGTGCATCCAATAAGTGATTTTGTGTAATTGGTTGAACATTTAGGTCATTTTGGTCCTCCCTAGGCTTATTCTAATCCAATTAGAGTTTTAACCTATCTTGTGCATCCAATAAGTGCGTTTGTTTCATTGGTTGAACATTTAGTTCATTTTCGTCCTCCCTAGGCTTATTGTAATCCAATTAGTTTTTTTAACCAATCCTGTGTATCGAATCAGTGATTTTGTGTCATTGGTTGAACATTTAGGTTATTTTCGTCCTCCCTAGGTTTATTCTATTCCAATTAGGGTTTTTAACCAATCTTGTGCAACCAATAAGTGATTTTGTGTCATTGGTCGAACATTTAGGTCAGTTTCGTGCTCCCTAGGCTTAATCAATTCCAATTAGGGTTTTTAACCAATCTTGTGCATTTTATAAGTGTGTTTGTGTCATTGGTTGGACATTTAAGTCATTTTCGTCCTCCCTAGGCTTATTCTAATCCTATTTGGGTTTTTAACCAATCTTGTGCATCCAATATATTATTTTTTGTCAGTAGTTGAACATTTAAGTCATTTTCGTCATCCTTCAACTTATCCTAATACATTTAGGGTTTTTAACCGATCTTGTGCATCCAATAAGTGATTTTGTGTCATTGGTCGAACAGTTAGGTCATTTTCGTCCTCCTTAGGCTTATTCTATTCTAATTAGGGTTTTTAACCAATCTTGTGCATCCAATAAGTGATTTTGTGTCATTGGATTAACATTTAAGTCATTTTCGTCGTCCCTAGGCTTATTCTAATCCAATTAGGGTTTTTAACCAATCTTGTGCATCCAATAAGTGATTTTGTGTCATTGGTTGAACATTTAGGTCAATTTCGTCCACCTTTGACTTATTCTAATCCAATTAGGGTTTTTAACCAATCTTGTGCATCCAATAATTTCGTTTGTGTGATTGGTTGAACATTAAGGTCATTTTCGTTGTCCCTAGGCTTATTCTAATCCAATTAGGGTTTTTAAACAATATTGTGCATCCAATAAGTGATTTTGTGTCATTGGTTGAACATTTAGGTCATTTTCGTCCACGTTCGATTTATTCTAATCCAATTAGGGTTTTTAATCAATCTTGTGCATCGAATAATTGCGTTTGTGTGATTGGTTGAACATTAAGGTCATTTTCGTCCTCCCTAGGCTTATTCTAATCTAATTTGGGTTTTTAACCAATCCTGTGCATCCAATATGTGATTTTCTGTCATTTGTTGAACATTTATGTCATTTTCGTCCTCCCTAGGCTTATTCTAATCCTATTAGGGTTTTTAAACAATCTTGTGCATCGAATAAGTGATTTTGTGTCATTGGTTGAATATTTAGGTCATTTTCGTGCACCCTAGGCTTATTCGAATCCAATTAGGGTTTTTAACCAATCTTGTGCATCCAATAAGTGATTTTGTGTCATTGGTTGAATATTTAGGTCATTTTCATGCACCCTAGGCATATTCGAATCCAATTAGGGTTTTTAACCAATCTTGTGCATCCAATAAGTGCGTTTGTTTCATTGGTTGAACATTTAGTTCATTTTCGTCCTCCTTAGGCTTATTCTAATCCAATTAGTTTTTTTAACCAATCCTGTGCGTCGAATCAGTGATTTTGTGTCATTGGTTGAACATTTAGCTCAGTTTCGTGCTCCTTAGGCTTAATCAATTCCAATTAGGGTTTTTAACCAATCTTGTGCATCTTATAAGTGTGTTTGTGTCATTGGTTGGACATTTAAGTCATTTTCGTCCTCCGTAGGCTTATTCTAATCCTATTTGGGTTTTTAACCAATCTTGTGCATCCAATATATTATTTTTTGTCAGTAGTTGAACATTTAGGTCATTTTCGTCATCCTTCAACTTATCCTAATACATTTAGGGTTTTTAACCGATCTTGTGCATCCAATAAGTGATTTTGTGTCATTGGTCGAACAGTTAGGTCATTTTCGTCCTCCTTAGGCTTATTCTATTCTAATTAGGGTTTTTAATCAATCTTGTGCATCCAATAATTGATTTTCTGTCATTGGATTAACATTTAAGTCATTTTCGTCGTCCCTAGGCTTATTCTAATCCAATTAGGGTTTTTAAACAATCTTGTGCATCCAATAAGTGATTTTGTGTCATTGGTTGAACATTTAGGTCATTTTCGTCCACGTTCGATTTATTCTAATCCAATTAGGGTTTTTAACCAATCTTGTGCATCCAATAATTGCGTTTGTGTGATTGGTTGAACATTAATGTCATTTGCGTCGTCCCTAGGCTTATTCTAATCCAATTTGGGTTTTTAACCAATCTTGTGCATCCAATATGTGATTTTCTGTCATTGGTTGAACATTTAGGTCATTTTCGTCCTCCTTAGGCTTATTCTAATCCTATTAGGCTTTTTAAACAATCTTGTGCATCCAATAAGTGATTTTGTGTCATTGGTTGAATATGAAGGTCATTTTCGTGCACCCTAGGCTTATTGAAACCCAATTAGGGTTTTTAACCAATCTTGTTCATCCAATAAGTGATTTTGTGTAATTGGTTGAACATTTAGGTCATTTTGGTCCTCCCTAGGCTTATTCTAATCCAATTAGAGTTTTTAACCAATCTTGTGCATCCAATAAGTGCGTTTGTGTCGTTGGTTGATCATTTAGGTCATTTTCTTCATCCTTCAACTTATTCTAATCCAATTAGGGTTTTTAACCAATCTTGTGCGTCCAATAGGTGATTTTGTGTCATTGGTTGAATATTTAGGTCATTTTCATTCTCCCTAGGCTAATACTAATCCAATTAGGGTTTTTAACCAATCTTGTGCATCCAATAAGTGATTTTGTGTTATTGGTTGAACATTTAGGTCATTTTCGTACTCCCTAGGCTTTTTCGAATCCAATTAGGGTTTTTAACCAATCTTGTGCATCCAATAAGTGCGTTTATTTCATTGGTTGAATATTTAGTTCATTTTCGTCCTCCCTAGGCTTATTCTAATCCAATTAGTTTTTTTAACCAATCCTGTGCATCGAATCAGTGATTTTGTGTCATTGGTTGAACATTTATGTTATTTTCGTCCTCCCTAGGTTTATTCTATTCCAATTAGGGTTTTTAACCAATCTTGTGCAACCAATAAGTGATTTTGTGTCATTGGTTGAATATTTAGATAATTTTCGTGCACCCTAGGCTTATTCAAATCCAATTAGGGTTTTTAACCAATCCTGTGCATCCAATAAGTGATTTTGTGTAATTGGTTGAACATTTAGGTCAATTCTGGTCCTCCCTAGGCTTATTCAAATCCAATTAGAGTTTTTAACCAATCTTGTGCATCCAATAAGTGCGTTTGTGTCGTTTGTTGATCATTTAGGTCATTTTCGTCATCCTTCGAATTATTCTAATCCAATTAGGGTTTTTATCCAATCTTGTGCATCCAATAAGTGATTTTGTGTCATTGGTTGAACATTTAGGTCAATTTCGTACACCTTCGACTTATTCTAATCAATTAGGGTTTTTAACCAATCTTGTGCATCCATTACTTGCGTTTGTGTGATTGGTTGAACATTAAGGTCATTTTCGTCGTCCCTAGGCTTATTCTAATCCAATTAGGGTTTTTAACCAATCTTGTGCATCCAATGAGTGATTTTGTGTCATTGGTTGAACATTTAGGTCATTTTCGTCCACCTTCGACTTATTCAAATCCAATTAGGGTTTTTAACCAATATTGTGCATCCAATAATTGCGTTTGTTTGATTGGTTGAACTTTAAGGTCATTTTCGTCCTCCCTAGGCTTATTCTAATCCTATTTGGGTTTTTAACAAATCTTGTGCATCCAATATGTGATTTTTTGTCATTGGTTGATCATTTAGGTCATTTTCGTCCTCCCTAGGCTTATTCCAATCCTATTAGGGTTTTTAAACAATCTTGTGCATCCAATCAGTGATTTTGTGTCATTGGTTGAACAGTTAGGTTATTTTCGTCCTCCTTAGGCCTATTCTATTCTAATTAGGGTTTTTAACAAATCTTGTGCATCCAATAAGTGATTTTGTGTCATTGGATTAACATTTAGGTCATTTTCGTCGTCCCAGGGCTTATTCTAATCCAATTAGGGTTTTTAACCAATCTTGTGCATCCAATAAGTGATTTTGTGTAATTGGTTGAACATTTAGGTCATTTTGGTCCTCCCTAGGCTTATTCTAATCCAATTAGAGTTTTAACCTATCTTGTGCATCCAATAAGTGCGTTTGTTTCATTGGTTGAACATTTAGTTCATTTTCGTCCTCCCTAGGCTTATTGTAATCCAATTAGTTTTTTTAACCAATCCTGTGCATCGAATCAGTGATTTTGTGTCATTGGTTGAACATTTAGGTTATTTTCGTCCTCCCTAGGTTTATTCTATTCCAATTAGGGTTTTTAACCAATCTTGTGCAACGAATAAGTGATTTTGTGTCATTGGTCGAACATTTAGGTCAGTTTCGTGCTCCCTAGGCTTAATCAATTCCAATTAGGGTTTTTAACCAATCTTGTGCATTTTATAAGTGTGTTAGTGTCATTGGTTGGACATTTAAGTCATTTTCGTCCTCCCTAGGCTTATTCTAATCCTATTTGGGTTTTTAACCAATCTTGTGCATCCAATATATTATTTTTTGTCAGTAGTTGAACATTTAAGTCATTTTCGTCATCCTTCAACTTATCCTAATACATTTAGGGTTTTTAACCGATCTTGTGCATCCAATAAGTGATTTTGTGTCATTGGTCGAACAGTTAGGTCATTTTCGTCCTCCTTAGGCTTATTCTATTCTAATTAGGGTTTTTAACCAATCTTGTGCATCCAATAAGTGATTTTGTGTCATTGGATTAACATTTAAGTCATTTTCGTCGTCCCTAGGCTTATTCTAATCCAATTAGGGTTTTTAACCAATCTTGTGCATCCAATAAGTGATTTTGTGTCATTGGTTGAACATTTAGGTCAATTTCGTCCACCTTCATCTTATTCTAATCCAATTAGGGTTTTTAACCAATCTTGTGCAACCAATAATTTCGTTTGTGTGATTGGTTGAACATTAAGGTCATTTTCGTTGTCCCTAGGCTTATTCTAATCCAATTAGGGTTTTTAAACAATATTGTGCATCCAATAAGTGATTTTGTGTCATTGGTTGAACATTTAGGTCATTTTCGTCCACGTTCGATTTATTCTAATCCAATTAGGGTTTTTAATCAATCTTGTGCATCGAATAATTGCGTTTGTGTGATTGGTTGAACATTAAGGTCATTTTCGTCCTCCCTAGGCTTATTCTAATCTAATTTGGGTTTTTAACCAATCCTGTGCATCCAATATGTGATTTTCTGTCATTTGTTGAACATTTAGGTCATTTTCGTCCTCCCTAGGCTTATTCTAATCCAATTAGGGTTTTTAACCAATCTTGTGCATCCAATAAGTGATTTTGTGTTATTGATTGCACATTTAGGTCATTTTCGTACTCCCTAGGCTTATTCTATTCCAATTAGGGTTTTTAACCAATCTTGTGCATCCAATAAGCGCGTTTGTTTCATTTGTTGAACATTTAGGTCATTTTCGTCCTCCCTAGGCTTATTCTAATCCAATTAGGGTTTTTAACCAATCTTGTGCATCCAATAAGTGATTTTGTGTTATTGGTTGCACATTTAGGTCATTTTCGTACTCCCTAGGCTTATTCTATTCCAATTAGGGTTTTTAACCAATCTTGTGCATCCAATAAGTGATTTCGTGCCCTTGGTAGAACATTTAGGTCATTTTCTTCTTCCCTAGGCTTATTCTAATCCAATGCGAGTTTTAACCAATCTTGTGCATCCAATAAGTGATTTTGTGTCATTGGTTGAAAATTTAGGTCATTTTCGACCTCCCTAGGCTTATTCTAATCCAATTAGGGTTTTTAGCCAATCTTGTGCATCTAATAAGTGATTTTGTGTTATTGGTTGAACATTTAGGTCATTTTCGTACTCCATAGGCTTATTCTAATCCAATTAGGGTTTTTAACCAATCTTGTGCATCCAACAAGTGCGTTTGTTTCATTGGTTGAACATTAAGGCATTTTCGTCCACCCTAGGCTTATTCTAATCCAATTAGGGTTTTTAACCAATCCTGTGCATCGAATAAGTGATTTTGTGTCATTGGTTGAACATTTAGGTCATTTTCGTCCTCCCTAGGCTTATTCAATTCCAATTAGGGTTTTTAACCAATCTTGTGCATCCAATATGTAATTTTGTGTCATTAGTTGAACATTTAGGTCATTTTCGTCATGCTTCGACTTATCCTAATACAATTAGGGTTTTTAACCAATCTTGTGCATCCAATAAGTGTATTTGTGTCATTGGTTGAACAGTTAGGTTATTTTCGTCCTCCCTAGGCTTATTCTATTCTAATTAGGGTTTTTCACCAATCTTGTGCATCCAATAAGTGATTTTGTGTCATTGGATTAACATTTAGGTCATTTTCGTCGTCCCTAGGCTTATTCGAATCCAATTAGGGTTTTTAACCAATCTTGTGCATCCAATAAGCGATTTTGTGTCTTTGGTTGAACATTTAGGTCATTTTCGTCCACCTTCGGCTTATTCTAATCCAATTTAGGTTTTTAACCAATCTTGTGCATCCAATAAATGCGTTTGTGTGATTTGTTGAACATTAAGATCATTTTCGTCCTCCCTAGGCTTATTCTAATCTAATTTGGGTTTTTAACCAATCCTGTGCATCCAATATGTGATTTTCTGTCATTTTTTGAACATTTAGGTCATTTTCGTCCTCCCTAGGCTTATTCTAATCCTATTAGGGTTTTTAACCAATCTTGTGCATCCAATAAGTGATTTTGTGTCATTGGTTGAATATTTAGGTCATTTTCGTGCACCCTAGGCTTATTCAAATCCAATTAAATCTTGGGCATCCAATAAGTGATTTTGTGTAATTGGTTGAACATTTTGGTCATTTTGGTCCTCCCTAGGCTTATTCCAATCCAATTAGAGTTTTTAACCAATCTTGTGCATCCAATAAGTGCGTTTGTGACGTTGGTTGAGCATTTAGGTCATTTTCGTCATCCTTCGACTTATTCAAATCCAATTAGGATTTTTAACCAATCTTGTGCATCCAATAAGTTATTTTGTGCCCTTGGTTGCATATTTAGGTCATTTTCTTCCTCCCTAGGCTTATTCTAATCCAATGCAGGTTTTTAACCAATCTTGTGCATCCAATAAGTGATTTTGTGTCATTGGTTGAATATTTATGTTATTTTCGACCTCCCTAGACTTATTCTAATCCAACTAGGGTTTTTAACCAATCTTGTGCATCCAATAAGTGATTTTGTGTTATTTGTTGCACATTTACGTCATTTTCGTACTCCCTGGGCTTATTCTAATCCAATTAGGGTTTTTAACCAATCTTGTGCATCCAATAAGTGCGTTTGTTTCATTGGTTGAACATTTAGGTCATTTTCGTCCTCCCTAGGCTTATTCTAATCCAATTAGTGTTATTAACCAATCCTGTGCATCGAATAAGTGATTTTGTATCTTTGGTTGAACATTTAGGTCATTTTCGTCCTCCTTATGTTTATTCTATTCCAATTAGGGTTTTTAACCAATCTTGTGCATCCAATAAGTGATTTTGTGTCATTGGTTGAACATTTAGGTCAGTTTCGTCCTCCTTCGACTTATTCTAATCCAATTAGGTTTCTTAGCCAATCTTGTGCACACAATAAGTGATTTTGTGCCCTTGGCTGAACATTTAGGTCATTTTCTTCCTCCCTAGGCTTATTCTAATCCAATGCGGGTTTTAACCAATCTTGTGCATCCAATAAGTTATTTTGTGTCATTGGTTGAATATTTAGGTCATTTTCGACCTCCCTAGGCTTATTCTAATCCAATTAGGGTTTCTAACCATTCTTGTGCATCTAATAAGTGATTTTGTGTTATTGGTTGAACATTTAGGTCATTTTCGTACTCCCTAGGCTTATTCTACTCCAATTAGGGTTCTTAACCAATCTTGTGCATCCAATAAGTGCGTTTGTTTCATTGGTTGAACATTAAGGCATGTTCGTCCTCCCTAGGCTTATTCTATTCCAATTAGGGTTATTAACCAATCTTGTGCATCCAATAAGTGATTTGGTGTCATTGGTTGAACAGTTAGGTCATTTTCGTCCTCCTTCGGCTTATTCTATTCTAATTAGGGTTTTTCACCAATCTTGTGTATCCAATAAGTGATTTTGTGTCATTGGATTAACATTTAGGTCATTTTCGTCGTCCCTAGGCTTATTCTAATCCAATTAGGGTTTTTAACCAATCTTGTGCATCCAATAAGCGATTTTGTGTCATTGGTTGAACAGTTAGGTCATTTTCGTCCTCCTTCGGCTTATTCTATTCTAATTAGGGTTTTTCACCAATCTTGTGTATCCAATAAGTGATTTTGTGTCATTGGATTAACATTTAGGTCATTTTCGTCGTCCCTAGGCTTATTCTAATCCAAATAGGGTTTTTAACCAATCTTGTGCATCCAATAAGCGATTTTGTGTCATTTGTTGAACATTTAGGTCATTTTCGTCCACCTTTGGCTTATTCTAATCCAATTTGGGTTTTTAACCAATCTTGTTCATCGAATAATTGCGTTTGGGTTATTGGTTGAACATTAAGTTCATTTTCGTCCTCCCTAGGCTTATTCTAATCCTATTAGGGTTTTTAAACAATCTTGTGCATCCAATAAGTGATTTTGTGTCATTGGTTGAATTTTTAGGTCATTTTCGTGCACCCTAGGCTTATTCGAATCCAATTAGGGTTCTTAACCAATCTTGTGCATCCAATAAGTGATTTTGTGTAATTGGTTGAACATTTAGGTCATTTTGGTCGTACCTAGGCTTATTTTAATCCAATTATAGTTTTTAACCAATCTTGTGCATCCAATAAGTGTGTTTGTGTCGTTGGTTGATCATTTAGGTTATTTTCGTCATCCTTCGACTTATTCTAATTCAAGTAGGATTTTCAACCAATCTAGTCCATCCAATAAGTGATTTTGTACCCTTGGTTGAATATTTAGGTCATTTTCTTCCTCCCTAGGCTTATTCTAATCCAATGCAGGTTTTCAACCAATCTTGTGTCATTGGTTGAATATTTAGGTCATTTTCGACCTCCTTAGGCTTATTTTATTCTAATTAGGGTTTTTAACCAATCTTGTGCATCCAATAAGTGATTTTGTGTCATTGGTTGAATATTTAGGTCATTTTCGTTCTCCTTAGGCTTATTCTAATCCAATTAGGGTTTTTAACCATCTTGTGCATCCAATAAGTGATTTTGTGTTATTGGTTGAACATTTAGGTCATTTTCGTACTCCCTAGGTTTTTTCTAATCCAATTAGGGTTATTAACCAATCTTGTGCATCCAATAAGTGCGTTTGTTTCATTGGTTGAACTTTTAGTTCATTTTTGTCCTCCCTAGGCTTATTCTAATCTAATTAGTTTTTTTAACCAATGCTGTGCATCGAATCAGTGATTTTGTGTCATTGGTTGAACATTTAGGTTATTTTCGTCCTCCCTAGGTTTATTCTATTCCAATTAGGGTTTTTAACCAATCTTGTGCAACCAATAAGTGATTTTGTGTAATTGGTTGAATATTTAGGTAATTTTCGTGCACCCTAGGCTTATTCAAATCCAATTAGGGTTTTTAACCAATCTTGTGCATCCAATAAGTGATTTTGTGTAATTGGTTGAACATTTAGGTCATTTTGGTCCACCCTAGGCTTATTCTAACCCAATTAGAGTTTTTAACCAATCTTGTGCATCCAATAAGTGCGTTTGTGTCGTTGGTTGAACATTTAGTTCATTTTCGTCCTCCCTAGGCTTATTCTAATCCAATTAGTTTTTTTAACCAATCCTGTGCATCGAATCAGTGATTTTGTGTCATTGGTTGAACATTTAGGTTACTTTCGTCCTGCCTAGGTTTATTCTATTCCAATTAGGGTTTTTAACCAATCTTGTGCAACCAATAAGTGATTTTGTGTCATTGGTTGAATATTTAGGTAATTTTCGTGCACCCTAGGCTTATTCAAATCCAATTAGGATTTTTAACCAATCTGGTGCAACCAATAAGTGATTTTGTGTCATTGGTTGAACATTTAGGTCAGTTTCGTGCTCCCTAGGCTTAATCAATTCCAATTAGGGTTTTTAACCAATCTTGTGCATCCAATAATTTCGTTTGTGTGATTGGTTGAACATTAAGGTCATTTTCGTCGCCCCTAGGCTTATTCTAATCCAATTAGGGTTTTTAAACAATCTTGTGCATCCAATAAGTGATTTTGTGTCATTGGTTGAACATTTAGGTCATTTTCGTCCACGTTCGATTTATTCTAATCCAATTAGGGTTTTTAACCAATCTTGTGCATCCAATAATTGCGTTTGTGTGATTGGTTGAACATTAATGTCATTTGCGTCGTCCCTAGGCTTATTCTAATCCAATTTGGGTTTTTAACCAATCTTGTGCATCCAATATGTGATTTTCTGTCATTGGTTGAACATGTAGGTCATTTTCGTCCTCCTTAGGCTTATTCTAATCCTATTAGGCTTTTTAAACAATCTTGTGCATCCAATAAGTGATTTTGTGTCATTGGTTGAATATGAAGGTCATTTTCGTGCACCCTAGGCTTATTGAAACCCAATTAGGGTTTTTAACCAATCTTGTTCATCCAATAAGTGATTTTGTGTAATTGGTTGAACATTTAGGTCATTTTGGTCCTCCCTAGGCTTATTCTAATCCAATTAGAGTTTTTAACCAATCTTGTGCATCCAATAAGTGCGTTTGTGTCGTTGGTTGATCATTTAGGTCATTTTCTTCATCCTTCAACTTATTCTAATCCAATTAGGGGTTTTAACCAATCTTGTGCGTCCAATAGGTGATTTTGTGTCATTGGTTGAATATTTAGGTCATTTTCATTCTCCCTAGGCTAATACTAATCCAATTAGGGTTTTTAACCAATCTTGTGCATCCAATAAGTGATTTTGTGTTATTGGTTGAACATTTAGGTCATTTTCGTACTCCCTAGGCTTTTTCGAATCCAATTAGGGTTTTTAACCAATCTTGTGCATCCAATAAGTGCGTTTGTTTCATTGGTTGAATATTTAGTTCATTTTCGTCCTCCCTAGGCTTATTCTAATCCAATTAGTTTTTTTAACCAATCCTGTGCATCGAATCAGTGATTTTGTGTCATTGGTTGAACATTTATGTTATTTTCGTCCTCCCTAGGTTTATTCTATTCCAATTAGGGTTTTTAACCAATCTTGTGCAACCAATAAGTGATTTTGTGTCATTGGTTGAATATTTAGATAATTTTCGTGCACCCTAGGCTTATTCAAATCCAATTAGGGTTTTTAACCAATCTTGTGCATCCAATAAGTGATTTTGTGTAATTGGTTGAACATTTAGTTCAATTCTGGTCCTCCCTAGGCTTATTCAAATCCAATTAGAGTTTTTAACCAATCTTGTGCATCCAATAAGTGCGTTTGTGTCGTTTGTTGATCATTTAGGTCATTTTCGTCATCCTTCGAATTATTCTAATCCAATTAGGGTTTTTATCCAATCTTGTGCATCCAATAAGTGATTTTGTGTCATTGGTTGAACATTTAGGTCAATTTCGTACACCTTCGACTTATTCTAATCAATTAGGGTTTTTAACCAATCTTGTGCATCCATTACTTGCGTTTGTGTGATTGGTTGAACATTAAGGTCATTTTCGTCGTCCCTAGGCTTATTCTAATCCAATTAGGGTTTTTAACCAATCTTGTGCATCCAATGAGTGATTTTGTGTCATTGGTTGAACATTTAGGTCATTTTCGTCCACCTTCGACTTATTCAAATCCAATTAGGGTTTTTAACCAATATTGTGCATCCAATAATTGCGTTTGTTTGATTGGTTGAACATTAAGGTCATTTTCGTCCTCCCTAGGCTTATTCTAATCCTATTTGGGTTTTTAACAAATCTTGTGCATCCAATATGTGATTTTTTGTCATTGGTTGATCATTTAGGTCATTTTCGTCCTCCCTAGGCTTATTCCAATCCTATTAGGGTTTTTAAACAATCTTGTGCATCCAATCAGTGATTTTGTGTCATTGGCTGAACAGTTAGGTTATTTTCGTCCTCCTTAGGCCTATTCTATTCTAATTAGGGTTTTTAACAAATCTTGTGCATCCAATAAGTGATTTTGTGTCATTGGATTAACATTTAGGTCATTTTCGTCGTCCCAGGGCTTATTCTAATCCAATTAGGGTTTTTAACCAATCTTGTGCATCCAATAAGTGATTTTGTGTAATTGGTTGAACATTTAGGTCATTTTGGTCCTCCCTAGGCTTATTCTAATCCAATTAGAGTTTTAACCTATC
>JBBPBQ010000008.1:29680171-29703388 GCA_037974755.1 Cicer yamashitae | reverse complement strand
GTTTTTAAACAATCTTGTGCATCCAATCAGTGATTTTGTGTCATTGGTTGAACAGTTAGGTTATTTTCGTCCTCCTTAGGCCTATTCTATTCTAATTAGGGTTTTTAACAAATCTTGTGCATCCAATAAGTGATTTTGTGTCATTGGATTAACATTTAGGTCATTTTCGTCGTCCCAGGGCTTATTCTAATCCAATTAGGGTTTTTAACCAATCTTGTGCATCCAATGAGTGATTTTGTGTCATTGGTTGAACATTTAGGTCATTTTCGTCCACCTTCGACTTATTCAAATCCAATTAGGGTTTTTAACCAATATTGTGCATCCAATAATTGCGTTTGTTTGATTGGTTGAACATTAAGGTCATTTTCGTCCTCCCTAGGCTTATTCTAATCCGATTTGGGTTTTTAACCAATCTTGTGCATCCAATATGTGATTTTTTGTCATTGGTTGATCATTTAGGTCATTTTCGTCCTCCCTAGGCTTATTCCAATCCTATTAGGGTTTTTAAACAATCTTGTGCATCCAATCAGTGATTTTGTGTCATTGGTTGAACAGTTAGGTTATTTTCGTCCTCCTTAGGCCTATTCTATTCTAATTAGGGTTTTTAACAAATCTTGTGCATCCAATAAGTGATTTTGTGTCATTGGATTAACATTTAGGTCATTTTCGTCGTCCCAGGGCTTATTCTAATCCAATTAGGGTTTTTAACCAATCTTGTGCATCCAATAAGTGATTTTGTGTAATTGGTTGAACATTTAGGTCATTTTGGTCCTCCCTAGGCTTATTCTAATCCAATTAGAGTTTTAACCTATCTTGTGCATCCAATAAGTGCGTTTGTTTCATTGGTTGAACATTTAGTTCATTTTCGTCCTCCCTAGGCTTATTGTAATCCAATTAGTTTTTTTAACCAATCCTGTGCATCGAATCAGTGATTTTGTGTCATTGGTTGAACATTTAGGTTATTTTCGTCCTCCCTAGGTTTATTCTATTCCAATTAGGGTTTTTAACCAATCTTGTGCAACGAATAAGTGATTTTGTGTCATTGGTCGAACATTTAGGTCAGTTTCGTGCTCCCTAGGCTTAATCAATTCCAATTAGGGTTTTTAACCAATCTTGTGCATTTTATAAGTGTGTTTGTGTCATTGGTTGGACATTTAAGTCATTTTCGTCCTCCCTAGGCTTATTCTAATCCTATTTGGGTTTTTAACCAATCTTGTGCATCCAATATATTATTTTTTGTCAGTAGTTGAACATTTAAGTCATTTTCGTCATCCTTCAACTTATCCTAATACATTTAGGGTTTTTAACCGATCTTGTGCATCCAATAAGTGATTTTGTGTCATTGGTCGAACAGTTAGGTCATTTTCGTCCTCCTTAGGCTTATTCTATTCTAATTAGGGTTTTTAACCAATCTTGTGCATCCAATAAGTGATTTTGTGTCATTGGATTAACATTTAAGTCATTTTCGTCGTCCCTAGGCTTATTCTAATCCAATTAGGGTTTTTAACCAATCTTGTGCATCCAATAAGTGATTTTGTTTCATTGGTTGAACATTTAGGTCAATTTCGTCCACCTTCGACTTATTCTAATCCAATTAGGGTTTTTAACCAATCTTGTGCATCCAATAATTTCGTTTGTGTGATTGGTTGAACATTAAGGTCATTTTCGTTGTCCCTAGGCTTATTCTAATCCAATTAGGGTTTTTAAACAATATTGTGCATCCAATAAGTGATTTTGTGTCATTGGTTGAACATTTAGGTCATTTTCGTCCACGTTCGATTTATTCTAATCCAATTAGGGTTTTTAATCAATCTTGTGCATCGAATAATTGCGTTTGTGTGATTGGTTGAACATTAAGGTCATTTTCGTCCTCCCTAGGCTTATTCTAATCTAATTTGGGTTTTTAACCAATCCTGTGCATCCAATATGTGATTTTCTGTCATTTGTTGAACATTTATGTCATTTTCGTCCTCCCTAGGCTTATTCTAATCCTATTAGGGTTTTTAAAAATTCTTGTGCATCCAATAAGTGATTTTGTGTCATTGGTTGAATATTTAGGTCATTTTCGTGCACCCTAGGCTTATTCGAAACCAATTAGGGTTTTTAACCAATCTTGTGCATCCAATAAGTGATTTTGTGTTATTTGTTGAACATTTAGGTCATTTTGGTCCTCCCTAGGCTTATTCTAATCTAATTAGAGTTTTTAACCAATCTTGTGCATCCAATAAGTGCGTTTGTGTCGTTTGTTGATCATTTAGGTCATTTTCGTCATCCTTCGACTTATTCTAATCCAATTAGGGTTTTTATCCAATCTTGTGCATCCAATAAGTGATTTTGTGTCATTGGTTGAACATTTAGGTCAATTTCGTCCACCTTCGACTTATTCTAATCAATTAGGGTTTTTAACCAATCTTGTGCATCCATTACTTGCGTTTGTGTGATTGGTTGAACATTAAGGTCATTTTCGTCGTCCCTAGGCTTATTCTAATCCAATTAGGGTTTTTAACCAATCTTGTGCATCCAATGAGTGATTTTGTGTCATTGGTTGAACATTTAGGTCATTTTCGTCCACCTTCGACTTATTCAAATCCAATTAGGGTTTTTAACCAATATTGTGCATCCAATAATTGCGTTTGTTTGATTGGTTGAACATTAAGGTCATTTTCGTCCTCCCTAGGCTTATTCTAATCCTATTTGGGTTTTTAACCAATCTTGTGCATCCAATATGTGATTTTTTGTCATTGGTTGATCATTTAGGTCATTTTCGTCCTCCCTAGGCTTATTCCAATCCTATTAGGGTTTTTAAACAATCTTGTGCATCCAATCAGTGATTTTGTGTCATTGGTTGAACAGTTAGGTTATTTTCGTCCTCCTTAGGCCTATTCTATTCTAATTAGGGTTTTTAACAAATCTTGTGCATCCAATAAGTGATTTTGTGTCATTGGATTAACATTTAGGTCATTTTCGTCGTCCCAGGGCTTATTCTAATCCAATTAGGGTTTTTAACCAATCTTGTGCATCCAATAAGTGATTTTGTGTAATTGGTTGAACATTTAGGTCATTTTGGTCCTCCCTAGGCTTATTCTAATCCAATTAGAGTTTTAACCTATCTTGTGCATCCATTAAGTGCGTTTGTTTCATTGGTTGAACATTTAGTTCATTTTCGTCCTCCCTAGGCTTATTGTAATCCAATTAGTTTTTTTAACCAATCCTGTGTATCGAATCAGTGATTTTGTGTCATTGGTTGAACATTTAGGTTATTTTCGTCCTCCCTAGGTTTATTCTATTCCAATTAGGGTTTTTAACCAATCTTGTGCAACCAATAAGTGATTTTGTGTCATTGGTCGAACATTTAGGTCAGTTTCGTGCTCCCTAGGCTTAATCAATTCCAATTAGGGTTTTTAACCAATCTTGTGCATTTTATAAGTGTGTTTGTGTCATTGGTTGGACATTTAAGTCATTTTCGTCCTCCCTAGGCTTATTCTAATCCTATTTGGGTTTTTAACCAATCTTGTGCATCCAATATATTATTTTTTGTCAGTAGTTGAACATTTAAGTCATTTTCGTCATCCTTCAACTTATCCTAATACATTTAGGGTTTTTAACCGATCTTGTGCATCCAATAAGTGATTTTGTGTCATTGGTCGAACAGTTAGGTCATTTTCGTCCTCCTTAGGCTTATTCTATTCTAATTAGGGTTTTAAACCAATCTTGTGCATCCAATAAGTGATTTTGTGTCATTGGATTAACATTTAAGTCATTTTCGTCGTCCCTAGGCTTATTCTAATCCAATTAGGGTTTTTAACCAATCTTGTGCATCCAATAAGTGATTTTGTGTCATTGGTTGAACATTTAGGTCAATTTCGTCCACCTTCATCTTATTCTAATCCAATTAGGGTTTTTAACCAATCTTGTGCATCCAATAATTTCGTTTGTGTGATTGGTTGAACATTAAGGTCATTTTCGTTGTCCCTAGGCTTATTCTAATCCAATTAGGGTTTTTAAACAATATTTTGCAACCAATAAGTGATTTTGTGTCATTGGTTGAACATTTAGGTCATTTTCGTCCACGTTCGATTTATTCTAATCCAATTAGGGTTTTTAATCAATCTTGTGCATCGAATAATTGCGTTTGTGTGATTGGTTGAACATTAAGGTCATTTTCGTCCTCCCTAGGCTTATTCTAATCTAATTTGGGTTTTTAACCAATCCTGTGCATCCAATATGTGATTTTCTGTCATTTGTTGAACATTTATGTCATTTTCGTCCTCCCTAGGCTTATTCTAATCCTATTAGGGTTTTTAAACAATCTTGTGCATCCAATAAGTGATTTTGTGTCATTGGTTGAATATTTAGGTCATTTTCGTGCACCCTAGGCTTATTCGAATCCAATTAGGGTTTTTAACCAATCTTGTGCATCCAATAAGTGATTTTGTGTTATTTGTTGAACATTTAGGTCATTTTGGTCCTCCCTAGGCTTATTCTAATCTAATTAGAGTTTTTAACCAATCTTGTGCATCCAATAAGTGCGTTTGTGTCGTTTGTTGATCATTTAGGTCATTTTCGTCATCCTTCGACTTATTCTAATCCAATTAGGGTTTTTATCCAATCTTGTGCATCCAATAAGTGATTTTGTGTCATTGGTTGAACATTTAGGTCAATTTCGTCCACCTTCGACTTATTCTAATCAATTAGGGTTTTTAACCAATCTTGTGCATCCATTACTTGCGTTTGTGTGATTGGTTGAACATTAAGGTCATTTTCGTCGTCCCTAGGCTTATTCTAATCCAATTAGGGTTTTTAACCAATCTTGTGCATCCAATGAGTGATTTTGTGTCATTGGTTGAACATTTAGGTCATTTTCGTCCACCTTCGACTTATTCAAATCCAATTAGGGTTTTTAACCAATATTGTGCATCCAATAATTGCGTTTGTTTGATTGGTTGAACATTAAGGTCATTTTCGTCCTCCCTAGGCTTATTCTAATCCAATTTGGGTTTTTAACCAATCTTGTGCATCCAATATGTGATTTTTTGTCATTGGTTGATCATTTAGGTCATTTTCGTCCTCCCTAGGCTTATTCCAATCCTATTAGGGTTTTTAAACAATCTTGTGCATCCAATCAGTGATTTTGTGTCATTGGTTGAACAGTTAGGTTATTTTCGTCCTCCTTAGGCCTATTCTATTCTAATTAGGGTTTTTAACAAATCTTGTGCATCCAATAAGTGATTTTGTGTCATTGGATTAACATTTAGGTCATTTTCGTCGTCCCAGGGCTTATTCTAATCCAATTAGGGTTTTTAACCAATCTTGTGCATCCAATAAGTGATTTTGTGTAATTGGTTGAACATTTAGGTCATTTTGGTCCTCCCTAGGCTTATTCTAATCCAATTAGAGTTTTAACCTATCTTGTGCATCCAATAAGTGCGTTTGTTTCATTGGTTGAACATTTAGTTCATTTTCGTCCTCCCTAGGCTTATTGTAATCCAATTAGTTTTTTTAACCAATCCTGTGTATCGAATCAGTGATTTTGTGTCATTGGTTGAACATTTAGGTTATTTTCGTCCTCCCTAGGTTTATTCTATTCCAATTAGGGTTTTTAACCAATCTTGTGCAACCAATAAGTGATTTTGTGTCATTGGTCGAACATTTAGGTCAGTTTCGTGCTCCCTAGGCTTAATCAATTCCAATTAGGGTTTTTAACCAATC
Organism: Cicer yamashitae; assembly: GCA_037974755.1. Taxonomy (NCBI): domain Eukaryota; kingdom Viridiplantae; phylum Streptophyta; class Magnoliopsida; order Fabales; family Fabaceae; genus Cicer; species Cicer yamashitae. The sequence continues at coordinate 29,697,679 of JBBPBQ010000008.1, read as the reverse complement.
TTGTGCATTTTATAAGTGTGTTTGTGTCATTGGTTGGACATTTAAGTCATTTTCGTCCTCCCTAGGCTTATTCTAATCCTATTTGGGTTTTTAACCAATCTTGTGCATCCAATATATTATTTTTTGTCAGTAGTTGAACATTTAAGTCATTTTCGTCATCCTTCAACTTATCCTAATACATTTAGGGTTTTTAACCGATCTTGTGCATCCAATAAGTGATTTTGTGTCATTGGTCGAACAGTTAGGTCATTTTCGTCCTCCTTAGGCTTATTCTATTCTAATTAGGGTTTTTAACCAATCTTGTGCATCCAATAAGTGATTTTGTGTCATTGGATTAACATTTAAGTCATTTTCGTCGTCCCTAGGCTTATTCTAATCCAATTAGGGTTTTTAACCAATCTTGTGCATCCAATAAGTGATTTTGTTTCATTGGTTGAACATTTAGGTCAATTTCGTCCACCTTCGACTTATTCTAATCCAATTAGGGTTTTTAACCAATCTTGTGCATCCAATAATTTCGTTTGTGTGATTGGTTGAACATTAAGGTCATTTTCGTTGTCCCTAGGCTTATTCTAATCCAATTAGGGTTTTTAAACAATATTGTGCATCCAATAAGTGATTTTGTGTCATTGGTTGAACATTTAGGTCATTTTCGTCCACGTTCGATTTATTCTAATCCAATTAGGGTTTTTAATCAATCTTGTGCATCGAATAATTGCGTTTGTGTGATTGGTTGAACATTAAGGTCATTTTCGTCCTCCCTAGGCTTATTCTAATCTAATTTGGGTTTTTAACCAATCCTGTGCATCCAATATGTGATTTTCTGTCATTTGTTGAACATTTATGTCATTTTCGTCCTCCCTAGGCTTATTCTAATCCTATTAGGGTTTTTAAACAATCTTGTGCATCCAATAAGTGATTTTGTGTCATTGGTTGAATATTTAGGTCATTTTCGTGCACCCTAGGCTTATTCGAATCCAATTAGGGTTTTTAACCAATCTTGTGCATCCAATAAGTGATTTTGTGTTATTTGTTGAACATTTTGGTCATTTTGGTCCTCCCTAGGCTTATTCTAATCTAATTAGAGTTTTTAACCAATCTTGTGCATCCAATAAGTGCGTTTGTGTCGTTTGTTGATCATTTAGGTCATTTTCGTCATCCTTCGACTTATTCTAATCCAATTAGGGTTTTTATCCAATCTTGTGCATCCAATAAGTGATTTTGTGTCATTGGTTGAACATTTAGGTCAATTTCGTCCACCTTCGACTTATTCTAATCAATTAGGGTTTTTAACCAATCTTGTGCATCCATTACTTGCGTTTGTGTGATTGGTTGAACATTAAGGTCATTTTCGTCGTCCCTAGGCTTATTCTAATCCAATTAGGGTTTTTAACCAATCTTGTGCATCCAATGAGTGATTTTGTGTCATTGGTTGAACATTTAGGTCATTTTCGTCCACCTTCGACTTATTCAAATCCAATTAGGGTTTTTAACCAATATTGTGCATCCAATAATTGCGTTTGTTTGATTGGTTGAACATTAAGGTCATTTTCGTCCTCCCTAGGCTTATTCTAATCCGATTTGGGTTTTTAACCAATCTTGTGCATCCAATATGTGATTTTTTGTCATTGGTTGATCATTTAGGTCATTTTCGTCCTCCCTAGGCTTATTCCAATCCTATTAGGGTTTTTAAACAATCTTGTGCATCCAATCAGTGATTTTGTGTCATTGGTTGAACAGTTAGGTTATTTTCGTCCTCCTTAGGCCTATTCTATTCTAATTAGGGTTTTTAACAAATCTTGTGCATCCAATAAGTGATTTTGTGTCATTGGATTAACATTTAGGTCATTTTCGTCGTCCCAGGGCTTATTCTAATCCAATTAGGGTTTTTAACCAATCTTGTGCATCCAATAAGTGATTTTGTGTAATTGGTTGAACATTTAGGTCATTTTGGTCCTCCCTAGGCTTATTCTAATCCAATTAGAGTTTTAACCTATCTTGTGCATCCAATAAGTGCGTTTGTTTCATTGGTTGAACATTTAGTTCATTTTCGTCCTCCCTAGGCTTATTGTAATCCAATTAGTTTTTTTAACCAATCCTGTGCATCGAATCAGTGATTTTGTGTCATTGGTTGAACATTTAGGTTATTTTCGTCCTCCCTAGGTTTATTCTATTCCAATTAGGGTTTTTAACCAATCTTGTGCAACCAATAAGTGATTTTGTGTCATTGGTCGAACATTTAGGTCAGTTTCGTGCTCCCTAGGCTTAATCAATTCCAATTAGGGTTTTTAACCAATCTTGTGCATTTTATAAGTGTGTTTGTGTCATTGGTTGGACATTTAAGTCATTTTCGTCCTCCCTAGGCTTATTCTAATCCTATTTGGGTTTTTAACCAATCTTGTGCATCCAATATATTATTTTTTGTCAGTAGTTGAACATTTAAGTCATTTTCGTCATCCTTCAACTTATCCTAATACATTTAGGGTTTTTAACCGATCTTGTGCATCCAATAAGTGATTTTGTGTCATTGGTCGAACAGTTAGGTCATTTTCGTCCTCCTTAGGCTTATTCTATTCTAATTAGGGTTTTAAACCAATCTTGTGCATCCAATAAGTGATTTTGTGTCATTGGATTAACATTTAAGTCATTTTCGTCGTCCCTAGGCTTATTCTAATCCAATTAGGGTTTTTAACCAATCTTGTGCATCCAATAAGTGATTTTGTGTCATTGGTTGAACATTTAGGTCAATTTCGTCCACCTTCATCTTATTCTAATCCAATTAGGGTTTTTAACCAATCTTGTGCATCCAATAATTTCGTTTGTGTGATTGGTTGAACATTAAGGTCATTTTCGTTGTCCCTAGGCTTATTCTAATCCAATTAGGGTTTTTAAACAATATTGTGCATCCAATAAGTGATTTTGTGTCATTGGTTGAACATTTAGGTCATTTTCGTCCACGTTCGATTTATTCTAATCCAATTAGGGTTTTTAATCAATCTTGTGCATCGAATAATTGCGTTTGTGTGATTGGTTGAACATTAAGGTCATTTTCGTCCTCCCTAGGCTTATTCTAATCTAATTTGGGTTTTTAACCAATCCTGTGCATCCAATATGTGATTTTCTGTCATTTGTTGAACATTTATGTCATTTTCGTCCTCCCTAGGCTTATTCTAATCCTATTAGGGTTTTTAAACAATCTTGTGCATCCAATAAGTGATTTTGTGTCATTGGTTGAATATTTAGGTCATTTTCGTGCACCCTAGGCTTATTCGAATCCAATTAGGGTTTTTAACCAATCTTGTGCATCCAATAAGTGATTTTGTGTTATTTGTTGAACATTTTGGTCATTTTGGTCCTCCCTAGGCTTATTCTAATCTAATTAGAGTTTTTAACCAATCTTGTGCATCCAATAAGTGCGTTTGTGTCGTTTGTTGATCATTTAGGTCATTTTCGTCATCCTTCGACTTATTCTAATCCAATTAGGGTTTTTATCCAATCTTGTGCATCCAATAAGTGATTTTGTGTCATTGGTTGAACATTTAGGTCAATTTCGTCCACCTTCGACTTATTCTAATCAATTAGGGTTTTTAACCAATCTTGTGCATCCATTACTTGCGTTTGTGTGATTGGTTGAACATTAAGGTCATTTTCGTCGTCCCTAGGCTTATTCTAATCCAATTAGGGTTTTTAACCAATCTTGTGCATCCAATGAGTGATTTTGTGTCATTGGTTGAACATTTAGGTCATTTTCGTCCACCTTCGACTTATTCAAATCCAATTAGGGTTTTTAACCAATATTGTGCATCCAATAATTGCGTTTGTTTGATTGGTTGAACATTAAGGTCATTTTCGTCCTCCCTAGGCTTATTCTAATCCTATTTCGGTTTTTAACCAATCTTGTGCATCCAATATGTGATTTTTTGTTATTGGTTGATCATTTAGGTCATTTTCGTCCTCCCTAGGCTTATTCCAATCCTATTAGGGTTTTTAAACAATCTTGTGCATCCAATCAGTGATTTTGTGTCATTGGTTGAACAGTTAGGTTATTTTCGTCCTCCTTAGGCCTATTCTATTCTAATTAGGGTTTTTAACAAATCTTGTGCATCCAATAAGTGATTTTGTGTCATTGGATTAACATTTAGGTCATTTTCGTCGTCCCAGGGCTTATTCTAATCCAATTAGGGTTTTTAACCAATCTTGTGCATCCAATAAGTGATTTTGTGTAATTGGTTGAACATTTAGGTCATTTTGGTCCTCCCTAGGCTTATTCTAATCCAATTAGAGTTTTAACCTATCTTGTGCATCCAATAAGTGCGTTTGTTTCATTGGTTGAACATTTAGTTCATTTTCGTCCTCCCTAGGCTTATTGTAATCCAATTAGTTTTTTTAACCAATCCTGTGCATCGAATCAGTGATTTTGTGTCATTGGTTGAACATTTAGGTTATTTTCGTCCTCCCTAGGTTTATTCTATTCCAATTAGGGTTTTTAACCAATCTTGTGCAACCAATAAGTGATTTTGTGTCATTGGTCGAACATTTAGGTCAGTTTCGTGCTCCCTAGGCTTAATCAATTCCAATTAGGGTTTTTAACCAATCTTGTGCATTTTATAAGTGTGTTTGTGTCATTGGTTGGACATTTAAGTCATTTTCGTCCTCCCTAGGCTTATTCTAATCCTATTTGGGTTTTTAACCAATCTTGTGCATCCAATATATTATTTTTTGTCAGTAGTTGAACATTTAAGTCATTTTCGTCATCCTTCAACTTATCCTAATACATTTAGGGTTTTTAACCGATCTTGTGCATCCAATAAGTGATTTTGTGTCATTGGTCGAACAGTTAGGTCATTTTCGTCCTCCTTAGGCTTATTCTATTCTAATTAGGGTTTTTAACCAATCTTGTGCATCCAATAAGTGATTTTGTGTCATTGGATTAACATTTAAGTCATTTTCGTCGTCCCTAGGCTTATTCTAATCCAATTAGGGTTTTTAACCAATCTTGTGCATCCAATAAGTGATTTTGTGTCATTGGTTGAACATTTAGGTCAATTTCGTCCACCTTTGACTTATTCTAATCCAATTAGGGTTTTTAACCAATCTTGTGCATCCAATAATTTCGTTTGTGTGATTGGTTGAACATTAAGGTCATTTTCGTTGTCCCTAGGCTTATTCTAATCCAATTAGGGTTTTTAAACAATATTGTGCATCCAATAAGTGATTTTGTGTCATTGGTTGAACATTTAGGTCATTTTCGTCCACGTTCGATTTATTCTAATCCAATTAGGGTTTTTAATCAATCTTGTGCATCGAATAATTGCGTTTGTGTGATTGGTTGAACATTAAGGTCATTTTCGTCCTCCCTAGGCTTATTCTAATCTAATTTGGGTTTTTAACCAATCCTGTGCATCCAATATGTGATTTTCTGTCATTTGTTGAACATTTATGTCATTTTCGTCCTCCCTAGGCTTATTCTAATCCTATTAGGGTTTTTAAACAATCTTGTGCATCCAATAAGTGATTTTGTGTCATTGGTTGAATATTTAGGTCATTTTCGTGCACCCTAGGCTTATTCGAATCCAATTAGGGTTTTTAACCAATCTTGTGCATCCAATAAGTGATTTTGTGTTATTTGTTGAACATTTAGGTCATTTTGGTCCTCCCTAGGCTTATTCTAATCTAATTAGAGTTTTTAACCAATCTTGTGCATCCAATAAGTGCGTTTGTGTCGTTTGTTGATCATTTAGGTCATTTTCGTCATCCTTCGACTTATTCTAATCCAATTAGGGTTTTTATCCAATCTTGTGCATCCAATAAGTGATTTTGTGTCATTGGTTGAACATTTAGGTCAATTTCGTCCACCTTCGACTTATTCTAATCAATTAGGGTTTTTAACCAATCTTGTGCATCCATTACTTGCGTTTGTGTGATTGGTTGAACATTAAGGTCATTTTCGTCGTCCCTAGGCTTATTCTAATCCAATTAGGGTTTTTAACCAATCTTGTGCATCCAATGAGTGATTTTGTGTCATTGGTTGAACATTTAGGTCATTTTCGTCCACCTTCGACTTATTCAAATCCAATTAGGGTTTTTAACCAATATTGTGCATCCAATAATTGCGTTTGTTTGATTGGTTGAACATTAAGGTCATTTTCGTCCTCCCTAGGCTTATTCTAATCCGATTTGGGTTTTTAACCAATCTTGTGCATCCAATATGTGATTTTTTGTCATTGGTTGATCATTTAGGTCATTTTCTTCCTCCCTAGGCTTATTCCAATCCTATTAGGGTTTTTAAACAATCTTGTGCATCCAATCAATGATTTTGTGTCATTAGTTGAACAGTTAGGTTATTTTCGTCCTCCTTAGGCCTATTCTATTCTAATTAGGGTTTTCAACAAATCTTGTGCATCCAATAAGTGATTTTGTGTCATTGGATTAACATTTAGGTCATTTTCGTCGTCCCAGGGCTTATTCTAATCCAATTAGGGTTTTTAACCAATCTTGTGCATCCAATAAGTGATTTTGTGTAATTGGTTGAACATTTAGGTCATTTTGGTCCTCCCTAGGCTTATTCTAATCCAATTAGAGTTTTAACCTATCTTGTGCATCCAATAAGTGTGTTTGTTTCATTGGTTGAACATTTAGTTCATTTTCGTCCTCCCTAGGCTTATTGTAATCCAATTAGTTTTTTTAACCAATCCTCTGCATCGAATCAGTGATTTTGTGTCATTGGTTGAACATTTAGGTTATTTTCGTCCTCCCTAGGTTTATTCTATTCCAATTAGGGTTTTTAACCAATCTTGTGCAACCAATAAGTGATTTTGTGTCATTGGTCGAACATTTAGGTCAGTTTCATGCTCCCTAGGCTTAATCAATTCCAATTAGGGATTTTAACCAATCTTGTGCATTTTATAAGTGTGTTTGTGTCATTGGTTGGACATTTAAGTCATTTTCGTCCTCCCTAGGCTTATTCTAATCCTATTTGGGTTTTTAACCAATCTTGTGCATCCAATATATTATTTTTTGTCAGTAGTTGAACATTTAAGTCATTTTCGTCATCCTTCAACTTATCCTAATACATTTAGGGTTTTTAACCGATCTTGTGCATCCAATAAGTGATTTTGTGTCATTGGTCGAACAGTTAGGTCATTTTCGTCCTCCTTAGGCTTATTCTATTCTAATTAGGGTTTTTACCCAATCTTGTGCATCCAATAAGTGATTTTGTGTCATTGGATTAACATTTAAGTCATTTTCGTCGTCCCTAGGCTTATTCTAATCCAATTGGGGTTTTTAGCCAATCTTGTGCATCCAATAAGTGATTTTGTGTCATTGGTTGAACATTTAGGTCAATTTCGTCCACCTTCGACTTATTCTAATCCAATTAGGGTTTTTAACCAATCTTGTGCATCCAATAATTTCGTTTGTGTGATTGGTTGAACATTAAGGTCATTTTCGTTGTCCCTAGGCTTATTCTAATCCAATTAGGGTTTTTAAACAATTTTGTGCATCCAATAAGTGATTTTGTGTCATTGGTTGAACATTTAGGTCATTTTCGTCCACGTTCGATTTATTCTAATCCAATTAGGGTTTTTAATCAATCTTGTGCATCGAATAATTGCGTTTGTGTGATTGGTTGAACATTAAGGTCATTTTCGTCCTCCCTAGGCTTATTCTAATCTAATTTGGGTTTTTAACCAATCCTGTGCATCCAATATGTAATTTTCTGTCATTTGTTGAACATTTATGTCATTTTCGTCCTCCCTAGGCTTATTCTAATCCTATTAGGGTTTTTAAACAATCTTGTGCATCCAATAAGTGATTTTGTGTCATTGGTTGAATATTTAGGTCATTTTCGTGCACCCTAGGCTTATTCGAATCCAATTAGGGTTTTTAACCAATCTTGTGCATCCAATAAGTGATTTTGTGTTATTTGTTGAACATTTAGGTCATTTTGGTCCTCCCTAGGCTTATTCTAATCTAATTAGAGTTTTTAACCAATCTTGTGCATCCAATAAGTGCGTTTGTGTCGTTGGTTGATCATTTAGGTCATTTTCGTCATCCGTCGACTTATTCTAATCCAATTAGGGTTTTTAACCAATCTTGTGCATCTAATAAGTGATTTTGTGTCCTTGGTTGAACATTTAAGTCATTTTCTTCCTCCCTAGGATTATTCTAATCCAATGCGGGTTTTTAACCAATCTTGTGCATCCAATAAGTTATTTTGTGTCATTGGTTGAACATTTAGGTCAATTTCTTCCACCTTCGAATTATTCTAATCCAATTAGGGTTTTTAACCAATCTTGTGCATCCAATACTTGCATTTGTGTGATTGGTTGAACATTAAGGTCATTTTCGTCGTCCCTAGGCTTATTCTAATCCAATTAGGGTTTTAAACCAATCTTGTGCATCCAATAAGTGATTTTGTGTCATTAGTTGAACATTTAGGTCATTTTCGTCCACCTTCGACTTATTCAAATCCAATTACGGTTTTTAACCAATCTTGTGCATCCAATAATTGCGTTAGTTTGATTGGTTGAACATTAAGGTCATTTTCGTCCTCCCTAGGCTTATTCTATTCTAATTAGGGTTTTTAACAAATCTTGTGCATCCAATAAGTGATTTTGTGTCATTTGATTAACATTTAGGTCATTTTCGTCGTCCCTGGGCTTATTCTAATCCAATTAGGGTTTTTACCCAATCTTGTGCATCCAATAAGTGATTTTGTGTAATTGGTTGAACATTTAGGTCATTTTAGTCCTCCCTAGGCTTATTCTAATCCAATTAGAGTTTTAACCTATCTTGGGCATCCAATAAGTGCGTTTGTGTCATTGGTTGATCGTTTAGGTCATTTTCGTCATCCTTCGACTTATTCTAATCCAATTAGGGTTTTTAACCAATCTTGTGCATCCAATAAGTGATTTTTTGTGATTGGTTGAACATTTAGGTCATTTTCGTACTCCCTAGGCTTTTTCTAATCCAATTAGGGTTTTTAACCAATCTTGTGCATCCAATAAGTGCGTTTGTTTCTTTGGTTGAACATTTAGTTCATTTTCGTCCTCCCTAGGCTTATTCTAATCCAATTAGTTTTTTTAACCAATCCTGTGCATCGAATCAGTGATTTTGTGTCATTGGTTGAACATTTAGCTCAGTTTCGTGCTCCCTAGGCTTAATCAATTCCAATTAGGGTTTTTAACCAATCTTGTGCATCTTATAAGTGTGTTTGTGTCATTGGTTGGACATTTAAGTCATTTTCGTCCTCCCTACTTATTCTAATCCTATTTGGGTTTTTAACCAATCTTGTGCATCCAATATATTATTTTTTGTCAGTAGTTGAACATTTAGGTCATTTTCGTCATCCTTCAACTTATCCTAATACATTTAGGGTTTTTAACCGATCTTGTGCATCCAATAAGTGATTTTGTGTCATTGGTCGAACAGTTAGGTCATTTTCGTCCTCCTTAGGCTTATTCTATTCTAATTAGGGTTTTTAACCAATCTTGTGCATCCAATAAGTGATTTTCTGTCATTGGTTGAACATTTAGGTCAATTTCGTCCACCTTCGACTTATTCTAATCCAATTAGGGTTTTTAACCAATCTTGTGCATCCAATAATTTCGTTTGTGTGATTGGTTGAACATTAAGGTCATTTTCGTCGTCCCTAGGCTTATTCTAGTCCAATTAGGGTTTTTAAACAATCTTGTGCATCCAATAATTGCGTTTGTGTGATTGGTTGAACATTAATGTCATTTGCGTCGTCCCTAGGCTTATTCTAATCCAATTTGGGTTTTTAACCTATCTTGTGCATCCAATATGTGATTTTCTGTCATTGGTTGAACATTTAGGTCATTTTCGTCCTCCTTAGGCTTATTCTAATCCTATTAGGCTTTTTAAACAATCTTGTGCATCCAATAAGTGATTTTCTGTCATTGGTTGAATATGTAGGTCATTTTCGTGCACCCTAGGCTTATTGAAACCCAATTAGGGTTTTTAACCAATCTTGTGCATCCAATAAGTGATTTTGTGTAATTGGTTGAACATTTAGGTCATTTTGGTCCTCCCTAGGCTTATTCTAATCCAATTAGAGTTTTTAACCAATCTTGTGCGTCCAATAAGTGCGTTTGTGTCGTTGGTTATCATTTAGGTCATTTTCTTCATCCTTCAACTTATTCTAATCCAATTAGGGTTTTTAACCAATCTTGTGCATCCAATAAGTGATTTTGTGTCATTGGTTGAATATTTAGGTCATTTTCGTCCTCCCTAGGGTTATCCTAATCCGATTAGGGTTTTTAACCAATCTTGTGCATCCAATAAGTGCGTTTGATTCATTGGTTGAACATTTAGGTCATTTTCGTACTCCGTAGGCTTATTCTAATCCAATTAGGGTTTTTAACCAATCTTGTGCATCCAATAAGTGCGTTTGTTTCATTGGTGGAACATTTAGGTCATTTTCTTCCTCCCTAGTCTTATTCTAATCCAATGCGGGTTTTAACCAATCTTGTGCATCCAATAAGTGCGTTTGTTTCATTGGTTGAACATTTAGGTCATTTTCGTCCTCCCTAGGCTTATTCTAATCCAATTAGTGTTTTTAACCAATCTTGTGCATCAAATCAGTGATTTTGTGTCATTGGTTGAACATTTAGGTCATTTTCGTCCTCCCTAGGCTTATTCTATTCCAATTAGGGTTTTTAACCAATCTTTTGCATCCTATAAGTGATTTTGTGTCATTGGATTAACATTTAGGTCATTTTCGTCCTCTTTAGGCTTATTCTAATCCAATTAGGGTTTTTAACCAATCTTGTGCCTCCAATAAGTGCTTTTGTGTCATTGGTGGAATATTTATGTCATTTTCGTCCTCCATAGCCTTATTCTAATCCAATTAGGGTTTTTAACTAATCTTGTGCATCCAATAAGTAATTTTGTGTCATTGGTTGAATATTTAGGTCATTTTCGTCCTCCCTTGTCCTATTCTAATCCAATTAGGGTTTTAAACAAATCTTGTGCATCCAATAAGTGATTTTGTGTTACTGGTGGAACATTTAGGTCATGTTCGTCATCCTTCGACTTATTCTATTCCAATTAGGGTTTTTAACCAATCTTGTGCATCCAATAAGTGCGTTTGTGTCATTGGTTGAACATTTAGGTCATTTTCGTCTTGCCAAGTATTATTCTAATCGAATTAGGGTTTTTAACCAATCTTGTTCATCCAATAAGTGATTTTGTGTCATTGGTTGAACATTTAGGTCACTTTCGTCCTCCCTAGGCTTATTCTAATCCAATTAGGGTTTTTACGAATCATGTCAATCCAATAAGTGATTTTTTGTCATTGGTGGAATATTTAGGTCATTTTCGTCCTCCCTAGCCTTATTCTAATCCAATTAGGGTTTTAAACCAATCTTGTGCATCCAATATGTGATTTTGTGTCATTGGTTGAACATTTAGGTCATTTTCGTCATCCTTCGACTTATTCTAATCCAATTACGGTTTTTAACCAATCTTGTGCATCCAATAAGTGATTTTTTGTCATTGTATTAACATTTAGGTCATTTTCATCTTCCCTAGGCTTATTCTATTCCAATTAGGGTTTTTAACCAATCATGTGCATCCAATAAGTGATTTTGTGTCATTGCTTGAACATTTAGGTCATTTTCATCCTCCTTAGGCTTATTCTATTCCAATTAGGGTTTTTATCCAATCTTGTGCAACCAATAAGTGCGTTTGTGTTATTGGTTGAACATTAAGGTCATTTTCGTCATCCTTCGACATATTCTAATCCAATTAGGGATTTTAACCAATCTTGTGAATCCAAAAAGGGATTTTGCGTCATCTGATTAACATTTAGGACATTTTCGTCGTCCCTAGGCTTATTCTAATGCAATTAGGGTTTTTAACCAATCTTGTGCATCTTATAAGTGCGTTTGTGTCATGGGTTGATCATTTAGGTCATTTTCATCATCCTTCAACATATTCTAATCCAATTGGGTTTTAAACCAATCTTGTGCATTGAATAAGTGATTTTGTGTCATTGGTTGAACATTTAGGTCATTTTCGTCATCCTTCGACTTATTCTAATCCAATTAGGGTTTTTAATCAATCTTGTGCATCCAATAAGTGATTTTGTGTCATTGGATTAACATTTAGGTCATTTTTGTCCTCCCTAGGCTTATTGTATTCCAATTAGGGTTTTTAACCAATCTTGTGCATCCAATAAGTGATTCTGTGTTATTGGTTGAACATTTAGGTCATTTTCATCCTCCCTTGGCTTATTCTAATCCAATTAGGGTGTTTAACCAATCTTGTGCATCCAATAAGTGCGTTTGTGTCATGGGTTGATCATTTAGGTCATTTTCATCATCCTTCAACATATTCTAATCCAATTGGGTTTTTAACCAATCTTGTGCATTCAATAAGTGATTTTGTGTCATTGGTTGAACATTTAGGTCATTTTCGTCATCCTTCGACTTTTTTTAATCCAATTAGGGTTTTTAACCAATCTTGTGCATCAAATAAGTGATTTTGTGTCATTGGTTGAACATTTAGGTCATTTTCGTCATCCTTCGACTTATTCTAATCCAATTAGGGTTTTTAACCAATCTTGTGCATCCAACAAGTGATTTTTTGTCATTGGTAGAACATTTAGGTCATTTTCGTCCTCCCTAGGCTTATTCTAATCCAATTAGGGTGTTTAACCAATCTTGTGCATCCAATAAGTGATTTTGTGTCATTGGTTGAACATTTAGGTCATTTTCGTCATCCTTTGACTTATTCTAATCCAATTAGGGTTTTTAACCAATCTTGTGAATCCAACAAGTGATTTTGTGTCATTGGTTGAACATTTAGGTCATTTTCGTCCTCCCTAGGCTTATTCTAATCTAATTATGGTTTTTAACCAATCTTGTGCATCCAATATGTGATTTTGTGTCATTGGTTGAACATTTAGGTCATTTTCGTCCTCCCTAGTTTTATTCTATTCCAATTAGGGTTTTTAACCAATCTTGTGCATCCAATAAGTGATTTTGTGTCATTGGTTGAACATTTAGGTCAGTTTCGTCGTCCCTAGGCTTAATCTTTTCCAATTAGGGTTTTTAACCAACCTTGTGCATCCAATAAGTGCGTTTGTGTCATTGGTTGAAGATTTAGGTCATTTTCGTCCTCCCTAGGCTTATTCTAATCCAATTAGGGTTTTTAACCAATCATGTGAATCCAATAAGTGATTTTGTGTCATTGGTGGAATATTTAGGTGATTTTCGTCCTCCCTAGCCTTATTCTAATCCAATTAGGGTTTTAAACCAATCTGGTGCATCCAATATGTGATTTTGTGTCATTGGTTGAACATTTAGGTCATTTTCGTCATCCTTCGACTTATTCTAATCCAATTAGGGTTTTTTACCAATCTTGTGCATCCAATAAGTGATTTTTTGTCATTGGATTAACATTTAGGTCATTTTCGTCCTCCCTAGGCTTATTCTATTCCAATTAGGGTTTTTAACCAATCATGTGCATCCAATAAGTGATTTTGTGTCATTGGTTGAACATTTAGGTCATTTTCATCCTCCCTAGGCTTATTCTAATCCAATTAGGGTTTTTAACCAATCTTGTGCATCCAATAAGTGCGTTTGTGTTATTGGTTGAACAATAAGGTCATTTTCGTCATCCTTCGACATATTCTAATCCAATTAGGGATTTTAACCAATCTTGTGAATCCAAAAAGGGATTTTGCGTCATCTGATTAACATTTAGATCATTTTCGTCGTCCCTAGGCTTATTCTAATGCAATTAGGGTTTTTAACAAATCTTGTGCATCTTATAAGTGCATTTGTGTCATGGGTTGATCATTTAGGTCATTTTCATCATCCTTCAACATATTCTAATCCAATTAGGGTTTTTAACCAATCTTGTGCATTCAATAAGTGATTTTGTGTCATTGGTTGAACATTTAGGTCATTTTCGTCTTCCCTAGGCTTATTCTAATCCAATTAGGGTGTTTAACCAATCTTGTGCATCCAATAAATGATTTTGTGTCATTGGTTGAACATTTAGGTCATTTTCGTCATCCTTTGACTTATTCTAATCCAATTAGGGTTTTTAACCAATCTTGTGCATCCAATAAGTGATTTTGTGTCATTGGTTGAACATTTAGGTCATTTTCGTCCTCCCTTGGGTTATTCTAATCCAATTATGGTTTTTAACCAATCTTGAGCATCCAATAAGTGATTTTGTGTCATTGCTTGAACATTTAGGTCATTTTCGTCATCCTTCGACTTTTTCTAATCCAATTAGGGTTTTTAACCAATCTTGTGCATCCAACAAGTGATTTTGTGTCATTGGTAGAACATTTAGGTCATTTTCGTCCTCCCTACGCTAATTCTAATCCAATTAGGGTGTTTAACCAATCTTGTGCATCCAATAAGTGATTTGTGTCATTGGTTGAACATTTAGGTCATTTTCGTCATCCTTTGACTTATTCTAATCCAATTAGGGTTTTTAACCAATCTTGTGCATCAAATATGTGATTTTGTGTCATTGGTTGAAGATTTAGGTCATTTTCGTCCTCCCTAGGCTTATTCTAATCCAATTATGGTTTTTAACCAATCTTGTGTATCCAATATGTGATTTTGTTTCATTGGTTGAACATTTAGGTCATTTTCGTCCTCCCTAGGCTTATTCTAATCCAATTAGGGTTTTTAACCAATCATGTGAATCCAATAAGTGATTTTGTGTCGTTGGTGGAATATTTAGGTCATTTTCGTCCTCCCTAGCCTTATTCTAATCCAATTATGGTTTTTAACCAATCTTGTGCATCCAATAAGTGCATTTGTGTCATTGGATGAACATTTAGGTCATTTTCGTCTTCCTTCAACTTATTCTAATCCAATTAGGGTTTTTAACCAATCTTGTGCATCCAATAAGTGATTTTTTGTCATTGGATTAACATTTAGATCATTTTCGTCCTCCATAGGCTAATAATATTCCAATTAGGGTTTTTAACCAATCTTTTGCATCCTATAAGTGATTTTGTGTCATTGGATTAACATTTAGGTCATTTTCGTCCTCGCTAGGCTTATTCTAATCCAATTAGGGTTTTTAACCAATCTTGTGCATCCAAAAAGTGATTTTGTGTCATTGGTGGAATATTTAGGTCATTTTCGTCCTCCCTAGCCTTATTCTAATCCAATTATGGTTTTTAACCAATCTTGTGCATCAAATAAGTAACTTTGTGTCATTGGTTGAATATTTAGGTCATATTCGTCCTCCCTAGGCCTATACTAATCCAATTAGGGTTTTAAACCAATCTTGTACATCCAATAAGTGATTTAGTGTTATTGGTTGAACATTTAAGTCATTTTCGTCCTCACTTGGCTTATTCTAATCCAATTAGGGTGTTTAACCAATCTTGTGCATCCAATAAGTGCAATTGTGTCATTGGTTGAACATTTAGGTCATTTTCGTCCTCCCAAGGCTTATTCTAATCTAATTAGGGATTTTAACCAATCTTGTTCATCCAATAAGTGATTTTGTTTCATTGGTCGAACATTTAGGTATTTTTCGTCCTCCCTAGGCTTATTCTAATCCAATTAGGGTTTTTAACCAATCATGTGAATCCAATAAGGGATTTTGTGTCATTGGTGGAATATTTAGGTCATTTTCGTCCTCCCTAGCCTAATTCTAATCCAATTAGGGTTTTAAACCAATCTTGTGGATCCAATATGTGATTTTGTGTCAATGGTTGAACATTTAGGTCATTTTGGTCCTCCCTAGGCTTATTCTAATCCAAATAGAGTTTTTAACAAATCTCGTGCATCCAATAAGTGCGTTTGAGTCATTGGTTGATCATTTAGGTCATTTTCGTCCTCCCTAGCCTTATTCTAATCCAATTAGGGTTTTAAAACAATCTTGTGCATCCAATATGTGATTTTGTGTCATTGGTTGAACATTTAGGTCATTTTCGTCATCCTTCGGCTTATTCTAATCCAATTAGGGTTTTTAACGAATCTTGTGCATCCAATAAGTGCGTTTGTGTCATTGGTTGAACATTTAGGTCATTTTCGTACTCCCTAGGCTTATTCTAATCCAATTAGGGTTTTTAACCAATCTTGTGCATCCATTAAGTGCGTTTGTTTCATTGGTTGAACATTTAGGTCATTTTCGTCCTCCCGAGGCTTATTCTACTCCAATTAGTGTTTTTAACCAATCTTGTGCATCAAATCAGTGATTTTGTGTCATAGGTTGAACATTTAGGTCATTTTCTTCCTCCCTAGGTTTATTCTATTCCAATTAGGGTTTTTAACCAATCTTGTGCATCCAATAAGTGATTTTGTGTCATTGGTTGAACATTTAGGTCAATTTCGTCCTCCTTAGGCTTAATCTATTCCAATTAGGGTTTTTAACTAATCTTGTGTATCCAATATGTGATTTTGTGTCATTGGTTGAAAATTTAGGTCATTTTCGTCCTCCCTAGGCTTATTCTAATCCAATTAGGGTTTTTAACCAATCATGTGAATCCAATAAGTGATTTTGTGTCATTGGTGGAATATTTAGGTCATTTTCGTCCTCCCTAGCCTTATTCTAATCCAATTATGGTTTTTAACAAATCTTGTGCATCCAATAAGTGCATTTGTGTCATTGGATGAGCATTTAGGTTATTTTCGTCATCCTTCAACTTATTCTGATCCAATTAGGGTTTTTAACCAATCTTGTGCATCCAATAAGTGATTTTTTGTCATTGGATTAACATTTAGATCATTTACGTCCTCCCTAGGCTTATTATATTCCAATTAGGGTTTTTAATCAATCTTTTGCATCCTATAAGTGATTTTGTGTCATTGGATTAACATTTAGGTCATTTTCGTCCTCGCTAGGCTTATTCTAATCCAATTAGGGTTTTTAACCAATCTTGTGCATCCAATAAGTGATTTTGTGTCATTGGTGGAATATTTAGGTCATTTTCGTCCTCCCTAGCCTAATTCTAATCCAATTAGGGTTTTAAACCAATCTTGTGCATCCAATATGTGATTTTGTGTCATTGGTTGAACATTTAGGTCAGTTTGGTCCTCCCTAGGCTTATTCTAATCCAAATAGAGTTTTTAACGAATCTTGTGCATCCAATAAGTGCTTTTGTGTCGTTGGTTGATCATTTACGTCATTTTCGTCCTCCCTAGCCTTATTCTAATCCAATTAGGGTTTTAAACAAATCTTATGCATCCAATATGTGATTTTGTGTCATTGGTTGAACATTTAGGTCATTTTCGTCATCCTTCGACTTATTCTAATCCAATTAGGGTTTTTAACGAATCTTGTGCATCCAATAAGTGCGTTTGTGTCATTGGTTGAACATTTAGGTCATTTTCGTACTCCCTAGGCTTATTCTAATCCAATTAGGGTTTTTAACCAATCTTGTGCATCCATTAAGTGCGTTTCTTTCATTGGTTGAACATTTAGGTCATTTTCGTCCTCCCTAGGCTTATTCTACTCCAATTAGTGTTTTTAACCAATCTTGTGCATCAAATCAGTGATTTT
>JBBPBQ010000008.1:29617072-29671229 GCA_037974755.1 Cicer yamashitae | reverse complement strand
GCTTATTCTAATCCAATTAGGGTGTTTAACCAATCTTGTGCATCCAATAAGTGATTTTGTGTCATTGGTTGAACATTTAGGTCATTTTCGTCATCCTTCGACTTATTCTAATCCAATTAGGGTTTTTAACCAATCATGTGAATCCAATAAGTGATTTTGTGTCATTGGTGGAATATTTAGGTCATTTTCGTCCTCCCTAGCCTTATTTTAATCCAATTATGGTTTTTAACAGATCTTGTGCATCCAATAAGTGCATTTGTGTCATTGGATGAACATTTAGGTCATTTTCGTCATCCTTCAACTTATTCTAATCCAATTAGGGTTTTTAACCAATCTTGTGCATCCAATAAGTGATTTTGTGTCATTGGATTAACCTTTAGGTCATTTTCGTCCTCCCTAGGCCCATTCTATTCCAATTAGGGTTTTTAACCAATCTTTTGCATCCTATAAGTGATTTTGTGTCATTGGATTAACATTTAGGTCATTTTCGTTCTCGCTAGGCTTATTCTAATCCAATTAGGGTTTTTAACCAATCTTGTGCATCCAATAAGTGATTTTGTGTCATTGGTGGAATATTTAGGTCATTTTCGTCCTCCCTAGCCTTATTCTAATCCAATTATGGTTTTTAACCAATCTTGTGCATCCAATAAGTAATTTTGTGTCATTGGTTGAACATTTAGGTCATTTTCGTCCTCCCTAGGCTTATTCTAATCTAATTAGGGTTTTTAACCAATCTTGTGCATCCAATATGTGATTTTGTGTCATTTTGTATCATTGGTTGAACATTTAGGTCATTTTCGTCCTCCCTAGGCTTATTCTAATCCCATTAGGGTTTGTAACCAATCTTGTGCATCCAATATGTGATTTTGTGTCATTTTGTGTCATTGGTTGAACATTTAGGTCATTTTCGTCCTCCCTAGGCTTAATCTAATCCAATTAGGGTTTTTAACCAATCTTGTGCATCCAATATGTGATTTTATGTCATTGGTTGAACATTTAGGTCATTTTAGTCCTCCCTTGGGTTATTCTTATCCAATTAGGGTTTTTAACAAATCTTGTGCATCCAATATGTGATTTTGTGTCATTTTGTGTCATTGGTTGAACATTTAGGTCATTATCGTCCTCCCTAGGCTTATTCTAATCCAGTTAGGGTTTTTAACCAATCTTGTGCATCCAATATGTGATTTTGTGTCATTTTGTGTCATTGGTTGAACATTTAGGTCATTTTCGTCCTCCTTAGGCTTATTCTAATCCAATTAGGGTTTTTAACCAATCTTGTGCATCCAATATGTGATTTTGTGTCATTTTGTGTCATTGGTTGAACATTTAGGTCATTTTCGTCCTCCCTCGGCTTATTCTAATCCAATTAGGGTTTTTAACCAATCTTGTGCATCCAATATGTGATTTTGTGTCATTGGTTGAACATTTAGGTCATTTTCGCCCTCCCTAGGCTTAATCTAATCCAATTAGGGTTTTTAACCAATCTTGTGCATCCAATATGTGATTTTATGTCATTGGTTGAACATTTAGGTCATTTTCGTCCTCCCTTGGGTTATTCTTATCCAATTAGGGTTTTTAACAAATCTTGTGCATCCAATATGTGATTTTGTGTCATTTTGTATCATTGGTTGAACATTTAGGTCATTTTCTTCCTCCCTAAGCTTATTCTAATCCAATTAGGGTTTTTAACCAATCTTGTGCATCCAATATGTGATTTTTTGTCATTGGTTGAACATTTAGGTCATTTTCGTCCTCCCTAGGCTTATTCTAATCCAATTAGGGTTTTTAACCAATCTTGTGCATCCAATATGTGATTTTGTGTCATTTTGTGTCATTGGTTGAACATTTAGGTCATTTTCGTCCTCCCTTGGCTTATTCTTATCCAATTAAGGTTCTTAACCAATCTAGTGCATCCAATGTGTGATTTTGTGTCATTTTGGGTCATTGGTTGAACATTTAGGTCATTTTCGTCCTCCCTAGGCTTATTCTAATCCAATTAGGGTTTTTAACCAATCTTGTGCATCCAATATGTGATTTTGTGTCATTTTGTGTCATTGGTTGAACATTTAGGTCATTTTCGTCCTCCCTAGGATTATTCTAATCCAATTAGGGTTTTTAACCAATCTTGTGCATTCAATATGTGATTTTGTGTCATTGGTTGAACATTTAGGTCATTTTCGTCCTCCTTAGGCTTATTCTAATCCAATTAGGGTTTTTAACCAATCTTGTGCATCCAATATGTGATTTTGTGTCATTTTGTGTCATTGGTTGAACATTTAGGTCATTTTCGACCTCCCTAGGCTTATTCCAATCCAATTAGGGTTTTTAACCAATTTTGTGCATCCAATATGTGATTTTGTGTCATTTTGTGTAATTGATTGAACATTTAGGTCATTTTCGTCCTCCCTAGGCTTATTCTAATCCAATTAGGGTCTTAAACCAATCTTGTGCATCCAATATGTGATTTTGTGTCATTTTGTGTCATTGGTTGAACATTTAGGTCATTTTCGCCCTCCCTAGGCTTATTCTAATCCAATTAGGGTTTTTAACCAATCTTGTGCATCCAATATGTGATGTTGTGTCATTGGTTGAACATTTAGGTCATTTTCGTCCTCCCTAGGCTTATTCTAATCCAATTAGGGTTTTTAACCAATCTTGTGCATCCAATATGTGATTTTGTGTCATTGGTTGAACATTTAGGTCATTTTCGTCATCCTTCGACTTATTCTAATCCAATTAGGGTTTTTAACCAATCTTGTGCATCCAATAAGTGATTTTTTGTCATTGGATTAACATTTAAGTCATTTTCGTCCTCCCTAGGCTTATTCTATTCCAATTAGGGTTTTTAACCAATCATGTGCATCCAATAAGTGATTTTGTGTCATTGGTTGAACATTTAGGTCATTTTCGTCCTCCCTAGGCTTATTCTAATCAAATTAGGGTTTTTAACCAATCTTGTGCATCCAATAAGTGCGTTTGTGTCATTGGTTGAACATTTAGGTCATTTTCGTCCTCCCAAGGCTTATTCTAATCTAATTAGGGTTTTTAACCAATCTTGTTCATCCAATAAGTGATTTTGTGTCATTGGTTGAACATTTAGGTCATTTTCGTCCTCCCTAGGCTTATTCTAATCCAATTAGGGTTTTTAACCAATATTGTGCATTCAATAAGTGATTTTGTGTCATTGGTTGAACATTTAGGTCATTTTCTTCCTCCCTAGGCTTATTCTAATCCAATTAGGGTGTTTAACCAATCTTGTGCATCCAATAAGTGATTTTGTGTCATTGGTTGAACATTTAGGTCATTTTCGTCATCCTTCGACTTATTCTAATCCAATTAGGGTTTTTAACCAATCATGTGAATCCAATAAGTGATTTTGTGTCATTAGTGGAATATTTAGGTCATTTTCGTCCTCCCTAGCCTTATTCTAATCCAATTATGGTTTTTAACAGATCTTGTGCATCCAATAAGTGCATTTGAGTCATTGGATGAACATTTAGGTCATTTTCGTCATCCTTCAACTTATTCTAATCCAATTAGGGTTTTTAGCCAATCTTGTGCATCCAATAAGTGATTTTGTGTCATTGGATTAACCTTTAGGTCATTTTCGTCCTCCCTAGGCTCATTCTATTCCAATTAGGGTTTTTAACCAATCTTGTGCATCCAATAAGTGATTTTGTGTCATTGGTGGAATATTTAGGTCATTTTCGTCCTCCCTAGCCTTATTCTAATCCAATTATGGTTTTTAACCAATCTTGTGCAACCAATAAGTAATTTTGTGTCATTGGTTGAATATTTAGGTCATATTCGTCCTCCCTAGGCCTATACTAATCCAATTAGGGTTTTAAACCAATCATGTACATCCAATAAGTGATTTAGTGTTATTGGTTGAACATTTAGGTCATTTTCGTCCTCACTTGGCTTATTCTAATCCAATTAGGGTGTTTAACCAATCTTGTGCATCCAATAAGTGCAATTGTGTCATTGGTTGAACATTTAGGTCATTTTCGTCCTCCCAAGGCTTATTCTAATCTAATTAGGGATTTTAACCAATCTTGTTCATCCAATAAGTGATTTTGTTTCATTGGTCGAACATTTAGGTATTTTTCGTCCTCCCTAGGCTTATTCTAATCCAATTAGGGTTTTTAACCAATCATGTGAATCCAATATGGGATTTTGTGTCATTGGTGGAATATTTAGGTCATTTTCGTCCTCCCTAGCCTAATTCTAATCCAAATAGGGTTTTAAACCAATCTTGTGCATCCATTATGTGATTTTGTGTCATTGGTTGAACATTTAGGTCATTTTGGTCCTCCCTAGGCTTATTCTAATCCAAATAGAGTTTTTAACGAATCTTGTGCATCCAATAAGTGCGTTTGAGTCGTTGGTTGATCATTTAGGTCATTCTCGTCCTCCCTAGCCTGATTCTAATCCAATTAGGGTTTTAAAACAATCTTGTGCATCCAATATGTGATTTTGTGTCATTGGTTGAACATTTAGGTCATTTTCGTCATCCTTCGACTTATTCTAATCCAATTAGGGTTTTTAACGAATCTTGTGCATCCAATAAGTGCGTTTGTGTCATTGGTTGAACATTTAGGTCATTTTCGTACTCCCTAGGCTTATTCTAATCCAATTAGGGTTTTTAACCAATCTTGTGCATCCATTAAGTGCGTTTCTTTCATTGGTTGAACATTTAGGTCATTTTCGTCCTCCCTAGGCTTATTCTACTCCAATTAGTGTTTTTAACCAATCTTGTGCATCAAATCAGTGATTTTGTGTCATAGGTTGAACATTTAGGTCATTTTCTTCCTCGCTAGGTTTATTCTATTCCAATTAGGGTTTTTAACCAATCTTGTGCATCCAATAAGTGATTTTGTGTCATTGGTTGAACATTTAGGTCAGTTTCGTCCTCCTTAGGCTTAATCTATTCCAATTAGGGTTTTTAACCAATCTTGTGCATCCAATAAGTGCGTTTGTGTCATTGGTTGAACATTTAGGTCATTTTCGTCCTCCCAAGGCTTATTCTAATCTAATTAGGGTTTTTAACCAATCATGTGAATCCAATAAGTGATTTTGTGCCATTGGTGGAATATTTAGGTCATTTTCGTCCTCCCTAGCCATATTCTAATCCAATTAGGGTTTTAGACCAATCTTGTGCATCCAATAAGTGATTTTGTGTCATTGGTTGAACATTTAGGTCATTTTCGTCATCCTTTGATTTATTCTAATCCAATTAGGGTTTTTAACCAATCTTGTGCATCCAATATGTGATTTTGTGTCATTGGTTGAACATTTAGGTTATTTTTGTCCTCCTTAGGCTTATTCTATTCCAATTATGGTTTTTAACCAATCTTGTGTATCCAATATGTGATTTTGTGTCATTGGTTGAACATTTAGGTCATTTTCGTCCTCCCTAGGCATATTCTAATCCAATTAGGGTTTTTAACCAATCATGTGAATCCAATAAGTGATTTTGTGTCATTGGTGGAATATTTAGGTCATTTTCGTCCTCCCTAGCCTTATTGTTATCCAATTATGGTTTTTAACCAATCTTGTGCATCCAATAACTGCATTTGTGTCATTGGATGAACATTTAGGTCATTTTCGTCATCCTTCAACTTATTCTGATCCAATTAGTGTTTTTAACCAATCTTGTGCATCCAATAATTGATTTTTTGTCATTGGATTAACATTTAGATCATTTACGTCCTCCCTAGGCTTATTATATTCCAATTAGGGTTTTTAATCAATCTTTTGCATCCTATAAGTTATTTTGTGTCATTGGATTAACATTTAGGTCATTTTCGTCCTCGCTAGGTTTATTCTAATCCAATTAGGGTTTTTAACCAATCTTGTGCATCCAATAAGTTATTTTGTGTCATTGGTGGAATATTTAGGTCATTTTCGTCCTCCCTAGCCTAATTCTAATCCAATTAGGGTTTTAAACCAATCTTGTGCATCCAATATGTGATTTTGTGTCATTGGTTGAACATTTAGGTCATTTTCGTCATCCTTCGACTTATTCTAATCCAATTAGGGTTTTTAACCAATCTTGTGCATCCAATAAGTGCGTTTGTGTCATTGGTTGAACATTTAGGTCATTTTCGTACTCCCTAGGCTTATTCTAATCCAATTAGGGTTTTTAACCAATCTTGTGCATCCATTAAGTGCGTTTGTTTCATTGGTTGAACATTTAGGTCATTTTCGTCCTCCCTAGGCTTATTCTATTCCAATTAGTGTTTTTAACCAATCCTATGCATCAAATCAGTGATTGTGTGTCATAGGTTGAACATTTAGGTCATTTTATTCCTCCCTAGGTTTATTCTATTCCAATTAGGGTTTTTAACCAATCTTGTGCATCCAATAAGTGATTTTGTTTCATTGGTTGAACATTTAGGTCAGTTTCGTCCTCCTTCGGCTTAATCTATTCCAATTAGGGTTTTTAACCAATCTTGTGCATCCAATAAGTGCGTTTGTGTCATTGGTTGAACATTTAGGTCATTTTCGTCCTCCCAAGGCTTATTCTAATCTAAATAGGGTTTTTAACCTATCATGTGAATCCAATAAGTGATTTTGTGTCATTGGTGGAATATTTAGGTCATTTTCGTCCTCCCTAGCCTTATTCTAATCCAATTAGGGTTTTAAACCAATCTTGTACATCCAATAAGTGATTTTGTGTCATTGGTTGAACATTTTCGTCATTTTCGTCCTCCCTAGGCTTATTCTAATCCAATTAGGGTTTTTAACCAATCTTGTGCATCCAATAAGTGATTTTGTGTCATTGGTTGAACATTTAGGTCATTTTCGTCATCCTTCGACTTATTATAATCCAATTAGGGTTGTTAACCAATCATGTGAATCCAATAAGTGATTTTGTGTCATTGGTGGAATATTTAGGTCATTTTCGTCCTCCCTAGCCTTATTTTAATCCAATTATGGTTTTTAACAGATCTTGTGCATCCAATAAGTGCATTTGTGTCATTGGATGAACATTTAGGTCATTTTCGTCATCCTTCAACTTATTCTAATCCAATTAGGGTTTTTAACCAATCTTGTGCATCCAATAAGTGATTTTGTGTCATTGGATTAACCTTTAGGTCATTTTCATCCTCCCTAGGCCCATTCTATTCCAATTAGGGTTTTTAACCAATCTTTTGCATCCTATAATTGATTTTGTGTCATTGGATTAACATTTAGGTCATTTTCATCCTCGCTAGGCTTATTCTAATCCAATTAGGGTTTTTAACCAATCTTGTGCATCCAATAAGTGATTTTGTGTCATTGGTGGAATATTTAGGTCATTTTCGTCCTCCCTAGCCTTATTCTAATCCAATTATGGTTTTTAACCAATCTTGTGCATCCAATAAGTAATTTTGTGTCATTGGTTGAACATTTAGGTCATTTTCGTCCTCCCTAGGCTTATTCTAATCTAATTAGGGTTTTTAACCAATCTTGTGCATCCAATATGTGATTTTGTGTCATTTTGTATCATTGGTTGAACATTTAGGTCATTTTCGTCCTCCCTAGGCTTATTCTAATCCCATTAGGGTTTGTAACCAATCTTGTGCATCCAATATGTGATTTTGTGTCATTTTGTGTCATTGGTTGAACATTTAGGTCATTTTCGTCCTCCCTAGGCTTAATCTAATCCAATTAGGGTTTTTAACCAATCTTGTGCATCCAATATGTGATTTTATGTCATTGGTTGAACATTTAGGTCATTTTAGTCCTCCCTTGGGTTATTCTTATCCAATTAGGGTTTTTAACAAATCTTGTGCATCCAATATGTGATTTTGTGTCATTTTGTGTCATTGGTTGAACATTTAGGTCATTATCGTCCTCCCTAGGCTTATTCTAATCCAGTTAGGGTTTTTAACCAATCTTGTGCATCCAATATGTGATTTTGTGTCATTTTGTGTCATTGGTTGAACATTTAGGTCATTTTCGTCCTCCTTAGGCTTATTCTAATCCAATTAGGGTTTTTAACCAATCTTGTGCATCCAATATGTGATTTTGTGTCATTGTTTGAACATTTAGGTCATTTTCGTCCTCCCTAGGCTTATTCTAATCCAATTAGGGTTTTTAACCAATCTTGTGCATCCAATATGTGATTTTGTGTTATTGGTTGCACATTTAGGTCATTTCCGTCCTCCCTATGCTTATTCTAATCCAACTAGGGTTTTTAACAAATCTTGTGCATCCAATATGTGATTTTGTGTCATTGGTTGAACATTTAGGTCATTTTCGTCCTCCCTAGGCTTATTCTAATCCAATTAGGGTTTTTAACCAATCTTTTGCATCCAATATGTGATTTTGTGTCATTGGTTGAACATTTAGGTCATTTTCGTCCTCCCTAGGCTTATTCTAATCCAATTAGGGTTTTTAACCAATCTTGTGCATCCAATATGTGATTTTGTGTCATTTTGTGTCATTGGTTGAACATTTAGGTCATTTTTGTCCTCCCTAGGCTTATTCTAATCCAATTTGGGTTTTTAACTAATCTTGTGCATCCAATATGTGATTTTGTATCACTGGTTTAACATTTAGGTCATTTTCGTCCTCCCTTGGCTTCTTCTAATCCAATTAGGGTATTTAACCAATCTAGTGCATCCAATATGTGATTTTGTGTCATTTTGTGTCATTGGTTGAACATTTAGGTCATTTTCGTCCTCCCTAGGCTTATTCTAAACCAATTAGGGTTTTTAACCAATCTTGTGCATCCAATATGTGATTTTGTGTCATTTTGTGTCATTGGTTGAACATTCAGGTCATTTTCGTCCTCCCTAGGCTTATTCTAATCCAATTAGGGTTTTTAACCAATCTTGTGCATCCAATATGTGATTTTGTGTCATTTTGTGTCATTGGTTGAACATTTAGGTCATTTTCGTCCTCCCTAGGCTTATTCTAATCCAATTAGGGTTTTTAACCAATCTTGTGCATCCAATATGTGATTTGGTGTCATTGGTTGAAAATTTAGGTCATTTTCGTCCTCCCTAGGCTTATTCTAATCCAATTAGCGTTTTTAACCAATCTTGTGCGTCCAATATGTGATTTTGTGTCATTGGTTGAACATTTAGGTCATTTTCGTCCTCCACAGGCTTATTCTAATCCAATTAGGGTTTTTAACCAATCTTGTGCATCCAATATGTGATTATGTGTTGTTTTGTGTCATTGGTTGAACATTTAGGTCATTTTCGTCCTCCCTAGGCTTATTCTAATCCAATTAGGGTTTTTAACCAATCTTGTGCATCCAATATGTGATTTTGTGTCATTTTGTGTCATTGGTTGAACATTTAGGTCATTTTCGTCCTCCCTAGGCTTATTCTAATCCAATTAGGGTTTTTAACCAATCTTGTGCATCCAATATGTGATTTTGTGTCATTTTGTGTCATTGGTTGAACATTTAGGTCATTTTCGTCCTCCTTAGGCTTATTCTAATCCAATTAGGGTTTTTAACCAATCTTGTGCATCCAATATTTGATTTTGTGTCATTGGTTGAACATTTAGGTCATTTTCGTCCTCCCTAGGCTTATTCTATTGCAATTAGGGTTTTTAACCAATCTTGTGCATCCAATATGTGATTATGTGTCATTTTGTGTCATTGGTTGAACATTTAGGTCATTTTCGTCCTCCCTAGGCTTATTCTAATCCAATTAGGGTTTTTAACCAATCTTGTGCATCCAATATGTGATTTTGTGTCATTTTGTGTCATTGGTTGAACATTTAGGTCATTTTCGTCCTCTCTAGGCTATTTCTATTGCAATTAGGGTTTTTAACCAATCTTGTGCATCCAATATGTAATTTTGTGTCATTTTGTGTCATTGGTTGAACATTTAGGTCATTTTCGTCCTCCCTAGGCTTATTCTAATCCAATTAGTGTTTTTAACCAATCTTGTGCATCCAATATGTGATTTTGTGTCATTTTGTGTCATTGGTTGAACATTTAGGTCATTTTCGTCCTCCTTAGGCTTATTCTAATCCAATTAGGGTTTTTAACCAATCTTGTGCATCCAATATGTGATTTTGTGTCATTTTGTGTCATTGGTTGAACATTTAGGTCATTATCGTCCTCCCTAGGCTTATTCTAATCCAGTTAGGGTTTTTAACCAATCTTGTGCATCCAATATGTGATTTTGTATCATTTTGTGTCATTGGTTGAACATTTAGGTCATGTTGGTCCTCCCTAGGCTTAATCTAATCCAATTAGGGTTTTTAACCAATCTTGTGCATCCAATATGTGATTTTATGTCATTGGTTGAACATTTAGGTCATTTTAGTCCTCCCTTGGGTTATTCTTATCCAATTAGGGTTTTTAACAAATCTTGTGCATCCAATATGTGATTTTGTGTCATTTTGTATCATTGGGTGAACATTTGGGTCATTTTCGTCCTCCCTAGGCTTATTCTAATCCAATTACGGTTTTTAACCAATCTTGTGCATCCAATATGTGATTTTGTGTCATTTTGTGTCATTGGTTGAACATTTAGGTCATTATCGTCCTCCCTAGGCTTATTCTAATCCAGTTAGGGTTTTTAACCAATCTTGTGCATCCAATATGTGATTTTGTATCATTTTGTGTCATTGGTTGAA
Source organism: Cicer yamashitae (assembly GCA_037974755.1). Classification (NCBI taxonomy): domain Eukaryota; kingdom Viridiplantae; phylum Streptophyta; class Magnoliopsida; order Fabales; family Fabaceae; genus Cicer; species Cicer yamashitae. The sequence goes on along the minus strand of JBBPBQ010000008.1, from coordinate 29,660,636 downwards.
CATTTAGGTCATGTTGGTCCTCCCTAGGCTTAACCTAATCCAATTAGGGTTTTTAACCAATCTTGTGCATCTAATATGTGATTTTATGTCATTGGTTGAACATTTAGGTCATTTTCGTCCTCCATTGGGTTATTCATATCCAATTAGGGTTTTTAACAAATCTAGTGCATCCAATATGTGATTTTGTGTCATTTTGTATCATTGGTTGAACATTTAGGTCATTTTCGTCCTCCCTAGGCTTATTCTAATCCAATTAGGGTTTTTAACCAATCTTGTGCATCCAATATGTGATTTTGTGTCATTTTGTGTCATTGGTTGAACATTTAGGTCATTTTCGTCCTTCCAAGGCTTATTCTAATCCAATTAAGGTTTTTAAACAATCTTGTGCATCCAATATGTGATTTTGTGTCATTTTGTGTCATTGGTTGAACATTTAGGTCATTATTGTCCTCCCTAGGCTTATTCTAATCCAATTAGGGTTTTTAACCAATCTTGTGCATCCAATATGTGATTTTGTATCATTTTGTATCATTGGTTGAACATTTAGGTCATTTTCGTCCTCCCTAGGCTTATTCTAATCCAATTAGGGTTTTTAACCAATCTTGTGCATCCAATATGTGATTTTGTGTCATTTTGTGTCATTGGTTGAACATTTAGGTCATTTTCGTCCTTCTTAGGCTTATTCTAATCCAATTAGGGTTTTTAACCAATCTTGTGCATCCAATACGTGATTTTGTGTCATTTTGTGTCATTGGTTGAACATTTAGGTCATTTTCGTCCTCCCTAGGCTTATTCTAATCCAATTAGGGTTTTTAACCAATCTTGTGCATCCAATATGTGATTTTGTGTCATTTTGTGTCACTGGTTGAACATTTAGGTCATTTTCGTCCTCCCTAGGTTTATTCTAATCTAATTAGGGTTTTTAACCAATCTTGTGCATCCAATATGTGATTTTGTGTCATTTTGTGTCATTGGTTGAACATTTAGGTCATTATCGTCCTCCCTAGGCTTATTCTAATCCAGTTAGGGTTTTTAACCAATCTTGTGCATCCAATATGTGATTTTGTGTCATTTTGTGTCATTGGTTGAACATTTAGGTCATTTTCGTCCTCCCTAGGCTTATTCTAATCCAATTAGGGTTTTTAACCAATCTTGTGCATCCAATATGTGATTTTGTGTCATTGGTTAAACATTTAGGTCATTTTCGTCCTCCCTAGGCTTATTCTAATCCAATTAGGGTTTTTAACCAATCTTGTTCATCCAATATGTGATTTTGTGTCATTTTGTGTCATTGGTTGAACATTTAGGTCATTTTCGTCCTCTGTAGGCTTATTCTAATCCAATTAGGGTTTTTAACCAATCTTGTGGAACCAATATGTGATTTTGTGTCATTGGTTGAACATTTAGGTCATTTTCGTCCTCCCTAGGCTTATTCTAATCCAATTAGGGTTTTTAACCAATCTTGTGCATCCAATATGTGATTTTGTGTCATTTTGTGTCATTGGTTGAACATTTAGGTCATTTTAGTCCTCCCTAGGCTTATTCTAATCCAATTAGGGTTTTTAACAAATCTTGTGCATCCAATATGTGATTTTGTGTCATTTTGTGTCATTGGTTGAACATTTAGGTCATTATCGTCCTCCCTAGGCTTATTCTAATCCAGTTAGGGTTTTTAACCAATCTTGTGCATCCAATATGTGATTTTGTGTCATTTTGTATCATTGGTTGAACATTTAGGTCATTTTCGTCCTCCCTAGGCTTATTCTAATCCCATTAGGGTTTGTAACCAATCTTGTGCATCCAATATGTGATTTTGTGTCATTTTGTGTCATTGGTTGAACATTTAGGTCATTTTCGTCCTCCTTAGGCTTATTCTAATCCAATTAGTGTTTTTAATTAATCTTGTGCATCCAATATGTGATTTTGTGTCATTTTGTGTCATTGGTTGAACATTTAGGTCATTTTCGTCCTCCTTAGGCTTATTCTAATCCAATTAGGGTTTTTAACCAATCTTGTGCATCCAATATGTGATTTTGTGTCATTTTGTGTCATTGGTTGAACATTTAGGTCATTTTCGTCCTCCCGAGGCTTATTCTAATCTAATTAGGGTTTTTAACCAATCATGTGCATCCAATATGTGATTTTGTGTCATTTTGTGTCATTGGTTGAACATTTAGGTCATTATCGTCCTCCCTAGGCTTATTCTAATCCAATTAGGGTTTTTAACCAATCTTGTGCATCCAATATGTGATTTTGTGTCATTTTGTGTCATTGGTTGAACATTTAGGTCATTTTCGTCCTCCTTAGGCTTATTCTAATCCAATTAGGGTTTTTAACCAATCTTGTGCATCCAATATGTGATTTTGTGTCATTTTGTGTCATTGGTTGAACATTTAGGTCATTTTCATCCTACCTAGGCTTATTCTAATCCAATTAGGGTTTTTAACCAATCTTGTGCATCCAATATGTGATTTTGTGTCATTGGTTGAACATTGAGGTCATTTTCGTCCTACCTAGGCTTATTCTAATCCAATTAGGGTTTTTAACCAATCTTGTACATCCAATATGTGATTTTGTGTCATTTTGTGTCATTGGTTGAACATTTAGGTCATTTTCGTCCTCCCAAGGCTTATTCTAATCCAATTAGGGTTTTTAACCAATCTTGTGCATCCAATATGTAATTTTCTGTCATTTTGTGTCATTGGTTGAACATTTAGGTCATTTTCGTCCTCCCTAGGCTTATTCTAATCCAATTAGGGTTTTTAACCAATCTTGTGCATCCAATATGTGATTTTGTGTCATTTTGTGGCATTGGTTGAACATTTAGGTCATTTTCGTCCTCCCTAGGCTTATTCTAATCCAATTAGGGTTTTTAACCAATCTTGTGCATCCAATATGTGATTTTGTGTCATTGGTTGAACATTTAGGTCATTTTCGTCTTCCCTAGGCTTATTCCAATCCAGTTAGGGTTTTTAACCAATCTTTTGCACCCAATATGTCATTTTGTGTCATTGGTTGAACATTTAGGTCATTTTCGTCCTCCATAGGCTTATTCTAATCCAATTAGGGTTTTTAGCCAATCTTGTGCATCCAATATGTGATTTTGTGTCATTTTGTGTCATTGGTTGAACATTTAGGTCATTTTCGTCCTCCCTAGGCTTATTCTAATCCAATTAGGGTTTTTAACCAATCTTGTGCATCCAATATGTGATTTTGTGTCATTTTGTGTCATTGGTTGAACATTTAGGTCATTTTCGTCCTCCTTAGGCTTATTCTAATCCAATTAGGGTTTTTAACCAATCTTGTGCATCCAATACGTCATTTTGTGTCATTGGTTGAACATTTAGGTCATTTTCCTCCTCCCTAGGCTTATTCTAATTTAATTAGGGTTTTTATCCAATCTTGTGCATCCAATATGTGATTTTGTGTCATTTTGTGTCATTGGTTGAACATTTAGGTCATTTTCGTCCTCCCTAGGCTTATTCTAATCTAATTAGGGTTTTTAACCAATCTTGTGCATCCAATATGTGATTTTGTGTCATTTTGTATCATTGGTTGAACATTTAGGTCATTTTCGTCCTCCCTAGGCTTAATCTAATCCAATTAGGGTTTTTAACCAATCTTGTGCATCCAATATGTGATTTTATGTCATTGGTTGAACATTTAGGTCATTTTCGTCCTCCCTTGGGTTATTCTTATCCAATTAGGGTTTTTAACAAATCTTGTGCATCCAATATGTGATTTTGTGTCATTTTGTATCATTGGGTGAACATTTAGGTCATTTTCGTCCTCCCTAGGCTTATTCTAATCCAATTACGGTTTTTAACCAATCTTGTGCATCCAATATGTGATTTTGTGTCATTTTGTGTCATTGGTTGAACATTTAGGTCATTATCGTCCTCCCTAGGCTTATTCTAATCCAGTTAGGGTTTTTAATTAATCTTGTGCATCCAATATGTGATTTTGTGTCATTTTGTGTCATTGGTTGAACATTTAGGTCATTTTCGTCCTCCCTAGGCTTATTCTAATCCAATTAAGGTTTTTAACCAATCTTGTGCATCCAATATGTGATTTTGTGTCATTTTGTGTCATTGGTTGAACATTTAGGTCATTTTCCTCCTCCCTAGGTTTATTCTAATCCAATTAAGGTTTTTAACCAATCTTGTGCATCGAATATGTGATTTTGTGTCATTTTGTGTCATTGGTTGAACATTTAGGTCATTATCGTCCTCCCTAGGCTTATTCTAATCCAGTTAGGGTTTTTAACCAATCTTGTGCATCCAATATGTGATTTTGTGTCATTTTGTGTCATTGGTTGAACATTTAGGTCATTTTCGTCCTCCCTAGGCTTATTCTAATCCAATTAAGGTTTTTAACCAATCTTGTGCATCCAATATGTGATTTTGTGTCATTTTGTGTCATTGGTTGAACTTTTAGGTCATTATCGTCCTCCCTAGGCTTATTCTAATCCAAATAGGGTTTTTAACCAATCTTGTGCATCCAATATGTGATTTTGTGTCATTTTGTGTCATTGGTTGAACATTTAGGTCATTTTCGTCCTCCCTAGGCTTATTCTAATCCAATTAAGGTTTTTAACCAATCTTGTGCATCCAATGTGTGATTTTGTGTCATTTGGTGTCAGTGGTTGAACATTTAGGTCATTTTCGTCCTCCCTATGTTCTTTGTAATCCAATTAGGGTTTTTAACAAATCTTGTGCATCCAATATGTGATTTTGTGTCATTGGTTGAACATTTAGGTCATTTTCGTCCTCCCTAGGCTTATTCTAATCCAATTAGGGTTTTTAACCAATCTTGTGCATCCAATATGTGATTTTCTGTCATTATGTGTCATTGGTTGAACATTTAGGTCATTTTCGTCCTCCCTAGGCTTATTCTAATCCAATTTGGGTTTTTAACCAATCTTGTGCATCCAATATGTGATTTTGTGTCATTTTGTGTCATTGGTTGAACATTTAGGTCATTTTCGTCCTCCTTAGGCTTATTCTAATCCAATTAGGGTTTTTAACCAATCTTGTGCATCCAATATGTGATTTTGTGTCATTTTGTGTCATTGGTTGAACATTTAGGTCATTTTCGTCCTCCCTAGGCTTATTCTAATACAATTAGGGTTTTTAACCAATCTTGTGCATCCAATATGTGATTTTGTGTCATTGGTTGAACATTTAGGTCATTTTCGTCCTCCTTAGGCTTATTCTAATCCAATTAGGGTTTTTAACCAATCTTGTGCATCCAATAAGTGCGTTTGTGTCATTGGTTGAACATTTAGGTCATTTTCGTCCTCCTTTGGCTTATTCTAATCCAATTAGGGTTTTTAACCAATCTTGTGCATCCAATAAGTGCGTTTGTGTCATTGGTTGAACATTTAGGTCATTTTCGTCCTCCCAAGGCTTATTCTATTCCAATTAGGGTTTTTAACCAATCTTTTGCATCCTATAAGTGATTTTGTGTCATTGGATTAACATTTAGGTCATTTTCGTCCTCGCTAGGCTTATTCTAATCCAATTAGGGTTTTTAACCAATCTTGTGCATCCAATAAGTAATTTTGTGTCATTGGTTGAATATTTAGGTCATTTTCGTCCTCCCTAGGCCTATTCTAATCCAATTAGGGTTTTAAACCAATCTTGTGCATCCAATAAGTGATTTTGTGTTATTGGTTGAACATTTAGGTCATTTTCGTCCTCCCTTGGCTTATTCTAATCCAATTAGGGTTTTTAACCAATCTTGTGCATCCAATAAGTGCGTTTGTGTCATTGGTTGAACATTTAGGTCATTTTCGTCCTCCCAAGGCTTATTCTATTCCAATTAGGGTTTTTAACCAATCTTTTGCATCCTATAAGTGATTTTGTGTCATTGGATTAACATTTAGGTCATTTTCGTCCTCGCTAGGCTTATTCTAATCCAATTAGGGTTTTTAACCAATCTTGTGCATCCAATAAGTGATTTTGTGTCATTGGTGGAATATTTAGGTCATTTTCGTCCTCCCTAGCCTTATTCTAATCCAATTATGGTTTTTAACCAATCTTGTGCATCCAATAAGTAATTTTGTGTCATTGGTTGAACATTTAGGTCATTTTCGTCCTCCCTAGGCTTATTCTAATCTAATTAGGGTTTTTAACCAATCTTGTGCATCCAATATGTGATTTTGTGTCATTTTGTATCATTGGTTGAACATTTAGGTCATTTTCGTCCTCCCTAGGCTTATTCTAATCCCATTAGGGTTTGTAACCAATCTTGTGCATCCAATATGTGATTTTGTGTCATTTTGTGTCATTGGTTGAACATTTAGGTCATTTTCGTCCTCCCTAGGCTTAATCTAATCCAATTAGGGTTTTTAACCAATCTTGTGCATCCAATATGTGATTTTATGTCATTGGTTGAACATTTAGGTCATTTTCGTCCTCTCTTGGGTTATTCTTACCCAATTAGGGTTTTTAACAAATCTTGTGCATCCAATATGTGATTTTGTGTCATTTTGTATCATTGGTTGAACATTTAGGTCATTTTTCGTCCTCCCTAGGCTTGTTCTAATCCAATTAGGGATTTTAACCAATCTTGTGCATCCAATATGTGATTTTGTGTCATTGGTTGAACATTTAGGTCATTTTCGTCCTCCCTAGGCTTATTCTAATCCAATTAGGGTTTTTAACCAATCTTGTGCATCCAATATGTGATTTTGTGTCATTTTGTGTCATTGGTTGAACATTTAGGTCATTTTCGTTCTCCCTAGGCTTATTCTAATCCAATTAGCGTTTTTAACCAATCTTGTGCATCCAATATGTGATTTTGTGTCATTTTCTGTCATTGGTTGAACATTTAGGTCATTTTCGTCCTCCCTAGGCTTATTCTAATCCAATTAGGGTTTTTAACCAATCTTGTGCATCCAATATGTGATTTTGTGTCATTTTGTGTCATTGGTTGAACATTTAGGTCATTTTCGTCCTCCCTAGGCTTATTCTAATCCAAATAAGGTTTTTAACCAATCTTGTGCATCCAATAAGTAATTTTGTGTCATTGGTTGAATATTTAGGTCATTTTCGTCCTCCCTAGGCCTATTCTAATCCAATTAGGGTTTTAAACCAATCTTGTGCATCCAATAAGTGATTTTGTGTTATTGGTTGAACATTTAGGTCATTTTCGTCCTCCCTAGGCTTATTCTAATCCAATTAGGGTTTTTAACCAATCACGTGAATCCAATAAGTGGTTTTGTGTCATTGGTGGAATATTTAGGTCATTTTCGTCCTCCCTAGCCTTATTCTAATCCAATTAGGGTTTTACACCAATCTTGTTCATCCAATATGTGATTTTGTGTCATTGGTTTAACATTTAGGTCATTTTCGTCATCCTTCAACTTATTATAATCCAATTACGGTTTTTAACCAATCTTGTGCATCCAATAAGTGATTTTTTGTCATTGGATTAACATTTAGGTCATTTTCGTCCTCCCTAGCCTTATTCTAATCCAATTTGGGTTTTTAACCAATCTTGTGCATCCAATAAGTGCGCTTGTGTTATTGGTTGAACATTAAGGTCATTTTGGTCATCCTTCGACATATTCTAATCCAATTAGGGATTTTAACCAATCTTGTGAATCCAAAAAGGGCATTTGTGTCATCTGATTAACATTTAGGTCATTTTCGTCGTCCCTAGGTTTATTCTAATGCAATTAGGGTTTTTAACCAATCTTGTGCATCTTTTAAGTGCGTTTGTGTCATGGGTTGATCATTTAGGTCATTTTCATCATCCTTCAACATATTCTAATCCAATTAGGGTTTTTAACCAATCTTGTGCATTCAATAAGTGATTTTGTGTCATTGGTTGAACATTCAGGTCATTTTCGTCCTCCCTAGGCCTATTCTAATCCAATTAGGGTTTTAAACCAATCTTGTGCATCCAATAAGTGATTTTGTGTTATTGGTTGAACATTTAGGTCATTTTCGTCCTCCCTAAGCTTATTCTAATCCAATTAGGGTTTTTAACCAATCTTGTGCATCCAATAAGTGATTTTGTGTCATTGGTTGAACATTTAGGTCATTTTTGTCCTCCCTAGGCTTATTCTAATCCAATTAGGGTTTTTAACCAATATTGTGCATTCAATAAGTGATTTTGTGTCATTGGTTGAACATTTAGGTCATTTTCTTCCTCCCTATGCTTATTCTAATCCAATTAGGGTGTTTAACCTATCTTGTGCATCCAATAAGTGATTTTGTGTCATTGGTTGAACATTTAGGTCATTTTCGTCATCCTTCGACTTATTCTAATCCAATTAGGGTTTTTAACCAATCATGTGAATCCAATAGGTGATTTTGTGTCATTAGTGGAATATTTAGGTCATTTTCGTCCTCCCTAGCCTTATTCTAATCCAATTATGGTTTTTAACAGATCTTGTGCATCCAATAAGTGCATTTGAGTCATTGGATGAACATTTAGGTCATTTTCGTCATCCTTCAACTTATTCTAATCCAATTAGGGTTTTTAGCCAATCTTGTGCATCCAATAAGTGATTTTGTGTCATTGGATTAACCTTTAGGTCATTTTCGTCCTCCCTAGGCTCATTCTATTCCAATTAGGGTTTTTAACCAATCTTGTGCATCCAATAAGTGATTTTGTGTCATTGGTGGAATATTTAGGTCATTTTCGTCCTCCCTAGCCTTTTTCTAATCCAATTATGGTTTTTAACCAATCTTGTGCAACCAATAAGTAATTTTGTGTCATTGGTTGAATATTTAGGTCATATTCGTCCTCCCTAGGCCTATACTAATCCAATTAGGGTTTTAAACCAATCTTGTACATCCAATATGTGATTTAGTGTTATTGGTTGAACATTTAGGTCATTTTCGTCCTCACTTGGCTTATTCTAATCCAATTAGGGTGTTTAACCAATCTTTTGCATCCAATAAGTGCAATTGTGTCATTGGTTGAACATTTAGGTCATTTTCGTCCTCCCAAGCCTTATTCTAATCTAATTAGGGATTTTAACCAATCTTGTTCATCCAATAAGTGATTTTGTTTCATTGGTCGAACATTTAGGTATTTTTCGTCCTCCCTAGGCTTATTCTAATCCAATTAGGGTTTTTAACCAATCATGTGAATCCAATATGGGATTTTGTGTCATTGGTGGAATATTTAGGTCATTTTCGTCCTCCCTAGCCTAATTCTAATCCAAATAGGGTTTTAAACCAATCTTGTGCATCCATTATGTGATTTTGTGTCATTGGTTGAACATTTAGGTCATTTTGGTCCTCCCTAGGCTTATTCTAATCCAAATAGAGTTTTTAACGAATCTTGTGCATCCAATAAGTGCGTTTGAGTCGTTGGTTGATCATTTATGTCATTTTCGTCCTCCCTAGCCTGATTCTAATCCAATTAGGGTTTTAAAACAATCTTGTGCATCCAATATGTGATTTTGTGTCATTGGTTGAACATTTAGGTCATTTTCGTCATCCTTCGACTTATTCTAATCCAATTAGGGTTTTTAACGAATCTTGTGCATCCAATAAGTGCGTTTGTGTCATTGGTTGAACATTTAGGTCATTTTCGTACTCCCTAGGCTTATTCTAATCCAATTAGGGTTTTTAACCAATCTTGTGCATCCATTAAGTGCGTTTCTTTCATTGGTTGAACATTTAGGTCATTTTCGTCCTCCCTAGGCTTATTCTACTCCAATTAGTGTTTTTAACCAATCTTGTGCATCAAATCAGTGATTTTGTGTCATAGGTTGAACATTTAGGTCATTTTCTTCCTCGCTAGGTTTATTCTATTCCAATTAGGGTTTTTAACCAATCTTGTGCATCCAATAAGTGATTTTGTGTCATTGGTTGAACATTTAGGTCAGTTTCGTCCTCCTTAGGCTTAATCTATTCCAATTAGGGTTTTTAACCAATCTTGTGCATCCAATAAGTGTGTTTGTGTCATTGGTTGAATATTTAGGTCATTTTCGTCCTCCCAAGGCTTATTCTAATCTAATTAGGGTTTTTAACCAATCATGTGAATCCAATAAGTGATTTTGTGCCATTGGTGGAATATTTAGGTCATTTTCGTCCTCCCTAGCCTTATTCTAATCCAATTAGGGTTTTAGACCAATCTTGTGCATCCAATAAGTGATTTTGCGTCATTGGTTGAACATTTAGGTCATTTTCGTCATCCTTTGACTTATTCTAATCCAATTAGGGTTTTTAACCAATCTTGTGCATCCAATATGTGATTTTGTGTCATTGGTTGAACATTTAGGTTATTTTTGTCCTCCCTAGGCTTATTCTATTCCAATTATGGTTTTTAACCAATCTTGTGTATCCAATATGTGATTTTGTGTCATTGGTTGAACATTTAGGTCATTTTCGTCCTCCCTAGGCTTATTCTAATCCAATTAGGGTTTTTAACCAATCATGTGAATCCAATAAGTGATTTTGTGTCATTGGTGGAATATTTAGGTCATTTTCGTCCTCCCTAGCCTTATTCTAATCCAATTATGGTTTTTAACCAATCTTGTGCATCCAATAAGTGCATTTGTGTCATTGGATGAACATTTAGGTCATTTTCGTCATCCTTCAACTTATTCTGATCCAATTAGGGTTTTTAACCAATCTTGTGCATCCAATGAGTGATTTTTTGTCATTGGATTAACATTTAGATCATTTACGTCCTCCCTAGGCTTATTATATTCCAATTAGGGTTTTTAATCAATCTTTTGCATCCTATAAGTTATTTTGTGTCATTGGATTAACATTTAGGTCATTTTCGTCCTCGCTAGGTTTATTCTAATCCAATTAGGGTTTTTAACCAATCTTGTGCATCCAATAAGTGATTTTGTGTCATTGGTGGAATATTTAGGTCATTTTCGTCCTCCCTAGCCTAATTCTAATCCAATTAGGGTTTTAAACCAATCTTGTGCATCCAATATGTGATTTTGTGTTATTGGTTGAACATTTAGGTCATTTTGGTCCTCCCTAGGCTTATTCTAATCCAAATAGAGTTTTTAACGAACCTTGTGCATCCAATAAGTGCTTTTGTGTCGTTGGTTGATCATTTAGGTCATTTTCGTCCTCCCTAGCCTTATTCTAATCCAATTAGGGTTTTAAACAAATCTTATGCATCCAATATGTGATTTTGTGTCATTGGTTGAACATTTAGGTCATTTTCGTCATCCTTCGACTTATTCTAATCCAATTAGGGTTTTTAACCAATCTTGTGCATCCAATAAGTGCGTTTGTGTCATTGGTTGAACATGTAGGTCATTTTCGTCCTCCCTAGGCTTATTCTACTCCAATTAGTGTTTTTAACCAATCCTATGCATCAAATCAGTGATTTTGTGTGATAGGTTGAACATTTAGGTCATTTTCTTCCTCCCTAGGTTTATTCTATTCCAATTAGGGTTTTTAACCAATCTTGTGCATCCAATAAGTGATTTTGTGTCATTGGTTGAACATTTAGGTCAGTTTCGTCCTCCCTCGGCTTAATCTATTCCAATTAGGGTTTTTAACCAATCTTGTGCATCCAATAAGTGCGTTTGTGTCATTGGTTGAACATTTAGGTCATTTTCGTCCTCCCAAGGCTTATTCTAATCTAATTAGGGTTTTTAACCAATCATGTGAATCCAATAAGTGATTTTGTGTCATTGGTGGAATATTTAGGTCATTTTCGTCCTCCCTAGCCTTATTCTAATCCAATTTGGGTTTTAAACCAATCTTGTACATCCAATAAGTGATTTTGTGTCATTGGTTGAACATTTTGGTCATTTTCGTCCTCCCTAGGCTTATTCTAATCCAATTAGGGTTTTTAGCCAATCTTGTGCATCCGATAAGTGATTTTGTGTCATTGGATTAACCTTTAGGTCATTTTCGTCCTCCCTAGGCTCATTCTATTCCAATTAGGGTTTTTAACCAATCTTGTGCATCCAATAAGTGATTTTGTGTCATTGGTGGAATATTTAGGTCATTTTCGTCCTCCCTAGCCTTATTCTAATCCAATTATGGTTTTTAACCAATCTTGTGCAACCAATAAGTAATTTTGTGTCATTGGTTGAATATTTAGTTCATATTCGTCCTCCCTAGGCCTATACTAATCCAATTAGGGTTTTAAACCAACCTTGTACATCCAATAAGTGATTTAGTGTTATTGGTTGAACATTTAGGTCATTTTCGTCCTCACTTGGCTTATTCTAATCCAATTAGGGTGTTTAACCAATCTTGTGCATCCATTATGTGATTTTGTGTCATTGGTTGAACATTTAGGTCATTTTCGTCCTCCCAAGGCTTATTCTAATCTAATTAGGGATTTTAACCAATCTTGTTCATCCAATAAGTGATTTTGTTTCATTGGTCGAACATTTAGGTATTTTTCGTCCTCCCTAGGCTTATTCTAATCCAATTAGGGTTTTTAACCAATCATGTGAATCCAATATGGGATTTTGTGTCATTGGTGGAATATTTAGGTCATTTTCGTCCTCCCTAGCCTAATTCTAATCCAATTAGGGTTTTAAACCAATCTTGTGCATCCATTATGTGATTTTGTGTCATTGGTTGAACATTTAGGTCATTTTGGTGCTCCCTAGGCTTATTCTAATCCAAATAGAGTTTTTAACGAATCTTGTGCATCCAATAAGTGCGTTTGAGTCGTTGGTTGATCATTTAGGTCATTTTCGTCCTCCCTAGCCTGATTCTAATCCAATTAGGGTTTTAAAACAATCTTGTGCATCCAATATGTGATTTTGTGTCATTGGTTGAACATTTAGGTCATTTTCGTCATCCTTCGACTTATTCTAATCCAATTAGGGTTTTTAACGAATCTTGTGCATCCAATAAGTGCGTTTGTGTCATTGGTTGAACATTTAGGTCATTTTCGTACTCCCTAGGCTTATTCTAATCCAATTAGGGTTTTTAACCAATCTTGTGCATCCATTAAGTGCGTTTCTTTCATTGGTTGAACATTTAGGTCATTTTCGTCCTCCCTAGGCTTATTCTACTCCAATTAGTGTTTTTAACCAATCTTGTGCATCAAATCAGTGATTTTGTGTCATAGGTTGAACATTTAGGTCATTTTCTTCCTCGCTAGGTTTATTCTATTCCAATTAGGGTTTTTAACCAATCTTGTGCATCCAATAAGTGATTTTGTGTCATTGGTTGAACATTTAGGTCAGTTTCGTCCTCCTTAGGCTTAATCTATTCCAATTAGGGTTTTTAACCAATCTTGTGCATCCAATAAGTGCGTTTGTGTCATTGGTTGAACATTTAGGTCATTTTCGTCCTCCCAAGGCTTATTCTAATCTAATTAGGGTTTTTAACCAATCATGTGAATCCAATAAGTGATTTTGTGCCATTGGTGGAATATTTAGGTCATTTTCGTCCTCCCTAGCCTTATTCTAATCCAATTTGGGTTTTAAACCAATCTTGTACATCCAATAAGTGATTTTGTGTCATTGGTTGAACATTTTGGTCATTTTCGTCCTCCCTAGGCTTATTCTAATCCAATTAGGGTTTTTAGCCAATCTTGTGCATCCGATAAGTGATTTTGTGTCATTGGATTAACCTTTAGGTCATTTTCGTCCTCCCTAGGCTCATTCTATTCCAATTAGGGTTTTTAACCAATCTTGTGCCTCCAATAAGTGATTTTGTGTCATTGGTGGAATATTTAGGTCATTTTCGTCTTCCCTAGCCTTATATTAATCCAATTATGGTTTTTAACAGATCTTGTGCATCCAATAAGTGCATTTGTGTCATTGGATGAACATTTAGGTCATTTTCGTCATCCTTCAACTTATTCTATTCCAATTAGGGTTTTTAACCAATCTTGTGCATCCAATAAGTGATTTTGTGTCATTGGATTAACCTTTAGGTCATTTTCATCCTCCCTAGGCCCATTCTATTCCAATTAGGGTTTTTAACCAATCTTTTGCATCCTATAAGTGATTTTGTGTCATTGGATTAACATTTAGGTCATTTTCGTCCTCGCTGGCTTATTCTAATCCAATTAGGGTTTTTAACCAATCTTGTGCATCCAATAAGTGATTTTGTGTCATTGGTGGAATATTTAGGTCATTTTCGTCCTCCTTAGCCTTATTCTAATCCAATTATGGTTTTTAACCAATCTTGTGCATCCAATAAGTAATTTTGTGTCATTGGTTGAAAATTTAGGTCATTTTCGTCCTCCCTAGGCCTATTCTAATCCAATTAGGGTTTTAAACCAATCTTGTGCATCCAATAAGTGATTTTGTGTTATTGGTTGAACATTTAGGTCATTTTCGTCCTCCCTAGGCTTATTCTAATCCAATTAGGGTTTTTAACCAATCATGTGAATCCAATAAGTGGTTTTGTGTCATTGGTGGAATATTTAGGTCATTTTCGTCCTCCCTAGCCTTATTCTAATCCAATTAGGGTTTTACACCAATCTTGTTCATCCAATATGTGATTTTGTGTCATTGGTTTAACATTTAGGTCATTTTCGTCATCCTTCAACTTATTATAATCCAATTACGGTTTTTAACCAATCTTGTGCATCCAATAAGTGATTTTTTGTCATTGGATTAACATTTAGGTCATTTTCGTCCTCCCTAGCCTTATTCTAATCCAATTAGGGTTTTTAACCAATCTTGTGCATCCAATAAGTGCGCTTGTGTTATTGGTTGAACATTAAGGTCATTTTGGTCATCCTTCGACATATTCTAATCCAATTAGGGATTTTAACCAATCTTGTGAATCCAAAAAGGGATTTTGTGTCATCTGATTAACATTTAGGTCATTTTCGTCGTCCCTAGGTTTATTCTAATGCAATTAGGGTTTTTAACCAATCTTGTGCATCTTTTAAGTGCGTTTGTGTCATGGGTTGATCATTTAGGTCATTTTCATCATCCTTCAACATATTCTAATCCAATTAGGGTTTTTAACCAATCTTGTGCATTCAATAAGTGATTTTGTGTCATTGGTTGAACATTCAAGTCATTTTCGTCCTCTCTAGGCCTATTCTAATCCAATTAGAGTTTTAAACCAATCTTGTGCATCCAATAAGTGATTTTGTGTTATTGGTTGAACATTTAGGTCATTTTCGTCCTCCCTAAGCTTATTCTAATCCAATTAGGGTTTTTAACCAATCTTGTGCATCCAATAAGTGCGTTTGTGTCATTGGTTGAACATTTAGGTCATTTTCGTCCTCCCAAGGCTTATTCTAATCTAATTAGGGTTTTTAACCAATCTTGTTCATCCAATAAGTGATTTTGTGTCATTGGTTGAACATTTAGGTCATTTTCGTCCTCCCTAGGCTTATTCTAATCCAATTAGGGTTTTTAACCAATATTGTGCATTCAATAAGTGATTTTGTGTCATTGGTTGAACATTTAGGTCATTTTCTTCCTCCCTAGGCTTATTCTAATCCAATTAGGGTGTTTAACCAATCTTGTGCATCCAATAAGTGATTTTGTGTCATTGGTTGAACATTTAGGTCATTTTCGTCATCCTTCGACTTATTCTAATCCAATTAGGGTTTTTAACCAATCATGTGAATCCAATAAGTGATTTTGTGTCATTAGTGGAATATTTAGGTCATTTTCGTCCTCCCTAGCCTTATTCTAATCCAATTATGGTTTTTAACAGATCTTGTGCATCCAATAAGTGCATTTGAGTCATTGGATGAACATTTAGGTCATTTTCGTCATCCTTCAACTTATTCTAATCCAATTAGGGTTTTTAGCCAATCTTGTGCATCCAATAAGTGATTTTGTGTCATTGGATTAACCTTTAGGTCATTTTCGTCCTCCCTAGGCTCATTCTATTCCAATTAGGGTTTTTAACCAATCTTGTGCATCCAATAAGTGATTTTGTGTCATTGGTGGAATATTTAGGTCATTTTCGTCCTCCCTAGCCTTATTCTAATCCAATTATGGTTTTTAACCAATCTTGTGCAACCAATAAGTAATTTTGTGTCATTGGTTGAATATTTAGGTCATATTCGTCCTCCCTAGGCCTATACTAATCCAATTAGGGTTTTAAACCAATCATGTACATCCAATAAGTGATTTAGTGTTATTGGTTGAACATTTAGGTCATTTTCGTCCTCACTTGGCTTATTCTAATCCAATTAGGGTGTTTAACCAATCTTGTGCATCCAATAAGTGCAATTGTGTCATTGGTTGAACATTTAGGTCATTTTCGTCCTCCCAAGGCTTATTCTAATCTAATTAGGGATTTTAACCAATCTTGTTCATCCAATAAGTGATTTTGTTTCATTGGTCGAACATTTAGGTATTTTTCGTCCTCCCTAGGCTTATTCTAATCCAATTAGGGTTTTTAACCAATCATGTGAATCCAATATGGGATTTTGTGTCATTGGTGGAATATTTAGGTCATTTTCGTCCTCCCTAGCCTAATTCTAATCCAATTAGGGTTTTAAACCAATCTTGTGCATCCATTATGTGATTTTGTGTCATTGGTTGAACATTTAGGTCATTTTGGTCCTCCCTAGGCTTATTCTAATCCAAATAGAGTTTTTAACGAATCTTGTGCATCCAATAAGTGCGTTTGAGTCGTTGGTTGATCATTTAGGTCATTCTCGTCCTCCCTAGCCTGATTCTAATCCAATTAGGGTTTTAAAACAATCTTGTGCATCCAATATGTGATTTTGTGTCATTGGTTGAACATTTAGGTCATTTTCGTCATCCTTCGACTTATTCTAATCCAATTAGGGTTTTTAACGAATCTTGTGCATCCAATAAGTGCGTTTGTGTCATTGGTTGAACATTTAGGTCATTTTCGTCCTCCCTAGGCTTATTCTAATCTAATTAGGGTTTTTAACCAATCTTGTGCATCCAATATGTGATTTTGTGTCATTTTGTATCATTGGTTGAACATTTAGGTCATTTTCGACCTCCCTAGGCTTATTCTAATCCCATTAGGGTTTGTAACCAATCTTGTGCATCCAATATGTGATTTTGTGTCATTTTGTGTCATTGGTTGAACATTTAGGTCATTTTCGTCCTCCCTAGGCTTAATCTAATCCAATTAGAGTTTTTAACCAATCTTGTGCATCCAATATGTGATTTTATGTCATTGGTTGAACATTTAGGTCATTTTAGTCCTCCCATGGGTTATTCTTATCCAATTAGGGTTTTTAACAAATCTTGTGCATTCAATATGTGATTTTGTGTCATTTTGTATAATTGGGTGAACATTTGGGTCATTTTCGTCCTCCCTAGGCTTATTCTAATCCAATTACGGTTTTTAACCAATCTTGTGCATCCAATATGTGATTTTGTGTCATTTTGTGTCATTGGTTGAACATTTAGGTCATTATCGTCCTCCCTAGGCTTATTCTAATCCAGTTAGGGTTTTTAGCCAATCTTGTGCATCCAATAAGTGATTTTGTGTCATTGGATTAACCTTTAGGTCATTTTCGTCCTCCCTAGGCTCATTCTATTCCAATTAGGGTTTTTAACCAATCTTGTGCATCCAATAAGTGATTTTCTGTCATTGGTGGAATATTTAGGTCATTTTCGTCCTCCCTAGCCTTATTCTAATCCAATTATGGTTTTTAACCAATCTTGTGCAACCAATAAGTAATTTTGTGTCATTGGTTGAATATTTAGGTCATATTCGTCCTCCCTAGGCCTATACTAATCCAATTAGGGTTTTAAACCAATCTTGTACATCCAATAAGTGATTTAGTGTTATTGGTTGAACATTTAGGTCATTTTCGTCCTCACTTGGCTTATTCTAATCCAATTAGGGTGTTTAACCAATCTTGTGCATCCAATAAGTGCAATTGTGTCATTGGTTGAACATTTAGGTCATTTTCGTCCTCCCAAGGCTTATTCTAATCTAATTAGGGATTTTAACCAATCTTGTTCATCCAATAAGTGATTTTGTTTCATTGGTCGAACATTTAGGTATTTTTCGTCCTCCCTAGGCTTATTCTAATCCAATTAGGGTTTTTAACCAATCATGTGAATCCAATATGGGATTTTGTGTCATTGGTGGAATATTTAGGTCATTTTCGTCCTCCCTAGCCTTATTCTAATCCAATTAGGGTTTTAAACCAATCTTGTACTTCCAATAAGTGATTTTGTGTCATTGGTTGAACATTTTCGTCATTTTCGTGCTCCCTAGGCTTATTCTAATCCAATTAGGGTTTTTAACCAATCTTGTGCATCCAATAAGTGATTTTGTGTCATTGGTTGAACATTTAGGTCATTTTCGTCATCCTCGCTAGGCTTATTCTAATCCAATTAGGGTTGTTAACCAATCATGTGAATCCAATAAGTGATTTTGTGTCATTGGTGGAATATTTAGGTCATTTTCGTCCTCCCTAGCCTTATTCTAATCCAATTATGGTTTTTAACCAATCTTGTGCATCCAATAAGTAATTTTGTGTCATTGGTTGAACATTTAGGTCATTTTCGTCCTCCCTAGGCTTATTCTAATCTAATTAGGGTTTTTAACCAATCTTGTGCATCCAATATGTGATTTTGTGTCATTTTGTATCATTGGTTGAACATTTAGGTCATTTTCGTCCTCCCTAGGCTTATTCTAATCCCATTAGGGTTTGTAACCAATCTTGTGCATCCAATATGTGATTTTGTGTCATTTTGTGTCATTGGTTGAACATTTAGGTCATTTTCGTCCTCCCTAGGCTTAATCTAATCCAATTAGAGTTTTTAACCAATCTTGTGCATCCAATATGTGATTTTATGTCATTGGTTGAACATTTAGGTCATTTTAGTCCTCCCTTGGGTTATTCTTATCCAATTAGGGTTTTTAACAAATCTTGTGCATCCAATATGTGATTTTGTGTCATTTTGTATCATTGGGTGAACATTTGGGTCATTTTCGTCCTCCCTAGGCTTATTCTAATCCAATTACGGTTTTTAACCAATCTTGTGCATCCAATATGTGATTTTGTGTCATTTTGTGTCATTGGTTGAACATTTAGGTCATTTTCGTCCTCCCTAGGCTTATTCTAATCCAATTAGGGTTTTTAACCAATCTTGTGCATCCAATATGTGATTTTGTATCATTGGTTGAACATTTAGGTCATTTTCGTCCTCGCTATGCTTATTCTATTCCAATTAGGGTTTTTAGCCTATCTTGTGCATCAAATATGTGATTTTATGTCATTTTGTGTCATTGGTTGAACATTTAGGTCAATTTCGTCCTCCCTTGGCTTATTCTAATCCAATTAAGGTTCTTAACCAATCTTGTGCATCCAATGTGTGATTTTGTGTCATTGGTTGAACATTTAGGTCATTTTCGTCCTCCCTAGGCTCTTTTTAATCCAATTAGGGTTTTTAACCAATCTTGTGCATCCAATATGTGATTTTGTGTCATTTTGTGTCATTGGTTGAACATTTAGGTCATTTTCGCCTTGCTAGGTTTATTCTAATCCAATTAGGGTTTTTAACCAATCTTGTGCATCCAATATGTGATTTTGTGTCATTGGTTGAACATTTAGGTCATTTTCGTCCTCCCTAGGCTTATTCTAATCCAATTAGGGTTTTTAACCAATCTTGTGCATCCAATATGTGATTTTGTGTCATTTTGTGTCATTGGTTGAACATTTAGGTCATTTTCGTCCTCCTTAGGCTTATTCTAATCCAACTAAGGTTTTTAACCAATCTTGTGCATCCAATGTGTGATTTTGTGTCATTTTGTGTCATTGGTTGAACAATTAGGTCATTTTCGTCCTCCCTAGGCTTATTTTAATCCAATTAATGTTTTTAACCAATCTTGTGCATCCAATATGTGATTTTGTGTCATTGGTTGAACATTTAGGTCATTTTCGTCCTCCCTCGGCTTATTCTAATCCAATTAGGGTTTTTAACCAATCATGTGCATCCAATATGTGATTTTGTGTCATTGGTTGAACATTTAGGTCATTTTCGTCCTCGCTATGCTTATTCTAATCCAATTAGGGTTTTTAACCAATCTTGTGCATCCAATATGTGATTTTGTGTCATTTTGTGTCATTGGTTGAACATTTAGGTCATTTTCGTCCTCCTTAGGCTTATTCTAATCCAATTAGGGTTTTTAACCAATCTTGTGCATCCAATATGTGATTTTGTGTCATTGGTTAAACATTTGGGTCATTTTCGTCCTCCCTAGGCGTATTCTAATCCAATTAGGGTTTTTAACCAATCTTGTGCATCCAATATGTGATTTTGTGTCATTTTGTGTCATTGGTTGAACATTTAGGTCATTTTCGCCTTGCTAGGCTTATTCTAATCCAATTAGGGTTTTTAACCAATCTAGTGCATCCAATATGTGATTTTGTGTCATTGGTTGAACATTTAGGTTATTTTCGTCCTCCCTAGGTATATTCTAATCCAATTAAGGTTTTTAACCAATCTTGTGCATCCAATGTGTGATTTTATGTCATTTTGTGTCATTGGTTGAACATTTAGGTCATTCGTCCTCCCTAGGCTCTTTTTAATCCAATTAGGGTTTTTAACCAATCTAGTGCATCCAATATGTGATTTTGTGTCATTGGTTGAACATTTAGGTCATCTTCGTCTACCCTAGGCTTATTCTAATCCAATTAGGGTTTTTAACCAATCTTGTGCATCCAATATGTGATTTTGTGTCATTTTGTGTCATTGGTTGAACATTTAGGTCATTTTCGTCCTCCTTAGGCTTATTCTAATCCAATTAGGATTTTTAATCAATCTTGTGCATCCAATATGTGATTTTGTGTCATTTTGTGTCATTGGTTGAACATTTAGGTCATCTTCGTCTACCCTAGGCTTATTCTAATCCAATTAGGGTTTTTAACAAATCTTGTGCATCCAATATGTGATTTTGTGTCATTTTGTGTCATTGGTTGAACATTTAGGTCATTTTCGTCCTCCCTACGGTTATTCTAATCCAATTAGGGTTTTTAACCAATCTTGTGCATCCAATATGTGATTTTGTGTCATTTTGTGTCATTGGTTGAACATTTAGGTCATCTTCGTCTACCCTAGGCTTATTCTAATCCAATTAGGGTTTTTAACCAATCTTGTGCATCCAATATGTGATTTTGTGTCATTTTGTGTCATTGGTTGAACATTTAGGTCATTTTCGCCTTGCTAGGCTTATTCTAATCCAATTAGGGTTTTTAACCAATCTAGTGCATCCAATATGTGATTTTGTGTCATTGGTTGAACATTTAGGTTATTTTCGTCCTCCCTAGGTTTATTCTAATCCAATTAAGGTTTTTAACAACTCTTGTGCATCCAATGTGTGATTTTATGTCATTTTGTGTCATTGGTTGAACATTTAGGTCATTCGTCCTCCCTAGGCTCTTTTTAATCCAATTAGGGTTTTTAACCAATCTAGTGCATCCAATATGTGATTTTGTGTCATTGGTTGAACATTTAGGTTATTTTCGTCCTCCCTAGGTTTATTCTAATCCAATTAAGGTTTTTAACCAATCTTGTGCATCCAATATGTGATTTTGTGTCATTTTGTGTCATTGGTTGAACATTTAGGTCATTTTCGTCCTCCCTAGGCTTATTCTAATCCAATTAGGGTTTTTAACCAATCTTGTGCATCCAATATGTGATTTTGTGTCATTTTGTGTCATTGGTTGAACATTTAGGTCATCTTCGTCTACCCTAGGCTTATTCTAATCCAATTAGGGTTTTTAACCAATCTTGTGCATCCAATATGTGATTTTGTGTCATTTTGTGTCATTGGTTGAACATTTAGGTCATTTTCGTCCTCCCTAGGCTTATTCTAATCCAATTAGGGTTTTTAACCAATCTTGTGCATCCAATATGTGATTTTGTGTCATTTTGTGTCATTGGTTGAACATTTAGGTCATTTTCGTCCTCCCTAGGCTTATTCTAATCAAAATAAGGTTTTTAACCAATCTTGTGCATCGAATATGTGATTTTGTGTCATTGGTTGAACATTTAGGTCATTTTCGTCCTCCCAAGGCTTATTCTAATCCAATTAAGGTTTTTAACCAAATATTGTGCATCCAATATGTGATTTTGTGTCATTTTGTGTCATTGGTTGAAGATTTAGGTCATTTTCGTCCACCCTAGGCTTATTCTAATCCAATTAGGGTTTTTAACAAATCTAGTGCATCCAATATGTGATTTTGTGTCATTTTGTGTCATTGGTTGAAGATTTAGCTCATTTTCGTCCTCCCTAGGCTTATTCTAATCCAATTAGGGTTTTTAACCAATCTTGTGCATCCAATATGTGATTTTGTATCATTTTGTGTCATTGGTTGAACATTTAGGTCATTTTGGTCCTCCCTAGGCTTAATCTAATCCAATTAGGGTTTTTAACCAATCTTGTGCATCCAATATGTGATTTTATGTCATTGGTTGAACATTTAGGTCATTTTCGTCCTCCCTTGGGTTATTCTTATCCAATTAGGGTTTTTAACAAATCTTGTGCATCCAATATGTGATTTTGTGTCATTTTGTATCATTGGTTGAACATTTAGGTCATTTTCGTCCTCCCTAGGATTATTCTAATCCAATTAGGGATTTTAACCAATCTTGTGCATCCAATATGTGATTTTGTGTCATTTTGTGTCATTGGTTGAACATTTAGGTCATTTTCGTCCTCCCTAGGCTTATTCTAATCCAATAAGGGTTTTTAACCAATCTTGTGCATCCAATATGTGATTTTGTGTCATTTTGTGTCGTTTGTTGAACATTTAGGTCATTTTCGTCCTCCCTAGGCTTATTCTAATCCAATTAGGGTTTTTAACCAATCTTGTGCATCCAATATGTGATTTTGTGTCATTTTGTGTCATTGGTTGAACATTTAGGTCATTTTCGTCCTCCCTGGGCTTATTCTAATCCAATTAGGGTTTTTAACCAATCTTGTGCATCCAATATGTGATTTTGTGTCATTTTGTGTCATTGGTTGAACATTTAGGTCATTTTCGTCCTCCCTAGGCTTATTCTAATCCAATTAGGGTGTTTAACCAATCTAGTGCTTCCAATATGTGAATTTGTATCATTATGTGTCATTGGTTGAACATTTAGGTCATTTTCGTCCTCCCTAGGCTTATTCTAATCCAATTAGGGTTTTTAACCAATCTTGTGCATCCAATATGTGATTTTGTGTCATTTTGTGTCATTGGTTGAACATTTAGGTCATTTTCGTCCTCCCTAGGCTTATTCTAATCCAATTAGGGTTTTTAACCTATCTTGTGCATCCAATATGTGATTTTGTGTCATTTTGTGTCATTGCTTGAACATTTAGGTCATTTTCGTCCTCCCTAGGCTTATTCTAATCCAATTAGGGTTTTTAACCAATCTTGTGCATCCAATATGTGATTTTGTGTCATTGGTTGAACATTTAGGTCATTTTCGTCCTCCCTAGGCTTAATATAATCCAATTAGGGTTTTTAGCCAATCTTGTGCATCCAATATCTGATTTTGTATCATTGGTTGAACATTTAGGTCATTTTCGTCCTCCCTAGGCTTATTCTAATCCAATTAGGGTTTTTAACCAATCTTGTGCATCCAATATGTGATTTTGTGTCATTTTGTGTCATTGGTTGAACATTTAGGTCATTTTCGTCGTCCCTAGGCGTATTCTAATCTAATTAGGGTTTTTAACCAATCTTGTGCATCCAATATGTGATTTTGTGTCATAGGTTGAACATTTAGGTCATTTTCGTCCTCCCTAGGCTTATTCTCATCCAATTAGGGTTTTTAACCAATCTTGTGCATCCAATATGTGATTTTGTGTCATTGGTTGAACATTTAGGTCATTTTCATCCTCCCTAGGCTTATTCTAAAATAATTAGGTTTTTTAACCAATCTTGTGCATCCAATATGTGAATTTTTGTCATTTTGTGTCATTGGTTGAACATTTAGGTCATTTTCGTCCTCCCTAGGGTTATTTTAATCCAATTAGGGTTTTTAACCAATCTTGTGCACCCAATATGTGATTGTGTCACTTTGTGTCATTGGTTGAACATTTAGCTCATTTTCGACCTCCCTAGGCTTATTCTAATCCAATTAGGGTTTTTAACCAATCTTGTGCATCCAATATGTGATTTTGTGTCATTTTGTGTCATTGGTTGAACATTTAGGTCATTTTCGTCCTCCCTAGGCTTATTCTAATCTAATTAGGGTTTTTAACCAATCTTGTGCATCCAATATGTGATTTTGTGTCATTTTGTATCATTGGTTGAACATTTAGGTCATTTTCGTCCTCCCTAGGCTTATTCTAATCCAATTAGGGTTTTTAACCAATCTTGTGCATCCAATATGTGATTTTGTGTCATTTTGTGTCATTGGTTGAACATTTAGGTCATTTTCGTCCTCCTTAGGCTTATTCTAATCCAATTAGGGTTTTTAACCAATCTTGTGCATCCAATATGTGATTTTGTGTCATTTGGTGTCATTGGTTGAACATTTAGGTCATTTTCGTCCTCCCGAGGCTTATTCTAATCTAATTAGGGTTTTTAACCAATCTTGTGCATCCAATATGTGATTTTGTGTCATTTTGTGTCATTGGTTGAACATTTAGGTCATTATCGTCCTCCCTAGGCTTATTCTAATCCAATTAGGGTTTTTAACCAATCTTGTGCATCCAATATGTGATTTTGTGTCATTTTGTGTCATTGGTTGAAGATTTAGGTCATTTTCGTCCTCCCTAGGCTTATTCTAATCCAAATAAGGTTTTTAACCAATCTTGTGCATCGAATATGTGATTTTGTGTCATTTTGTGTCATTGGTTGAACATTTAGGTCATTTTCGTCCTCCCTAGGCTTATTCTAATCCAAATAAGGTTTTTAACCAATCTTGTGCATCGAATATGTGATTTTGTGTCATTTTGTGTCATTGGTTGAACATTTAGGTCATTTTCGTCCTCCCAAGGCTTATTCTAATCCAATTAAGGTTTTTAACCAAATATTGTGCATGCAATATGTGATTTTGTGTCATTTTGTGTCATTGGTTGAAGATTTAGGTCATTTTCGTCCACCCTAGGCTTATTCTAATCCAATTAGGGTTTTTAACAAATCTAGTGCATCCAATATGTGATTTTGTGTCATTTTGTGTCATTGGTTGAAGATTTAGGTCATTTTCGTCCTCCCTAGGCTTATTCTAATCCAAATAAGGTTTTTAACCAATCTTGTGCATCGAATATGTGATTTTGTGTCATTTTGTGTCATTGGTTGAACATTTAGGTCATTTTCGTCCTCCCTAGGCTTAATCTAATCCAATTAGTGTTTTTAACCAATCTTGTGTATCCAATATGTGATTTTGTGTCATTTGGTGTCATTGGTTGAACATTTAGGTCATTTTCGTCCTCCCTAGGCTTAATCTAATCCAATTAGGGTTTTTAACCAATCTTGTGTATCCAATATGTGATTTTGTGTCATTTGGTGTCATTGGTTGAACATTTAGGTCATTTTCGTCCTCCCTAGGCTTAATCTAATCCAATTAGGGTTTTTAACCAATCTTGTGCATCCAATATGTGATTTTATGTCATTGGTTGAACATTTAGGTCATTTTCGTCCTCCCTTGGGTTATTCTTATCCAATTAGGGTTTTTAACAAATCTTGTGCATGCAATATGTGATTTATGGTCATTTTGTATCATTGGTTGAACATTTAGGTCATTTTCGTCCTCCCTAGGCTTATTCTAATCCAATTAGGGTTTTTAACCAATCTTGTGCATCCAATATGTGATTTTGTGTCATTTTGTGTCATTGGTTGAACAACTAGGTCATTTTCGTCCTCCCTAGGCTTATTCTAATCCAATTAGGGTTTTTAACCAATCTTGTGCATCCAATATGTGATTTTGTGTCATTTTGTGTCATTGGTTGAACATTTAGGTCATTTTCGTCCTCCCTAGGCTTATTCTAATCCAATTAGGGTTTTTAACCAATCTTGTGCATCCAATATGTGATTTTGTGTCATAGATTTAACATTTAGGTCATTTACGTCCTCCCTAGGCTTATTCTAATCCAATTAGGGTTTTTAACCAATCTTGTGCATCCAATATGTGATTTTGTGTCATTTTGTGTCATTGGTTGAACATTTAGGTCATTTTCGTCCTCCCTAGGCTTATTCTAATCCAATTAGGGTTTTTAACCAATCTTGTGCATCCAATATGTGATTTTGTGTCATTTTGTGTCATTGGTTGAACATTTAAGTCATTTACGTCCTCCCTAGGCTTATTCTAATCAAATTAGGGTTTTTAACCAATCTTGTGCATCCAATATGTGATTTTGTGTCATTTTGTGTCTTTGGTTGAACATTTAGGTCATTTTCGTCCTCCCTAGGCTTATTCTAATCCAATTAGGGTTTTTAACCAATCTTGTGCATCCAATATGTGATTTTGTGTCATTTTGTGTCATTGGTTGAACATTTAGGTCATTTTCGTCCTCCCTAGGCTTATTCTAATCCAATTAGGGTTTTTAACCAATCTTGTGCATCCAATATGTGATTTTGTGTCCTTTTGTGTCATTGGTTGAACATTTAGGTCATTTTGGTCCTCCCTAGGCTTATTCTAATCCAATTAGGGTTTTTATCCGATCATGTGCATCCAATATGTGATTTTGTGTCATTTTGTGTCATTGGTATAACATTTAGGTCATTTTCGTCCTCCCTAGGCCTATTCTAATCCAATTAGGGTTTTTAACCAATCTTGTGCATGCAATATGTGATTTTGTGTCATTTTGTGTCATTGGTTGAACATTTAGGTCATTTTCGTCCTCCCTAGGCTTATTCTAATCCAATTACGGTTTTTAACCAATCTTGTGCATCCAATATGTGATTTTGTGTCATTTTGTGTCATTGGTTGAACATTCAGGTCATTTTTGTCGTCCCTAGGCTTATTCTAATCCAATTAGGGTTTTTAACCAATCTTGTGCATCCAATATGTGATTTTGTGTCATTTTGTGTCATTGGTTGAACATTTAGGTCATTTTCGTCCTCCCTAGGCTTATTCTAATCCAATTAAGGTTTTTAACCAATCTTGTGCATCCAATATGTGATTTTGTGTCATTTTGTGTCATTGGTTGAACATGTAGGTCATTTTCGTCCTCCCTAGGCTTATTCTAATCCAATTAGGGTTTTTAACCAATCTTGTGCATCCAATATGTGATTTTGTGTCATTTTGTATCATTGGTTGAACATTTAGGTCATTTTCGTCCTCCCTAGGCTTATTCTAATCCAATTAGGGTTTTTAACCAATCTTGTGCATCCAATATGTGATTTTGTGTCATTGGTTGCACATTTAGGTCATTTTCGTCCTCCCTAGCCTTATTCTAATCCAATTAGGGTTTTTAACAAATCTTGTGCATCCAATATGTGATTTTGTGTCATTGGTTGAACATTTAGGTCATTTTCGTCCTCCCTAGGCTTATTCTAATCCAATTAGGGTTTTTAACCAATCTTGTGCATCCAATATGTGATTTTGTGTCATTTTGTGTCATTGGTTGAACATTTAGGTTATTTTCGTCCTTCCTAGGCTTATTCTAATCCAATTAGGGTTTTTAACCAATCTTGTGCATCCAATATGTGATTTTGTGTCATTGGTTGAACATTTAGGTCATTTTAGTCCTCCCTAGGCTTATTCAAATCCAATTAGGGTTTTTAACCAATCTTGTGCATCCAATATGTGATTTTGTGTCATTTTGTGTCATTGGTTGACTATTTAGGTCATTTTCGTCCTCCCTAGGCTTATTCTAATCCAATTAGGGTTTTTAACCAATCTTGTGCATCCAATATGTGATTTTGTGTCATTGGTTGATCATTTAGGTCATTTTCGTCCTCCCTAGGCTTATTCTAATCCAATTAGGGTTTTTAACCAATCTTGTGCATCCAATATGTGATTTTGTGTCATTGGTTGAACATTTAGGTCATTTTCGTCCTCCCTAGAGTTATTCTAATCCAATTAGTGTTTTTAACCAATATTGTGCATCCAATATGTGATTTTGTGTCATTTTGTGTCATTGGTTGAACATTTAGGTCATTTTCGTCCTCCCTAGGCTTATTCTAATCCAATTAGGGTTTTTAACCAATCTTGTGCATCCAATATGTGATTTTGTGTCATTGGTTGAACATTTAGGTCATTTTCGTCCTCCCTAGCCTTAATCTAATCCAATTAGGGTTTTTAACCAATCTTGTGCATCCAATATGTGATTTTGTGTCATTGGTTGAACATTTAGGTCATTTTCGTCCTCCCTAGGCTTATTCTAATCCAACTAGGGTTTTTAACCAATCTTGTGCATCCAATATGTGATTTTGTGTCATTGGTTGAACATTTAGGTCATTTTCGTCCTCCCTAGGCTTATTCTAATCCAATTAGGGTTTTTAACCACTCTTTTGCATATAATAAGTGATTATGTGTCATTGGTAATCCAATTAGGTCATTTTTGTCCTCCCTAGGCTTATTCTAATCCAATTAGGGTTTTTAACCAATCTTGTGCATCCAATATGTGATTTTGTGTTATTTTGTGTCATTGGTTGAACATTTAGGTCATTTTCGTCCTCCCTAGGCTTATTCTAATCCAATTAGGGTTTTTAACCAATCTTGTGCATCCAATATGTGATTTTGTGTCATTTTGTGTCATTGGTTGAACATTTAGGTCATTTTCGTCCTCCCAAGGCTTATTCTAATCCAATTAGGGTTTTTAACCAATCTTGTGCATCCAATATGTGATTTTGTGTCATTTTGTCATTGTAATCCAATTAGGTCATTTTCGTCCTCCCTAGGCTTATTCTAATCCAATTAGGGTTTTTAACCAATCTTGTGCATCCAATATGTGATTTTGTGTCATTTTGTGTCATTGGTTGAACATTTAGGTCATTTTCGTCCTCCTTAGGCTTATTCTAATCCAATTAGGGTTTTTAACCAATCTTGTGCATCCAATATGTGATTTTGTATCATTTTGTGTCATTGGTTGAACATTTAGGTCATGTTGGTCCTCCCTAGGCTTAATCTAATCCAATTAGGGTTTTTAACCAATCTTGTGCATCTAATATGTGATTTTATGTCATTGGTTGAACATTTAGGTCATTTTCGTCCTCCATTGGGTTATTCATATCCAATTAGGGTTTTTAACAAATCTAGTGCATCCAATATGTGATTTTGTGTCATTTTGTATCATTGGTTGAACATTTAGGTCATTTTCGTCCTCCCTAGGCTTATTCTAATCCAATTGCGGTTTTTAACCAATCTTGTGCATCCAATATGTGATTTTGTGTCATTTTGTGTCATTGGTTGAACATTTAGGTCATTATCGTCCTCCCTAGGCTTATTCTAATCCAGTTAGGGTTTTTAACCAATCTTGTGCATCCAATATGTGATTTTGTATCATTTTGTGTCATTGGTTGAACATTTAGGTCATGTTGGTCCTCCCTAGGCTTAATCTAATCCAATTAGGGTTTTTAACCAATCTTGTGCATCTAATATGTGATTTTATGTCATTGGTTGAACATTTAGGTCATTTTAGTCCTCCCTTGGGTTATTCTTATCCAATTAGGGTTTTTAACAAATCTTGTGCATCCAATATGTGATTTTGTGTCATTTTGTATCATTGGGTGAACATTTGGGTCATTTTCGTCCTCCCTAGGCTTATTCTAATCCAATTACGGTTTTTAACCAATCTTGTGCATCCAATATGTGATTTTGTGTCATTTTGTGTCATTGGTTGAACATTTAGGTCATTATCGTCCTCCCTAGGCTTATTCTAATCCAGTTAGGGTTTTTAACCAATCTTGTGCATCCAATATGTGATTTTGTATCATTTTGTGTCATTGGTTGAACATTTAGGTCATGTTGGTCCTCCCTAGGCTTAACCTAATCCAATTAGGGTTTTTAACCAATCTTGTGCATCTAATATGTGATTTTATGTCATTGGTTGAACATTTAGGTCATTTTCGTCCTCCATTGGGTTATTCATATCCAATTAGGGTTTTTAACAAATCTAGTGCATCCAATATGTGATTTTGTGTCATTTTGTATCATTGGTTGAACATTTAGGTCATTTTCGTCCTCCCTAGGCTTATTCTAATCCAATTAGGGTTTTTAACCAATCTTGTGCATCCAATATGTGATTTTGTGTCATTTTGTGTCATTGGTTGAACATTTAGGTCATTTTCGTCCTCCCTAGGCTTATTCTAATCCAATTAAGGTTTTTAACCAATCTTGTGCATCCAATATGTGATTTTGTGTCATTGGTTGAACATTTAGGTCATTATCGTCCTCCCTAGGCTTAATCTAATCCAATTAGGGTTTTTAACCAATCTTGTGCATCCAATATGTCATTTAGTGTCATTGGTTGAACATTTAGGTCATTTTCGTCCTCCCTTGGGTTATTCTTATCCAATTATGGTTTTTAACAAATCTTGTGCATCCAATATGTGATTTTGTGTCATTTTGTATCATTGGTTGAACATTTAGGTCATTTTCGTCCTCCCTAGGCTTATTCTAATCCAATTAGGGTTTTTAACCAATCTTGTGCATCCAATATGTGATTTTGTGTCATTTTGTGTCATTGGTTGAACATTTAGGTCATTTTCGTCCTCCCTAGGCTTATTCTAATCCAATTAGGGTTTTTAACCAATCTTGTGCATCCTATATGTGATTTTGTGTCATTGGTTGAACATTTACGTCATTTTTGTCCTCCCTAGGCTTATTCTAATCCAATTAGGGTTTTTAACCAATCTTGAGCATCCAATATGTGATTTTGTGTCATTTTGTGTCATTGGTTGAACATTTAGGTCATTTTCGTCCTCCCTAGGCTTATTCTAATCCAATTAGGGTTTTTAACCAATCTTGTGCATCCAATATGTGATTTTGTGTCATTTTGTGTCATTGTGTGAACATTTAGGTCATTTTCGTCCTCCCTAGGCTTATTCTAATCCAATTAAGGTTTTTAACCAATCTTGTGCAACCATTATGTGATTTTGTGGCATTTTGTGTCATTGGTTGATCATTTAGGTTATTTTCTTCCTCCCTAGGCTTATTCTAATCCAAATAAGGTTTTTAACCAATCTTGTGCATCCAATATTTGTTTTTGTGCATTTTGTGTCATTGGTTGAACATTTAGGTCATTTTCGTCTTCCCTAGGCTTATTCTAATCCAATTAGGGTTTTTAACCAATCTTGTGCAACCCTTATGTGATTTTGTGTCATTTTGTGTCATTGGTTGAACATTTAGGTCATTTTTCGTCCTCCCTAGGCTTATTCTAATCCAATTAGGATTTTTAACCAATCTGTTGCATCCAATATTTGATTTTGTGTCATTTTGTGTCATTGGTTGAACATTTGTCATTTTCGTCCTCCCTAGGCTTATTCTAATCCATTCAGGGTCTTTAACCAATCTTTTGCATCCAATATGTGATTTTTTGTCATTTTGTATCATTGGTTGAACATTTAGGTCATTTTCGTCCTCCCTAGGCTTATTCTAATCCAATTAGGGTTTTTAACCAATCTTGTGCATCCAATATGTGATTTTGTGTCATTTTGTGTCATTGGTTGAACATTTAGGTCATTTTCGTCCTCCCTAGGCTTATTCTAATCCAATTAGGGTTTTTAACCAATCTTGTGCATCCAATATGTGATTTTGTGTCATTTTGTGTCATTGGTTGAACATTTAGGTCAGTTTAGTCCTCCCTAGGCTTATTCTAATCCAATTAGGTTTTTAACCAATCTTGTGCATCCAATATGTGATTTTGTGTCATTGGTTGAACATTTAGGTCATTTTCGTCCTCCCTAGGCTTATTCTAATCCAATTAGAGTTTTTAACCAATCTTGTGCGTCCAATATGTGATTTTGCGTCATTTTGTGTCATTAGTTGAACATTTAGGTCATTTTCGTCCTCCCTAGGCTTATTCTAATCCAATTAGGGTTTTTAACCAATCTTGTGCATCCAATATGTGATTTTGTGTCATTTTGTGTCATTGGTTGAACATTTAGGTCATTCGTCCTCCCTAGGCTCTTTTTAATCCAATTAGGGTTTTTAACCAATCTTGTGCATACAATATGTGATTTTGTGTCATTGGTTGAACATTTAGGTCATTTTCGTCCTCCCTAGGCTTATTCTAATCCAATTAGGGTTTTTAACCAATCTTGTGCATCCAATATGTGATTTTCTGTCATTGGTTAAACATTTAGGTCATTTTCGTCCTCCCTAGGCTTATTCTAATCCAATTAGGGTTTTTAACCAATCTTGTGCATCCAATATGTGATTTTGTGTCATTTTGTGTCATTGGTTGAACATTTAGGTCATTTTCGTCCTCCCTAGGCTTATTCTAATCCAATTAGGGTTTTTAACCAATCTTGTGCATCCAATATGTGATTTTGTGTCATTTTGTGTCATTGGTTGAACATTTAGGTCATTTTGGTCCTCCCTAGGCTTATTCTAATCCAATTAGGGTTTTTAACCGATCATGTGCATCCAATATGTGATTTTGTGTCATTTTGTGTCATTGGTATAACATTTAGGTCATTTTCGTTTTCCCTAGGCCTATTCTAATCCAATTAGGGTTTTTAACCAATCTTGTGCATGCAATATATAATTTTGTGTCATTTTGTGTCATTGGTTGAACATTTAGGTCATTTTCGTCCTCCCTAGGCTTATTCTAATCCAATTAGGGTTTTTAACCAATCTTGTGCATCCAATATGTGATTTTGTGTCATTTTGTGTCATTGGTTGAACATTTAGGTCATTTTCGTCCTCCCTAGGCTTATTCTAATCCAATTAGGGTTTTTAACCAATCTTGGGCATCCAATATGTGATTTTGTGTCATTTTGTGTCATTGGTTAAACATTTAGGTCATTTTCGTCCTCCCTAGGCTTATTCTAATCCAATTAGGGTTTTTAACCAATCTTGTGCATCCAATATGTGATTTTATGTCATTGGTTGAACATTTAGGTCATTTTCGTCCTCCCTAGGGTTATTCTTATCCAATTAGGGTTTTTAACAAATCTAGTGCATCCAATATGTGATTTTGTGTCATTTTGTATCATTGGTTGAACATTTAGGTCATTTTCGTCCTCCCTAGGCTTATTCTATTCCAATTAGGGTTTTTAACCAATCTTGTGCATCCAATATGTGATTTTGTGTCATTTTGTGTCATTGGTTGAACATTTAGGTCATTTTCGTCCTCCTTAGGCTTATTCTAATCCAATTAGTGTTTTTAACCAATCTTGGGCATCCAATATGTGATTTTGTGTCATTTTGTGTCATTGGTTGAACATTTAGGTCATTTTCGTCCTCCCTAGGCTTATTCTAATCTAATTAGGGTTTTTAACCAATCTTGTGCATCCAATATGTGATTTTGTGTCATTTTGTGTCATTGGTTGAACATTTAGGTCATTATCGTCCTCCCTAGGCTTATTCTAATCCAATTAAGGTTTTTAACCAAATATTGTGCATCCAATATGTGATTTTGTGTCATTTTGTGTCATTGGTTGAAGATTTAGGTCATTTTCGTCCACCCTAGGCTTATTCTAATCCAATTAGGGTTTTTAACAAATCTAGTGCATCCAATATGTGATTTTGTGTCATTTTGTGTCATTGGTTGAAGATTTAGGTCATCTTCGTCCTCCCTAGGCTTATTCTAATCCAATTAGGGTTTTTAACCAATCTTGTGCATCCAATATGTGATTTTGTATCATTTTGTGTCATTGGTTGAACATTTAGGTCATTTTGGTCCTCCCTAGGCTTAATCTAATCCAATTAGGGTTTTTAACCAATCTTGTGCATCCAATATGTGATTTTATGTCATTGGTTGAACATTTAGGTCATTTTCGTCCTCCCTTGGGTTATTCTTATCCAATTAGGGTTTTTAACAAATCTTGTGCATGCAATATGTGATTTATGGTCATTTTGTATCATTGGTTGAACATTTAGGTCATTTTCGTCCTCCCTAGGCTTATTCTAATCCAATTAGGGTTTTTAACCAATCTTGTGCATCCAATATGTGATTTTGTGTCATTTTGTGTCATTGGTTGAACATTTAGGTCATTTTCGTCCTCCCTAGGCTTATTCTAATCCAATTAGGGTTTTTAACCAATCTTGTGCATCCAATATGTGATTTTGTATCATTTTGTGTCATTGGTTGAACAGTTAGGTCATTTTCGTACTCCCTAGGCTTATTCTAATCCAATTAGGGTTTTTAACCAATCTTGTGCATCCAATATGTGATTTTATGTCATTGGTTGAACATTTAGGTCATTTTCGTCCTCCATTGGGTTATTCTTATCCAATTAGGGTTTTTAACAAATCTAGTGCATCCAATATGTGATTATGTGTCATTTTGTATCATTGGTTGAACATTTAGGTCATTTTCGTCCTCCCTAGGCTTATTCGAATCCAATTAGGGTTTTTAACCAATCTTGTGCATCCAATATGTGATTTTGTGTCATTTTGTGTCATTGGTTGAACATTTAGACCATTTTCGTCCTCCCTAGGCTTATTCTAATCTAATTAGGGTTTTTAACCAATCTTGTGCATCCAATATGTGATTTTGTGTCATTTTGCGTCATTGGTTGAACATTTAGGTCATTATCATCCTCCCTAGGCTTATTCTAATCCAATTAGGGTTTTTAACCAATCTTGTGCTTCCAATATGTGATTTTGTGTCATTTTGTGTCATTGGTTGAACATTTAGGTCATTTTCGTCCTCCCTAGGCTTATTCTAATCCAAATAAGGTTTTTAACCAATCTTGTGCATCGAATATGTGATTTTGTGTCATTTTGTGTCATTGGTTGAACATTTAGGTCATTTTCGTCCTCCCTAGGCTTATTCTAATCCAATTAGTGTTTTTAACCAATCTTGTGTATCCAATATGTGATTTTGTGTCATTTTGTGTCATTGGTTGAACATTTAGGTCATTTTCGTCCTCCCTAGGCTTAATCTAATCCAATTAGGGTTTTTAACCAATCTTGTGCATCCAATATGTGATTTTATGTCATTGGTTGAACATTTAGGTCATTTTCGTCCTCCCTTGGGTTATTCTTATCCAGTTAGGGTTTTTAACAAATCTTGTGCATCCAATATGTGATTTTGTGTCATTTTGTATCATTGGTTGAACATTTAGGTCATTTTCGTCCACCCTAGGCTTATTCTAATCCAATTAGGGTTTTTAACCAATCTTGTGCATCCAATATGTGATTTTGTGTCATTTTGTGTCATTGGTTGAACATTTAGGTCATTTTCGTCCTCCCTAGGCTTATTCTAATCCAATTAGGGTTTTTAACCAATCTTGTGCATCCAATATGTGATTTTGTGTCATTTTGTGTCATTGGTTGAACATTTAGGTCAGTTTCGTCCTCCCTAGGCTTATTCTAATCCAATTAGGTTTTTAACCAATCTTGTGCATCCAATATGTGATTTTGTGTCATTGGTTGAACATTTATGTCATTTTCGTCCTACCTAGGCTTATTCTAATCCAATTAGGGTTTTTAACCAATCTTGTGCATCCAATATGTGATTTTGTGTCATTTTGTGTCATTGGTTGAACATTTAGGTCATTTTCATCCTCCCTAGGCTTATTCCAATCCAATTAGGGATTTTAACCAATCCTGTGCATCCAATATGTGATTTTGTGTCATTTTGTCTCATTGGTTGAACATTTAGGTCATTTTCGTCCTCCCTTGGCTTATTCTAATCCAATTAGGGTTTTTAACCAATCTTGTGCATCCAATATGTGATTTTGTGTCATTGGTTGAACATTTAGGTTATTTTCGTCCTCCCTAGGCTTATTCCAATCCAATTAGAGTTTTTAACCAATCCTGTGCATCCAATATGTGATTTTGTGTCATTTTGTGTCATTGGTTGAACATTTAGGTCATTTTCGTCCTCCCTAGGCTTATTCTAATCCAATTAGGGTTTTTAACCAATCTTGTGCATCCAATATGTGATTTTGTGTCATTTTGTGTCATTGGTTGAACATTTAGGTCATTTTCGTCCTCCCTAGGCTTATTCTAATCCAATTAGGGTTTTTAACCAATCTTGTGCATCCAATATGTAATTTTGGGTCATTTTGTGTCATTGGTTGAACATTTAGGTCATTTTCGTCCTCCCTTGGCTTATTCCAATCCAATTAGGGTTTTTAACCTATCTTGTGCATCCAATATGTGATTTTGTGTCATTGGTTGAACATTTAGGTCATTTTCGTCCTCCCTAGGCTTATTCTAATCCAATTAGGGTTTTTAACCAATCTTGTGCATCCAATATGTGATTTTGTGTCATTGGTTTAACATTTAGGTCATTTTCGTCCTCCCTAGAGCTATTCTAATCCAATTAGTGTTTTTAACCAATCTTGTGCATCCAATATGTGATTTTGTGTCATTGGTTGATCATTTAGGTCATTTTCGTCATCCCTAGGCTTATTCTAATCCAATTAGGGTTTTTAACCAATCTTGTGCATCCAATATGTGATTTTGTGTCATTTTGTGTCATTGGTTGAACATTTAGGTCATTTTCGTCCTCCCTAGGCTTATTCTAATCCAATTAAGGTTTTTAACCAATCTTGTGCATCCAATATGTGATTTTGTGTCATTGGTTGAACATTTAGGTCATTTTCGCCCTCCCTAGGCTTAATCTAATCCAATTAGGGTTTTTAACCAATCTTGTGCATCCAATATGTGATTTTATGTCATTGGTTGAACATTTAGGTCATTTTCGTCCTCCCTTGGGTTATTCTTATCCAATTAGGGTTTTTAACAAATCTTGTGCATCCAATATGTGATTTTGTGTCATTTTGTATCATTGGGTGAACATTTAGGTCATTTTCGTCCTCCCTAGGCTTATTCTAATCCAATTACGGTTTTTAACCAATCTTGTGCATCCAATATGTGATTTTGTGTCATTTTGTGTCATTGGTTGAAGATTTAGGTCATTTTCGTCCTCCCTAGGCTTATTCTAATCCAATTAGGGTTTTTAACCAATCTTGTGCATCCAATATGTGATTTTGTATCATTTTGTGTCATTGGTTGAACATTTAGGTCATTTTCGTCCTCCCTAGGCCTATTCTAATCCAATTAGGGTTTTTAACCAATCTTGTGCGTCCAATATGTGATTTTGTGTCATATTATGTCATTGGTTGAACATTTAGGTAATTTTCGTCCTCCCTAGGCTTATTCTAATCCAATTAGGGTTTTTAACCAATCTTGTGCATCCAATATGTGATTTTGTGTCATTTTGTGTCATTGGTTGAACATTTAGGTCATTTTCGTCCTCCCTAGGCTTATTCTAATCCAATTAGGGTTTTTAACCAATCTTGTGCATCCAATATGTGATTTTGTGTCATTGGTTGATTATTTAGGTCAATTTCCTCCTCCTTAGGCTTATTCTAATCCAATTAGGGGTTTTAACCTATCTTGTGCATCCAATATGTGATTTTGTGTCATTGGTTGAACATTTAGGTCATTTTCGTCCTCCCTAGGCTTATTCTAATCCAATTAGGGTTTTTAACCAATCTTGTGCATCCAATATGTGATTTTTTGTCATTGGTTGAATATTTAGGTCATTTTTGTTCTCCCTAGGCTTATTCTAATCCAATTAGGGTTTTTAACCAATCTTGTGCATCCAATATGTGATTTTGTGTCATTTTGTGTCATTGGTTGAACATTTAGGTCATTTTCGTCCTCCCTAGGCTTATTCTAATCCAATTAGGGTTTTTAACCAATCTTGTGCATCCAATATGTGATTTTGTGTCATTGGTTGAACATTTAGGCCATTTTCGTCCTCCTTGGGCTTATTCTAATCCAATTAGGGTTTTTAACCAATCTTGTGCATCCAATATGTGATTTTGTGTCATTGGTTGAACATTTAGGTCATTTTCCCCTAGGCTTATTCTAATCCAATTAGGGTTTTAAACCAATCTTGTGCATCCAATATGTGATTTTGTGTCATTTTGTGTCATTGGTTGCACATTAAGGTCATTTTCGTCCTCCCTAGGCTTATTCTAATCCAATTAGGGTTTTTAACCAATCTTGAGCATCCAATATGTGATTTTGTGTCATTTTGTGTCATTGGTTGAACATTTAGGTCATTTTCGTCCTCCCTAGGCTTATTCTAATCAAATTAGGGTTTTTAAGCAATCTTGTGCATCCAATATGTTATTTTGTGTCATTGGTTGAACATTTTGTTCATTTTCGCCCACCCTAGGCTTATTCTAATCCAATTAGGGTTTTCAACAAATCTTGTGCATCCAATATGTGATTTTGTGTCATTGGTTGAAAATTTAGGTCATTTTCGTCCTCCCTACGCTTATTCTAATCCAATTAGGGTTTTTAACCAATCTTGTGCATCCAATATGTGATTTTGTGTCATTTTGTGTCATTGGTTGAACATTTAGGTTATTTTCGTCCTCCCTAGACTTATTCTAATCCAATTAGGGTTTTTAACCAATCTTGTGCATCCAATATGTGATTTTGTGTCATTTTGTGTCATTGGTTGAACATTTAGGTCATTTTCGTCCTCCCTAGGCTTATTCTAATCCAAATAAGGTTTTTAACCAATCTTGTGCATCCAATATGTGATTTTGTGTCATTTTGTGTCATTGGTTGAAGATTTAGGTCATTTTCGTCCTCCCTAGGCTTATTCTAATCCAATTAGGGTTTTTAACCAATCTTGTGCATCCAATATGTGATTTTGTGTCATTTTGTGTCATTGGTTGAACATTTAGGTCATTTTCGTCCTCCCTAGGCTTATTCTAATCTAATTAGGGTTTTTAACCAATCTTGTGCATCCAATATGTGATTTTGTGTCATTTTGTGTCATTGGTTGAACATTTAGGTCATTTTCGTCTTCCCTAGGCTTATTCTAAACCAATTAAGGTTTTTTACCAATCTTGTGCATCCAATATGTGATTTTGTGTCATTTTGTGTCATTGGTTGAACATGTAGGTCATTTTCGTCCTCCCTAGGCTTATTCTAATCCAATTAGGGTTTTTAACCAATCTTGTGCATCCAATATGTGATTTTGTGTCATTTTGTGTCATTGGTTGAACATTTAGGTCATTTTCGTCCTCCCTAGGCTTATTCTAATCCAATTAGGGTTTTTAACCAATCTTGTGCATCCAATATGTGATTTGGTGTCATTGGTTGAAAATTTAGGTCATTTTCGTCCTCCCTAGGCTTATTCTAATCCAATTAGCGTTTTTAACCAATCTTGTGCGTCCAATATGTGATTTTGTGTCATTGGTTGAACATTTAGGTCATTTTCGTCCTCCACAGGCTTATTCTAATCCAATTAGGGTTTTTAACCAATCTTGTGCATCCAATATGTGATTATGTGTTGTTTTGTGTCATTGGTTGAACATTTAGGTCATTTTCGTCCTCCCTAGGCTTATTCTAATCCAATTAGGGTTTTTAACCAATCTTGTGCATCCAATATGTGATTTTGTGTCATTTTGTGTCATTGGTTGAACATTTAGGTCATTTTCGTCCTCCCTAGGCTTATTCTAATCCAATTAGGGTTTTTAACCAACCTTGTGCGTCCAATATGTGATTTCGTGTCATTTTGTGTCATTAATTGAACATTTAGGTCATTTTCGTCCTCCCTAGGCCTATTCTAATCCAATTAGGGTTTTTAACCAATCTTGTGAATCCAATATGTGATTTTGTGTCATTTTGTGTCATTGGTTGAACATTTAGGTCATTTTCGTCCTCCCTAGGCTTATTCTAATCCAATTAGGGTTTTTAACCAATCTTGTGCATCCAATATGTGATTTTGTTTCATTGGTTGCACATTTAGGTCATTTTCGTCCTCCCTACGCATATTCTAATCCAATTAGGGTTTTTAACCAATCTTGTGCATATAATAAGTGATTTTGTGTCATTGGTAATCCAATTAAGTCATTTTCGTCCTCGCTAGGCTTATTCTAATCCAATTAGGGTTTTTAACCAATCTTGTGCATCCAATATGTGATTTTGTGTCATTTTTTCTCATTGGTTGAACATTTAGGTCATTTTCGTCCTCCCTAGGCTTATTCTAATCCAATTAGGGTTTTTAACCAATCTTGTGCATGCAATATGTGATTTTGTGTCATTGGTTGCACATTTAGGTCATTTTCGTCCTCCCTAGGCTTATTCTAATCCAATTAGGGTTTTTAACCAATCTTGTGCATCCAATATGTGATTTTGTGTCATTTTGTGTCATTGGTTGAACATTTAGATCATTTTCGTCCTCCCTAAGCTTATTCTAATCCAATTAGGGTTTTTAACCAATATTGTGCATCCAATATGTGATTTTGTGTCATTTTGTGTCATTGGTTGAACATTTAGGTCATTTTCGTCCTCCCTAGGCTTATTCTAATCCAATTAGGGTTTTTAACCAATCTTGTGCATCCAATATGTGATTTTGTGTCATTGGTTAAACATTTAGGTCATTTTCGTCCCCCTTAGGCTTATTCTAATCCAATTAGGGTTTTTAACCAATCTTGTGCATCCAATATGTGATTTTGTGTCATTGGTTGAACATTTAGGTCATTTTCTTCCTCCCTAGGCTTATTCTAATCCAATTAGGGTTTTTATCCAATCTTGTGCATCCAATATGTGATTTTGTGTCATTGGTTGAACATTTAGATCATTTTCGTCCTCCCTAGGCTTATTCTAATCCAATTAGGGTTTTTAACCAATCTTGTGCATCCAATATGTGATTTAGTGTCATTTTGTGTCATTGGTTGAACATTTAGGTCATTTTCGTCCTCCCTAGGCTTATTCTAATCCAATTAGGGTTTTTAACCAATCTTGTGCATCCAATATCTGATTTTGTGTCATTGGTTGAACATTTAGGTTATTTTCGTCCTCTCTAGGCTTATTCTAATCCAATTAGGGTTTTTAACCAATCTTGTGCATCCAATATGTGATTTTGTGTCATTTTGTGTCATTGGTTGAACATTTAGGTTATTTTCGTCCTCCCTAGGCTTTTTCTAATACAATTACGGTTTTTAACCAATCTTGTGCATCCAATATGTGATTTTGTGTCATTGGTTGAATATTTATGTCATTTTCGTCCTCCCTAGGCTTATTCTAATCCAATTAGGGTTTTTAACCAATCTAGTGCATGCAATATGTGATTTTGTGTCATTTTGTGTCATTGGTTGAACATTTAGGTCATTTTCGTCCTCCCTAGGCTTATTCTAATCCAATTAGGGATTTTAACCAATCTTGTGCATCCAATATCTGATTTTGTATCATTGGTTGAACATTTAGGTCATTTTCGTCCTCCCTAGGCTTATTCTAATCCAATTAGGGTTTTTAACCAATCTTGTGCATCCAATATGTGATTTTGTGTCATTTTGTGTCATTGGTTGAACATTTAGGTCATTTTCGTCTTCCCGAGGCTTATTCTAATCCAATTAGGGTTTTTAACCAATCTTGTGCATCCAATATGTGATTTTGTGTCATTTTGTGTCATTGGTTGAACATTTAGGTCATTTTCGTCCTCCCTAGGCTTATTCTAATCCAATTAGGGTTTTTAACCAATCTTGTGCATCCAATATGTGATTTTGTGTCATTATGTGTCATTGGTTGAACATTTAGGTCATTTTGGTCCTCCCTAGGCATATTCTAATCCAATTAGGGTTTTTAACCAATCTTGTGCATCCAATATGTGATTTTGTGTCATTTTGTGTCATTGGTTGAACATTTAGGTCATTTTCGTCCTCCCTAGGCTTATTCTAATCCAATTAGGGTTTTTAACCAATCTTGTGCATCCAATATGTGATTTTGTGTCATTTTGTGTCATTGGTTGAACATTTAGGTCATTTTCGTCCTCCCTAGGCTTATTCTAATCTAATTTGGGTTTTTAACCAATCTTGTGCATCCAATATGTGATTTTGTGTCATTTTGTGTCATTGGTTGAACATTTAGGTCATTTTCGTCCTCCCTAGGCTTATTCTAATCCAATTAGGGTTTTTAACCAATCTTGTGCATCCAATATGTGATTTTGTGTCATTTTGTGTCATTGGTTGAACATTTAGGTCATTTTCGTCCTCCCTAGGCTTATTCTAATCCAATTAGAGTTTTTAACCAATCTTGTGCATCCAATACGTGATTTTGTGTCATTTGTTGAACATTTAGGTCATTTTCGTCATCGCTATGCTTATTCTAATCCAATTAGGGTTTTTAACCAATCTTGTGCATCCAATATGTGATTTTGTGTCATTTTGTGTCATTGGTTGAACATTTAGGTCATTTTCGTCCTCCCTAGGCTTATTCTAATCCA
This sequence comes from Cicer yamashitae, assembly GCA_037974755.1. Taxonomy (NCBI): domain Eukaryota; kingdom Viridiplantae; phylum Streptophyta; class Magnoliopsida; order Fabales; family Fabaceae; genus Cicer; species Cicer yamashitae. Next base: position 29,618,481 of record JBBPBQ010000008.1, on the reverse strand, counting down.
ATTAGGGTTTTTAACCAATCTTGTGCATCCAATATGTGATTTTGTGTCATTTTGTGTCATTGGTTGAACATTTAGGTCATTTTTATCATTGCTAGGCTTATTCTAATCCAATTAGGGTTTTTAACCAATATTGGGCATCCAATATTTGATTTTGTGTCATTGGTTGCACATTTAGGTCATTTTCGTCCTCCCTAGGCTTATTCTAATCCAATTAGGGTTTTTAACCAATCTTGTGCATCCAATATGTGATTTTGTGTCATTTTGTGTCATTGGTTGAACATTTAGATCATTTTCGTCCTCCCTAAGCTTATTCTAATCCAATTAGGGTTTTTAACCAATATTGTGCATCCAATATGTGATTTTGTGTCATTTTGTGTCATTGGTTGAACATTTAGGTCATTTTCGTCCTCCCTAGGCTTATTCTAATCCAATTAGGGTTTTTAACCAATCTTGTGCATCCAATATGTGATTTTGTGTCATTGGTTAAACATTTAGGTCATTTTCGTCCCCCTTAGGCTTATTCTAATCCAATTAGGGTTTTTAACCAATCTTGTGCATCCAATATGTGATTTTGTGTCATTGGTTGAACATTTAGGTCATTTTCTTCCTCCCTAGGCTTATTCTAATCCAATTAGGGTTTTTATCCAATCTTGTACATCCAATATGTGATTTTGTGTCATTGGTTGAACATTTAGGTCATTTTCGTCCTCCCTAGGCTTATTCTAATCCAATTAGGGTTTTTAACCAATCTTGTGCATCCAATATGTGATTTTGTGTCATTTTGTGTCATTGGTTGAACATTTAGGTCATTTTCGTCCTCCCTAGGCTTATTCTAATCCAATTAGGGTTTTTAACCAATCTTGTGCATCCAATATGTGATTTTATGTCATTGGTTGAACATTTAGGTCATTTTCGTCCTCCATTGGGTTATTCTTATCCAATTAGGGTTTTTAACAAATCTAGTGCATCCAATATGTGATTATGTGTCATTTTGTATCATTGGTTGAACATTTAGGTCATTTTCGTCCTCCCTAGGCTTATTCGAATCCAATTAGGGTTTTTAACCAATCTTGTGCATCCAATATGTGATTTTGTGTCATTTTGTGTCATTGGTTGAACATTTAGACCATTTTCGTCCTCCCTAGGCTTATTCTAATCTAATTAGGGTTTTTAACCAATCTTGTGCATCCAATATGTGATTTTGTGTCATTTTGCGTCATTGGTTGAACATTTAGGTCATTATCATCCTCCCTAGGCTTATTCTAATCCAATTAGGGTTTTTAACCAATCTTGTGCTTCCAATATGTGATTTTGTGTCATTTTGTGTCATTGGTTGAACATTTAGGTCATTTTCGTCCTCCCTAGGCTTATTCTAATCCAAATAAGGTTTTTAACCAATCTTGTGCATC
>JBBPBQ010000008.1:29583669-29610122 GCA_037974755.1 Cicer yamashitae | reverse complement strand
GCTTATTCTATTCCAGTTAGGGTTTTTAACGAATCTTGTGCATCCAATAAGTTATTTTGTGTTATTGGTTGCACATTTAGGTCATTTTCGTACTCCCTAGGCTTATTCTAATCCAATTAGGGTTTTAACCAATCTTGTGCATCCAATAAGTGATTTTGTGTCATTGGTTGAATATTTAGGTCATTTTCGACCTCCCTAGGCTTATTCTAATCCAATTAGGGTTTTTAGCCAATCTTGTGCATCTAATAAGTAATTTTGTGTTATTGGTTGAACATTTATGTCATTTTCGTACTCCCTAGGCTTATTCTAATCCAATTAGGGTTTTTAACCAATCTTGTGCATCCAATAAGTGCGTTTCTGTCGTTGGTTGAGCATTTAGGTTATTTTCGTCATCCTTCGACTTATTCTAATCCAATTTGGATTTTTAACCAATCTTGTGCATCCAATAAGTGATTTTTTGCCCTTGGTTGTATATTTAGGTCATTTTCTTCCTCCCTAGGCTTATTCTAATCCAATGCAGGTTTTTAATCAATCTTGTGCATCCAATAAGTGATTTTGTTTCATTGGTTGAATATTTATGTCATTTTCGACCTCCCTAGGCTTATTCTAATCCAATTAGGGTTTTTAACCAATCTTGTGCATCCAATAAGTGATTTTGTGTTATTGGTTGCACATTTAGGCCATTTTCGTACTCCCTAGGCTTATTCTAATCCAATTTGGGTTTTTAACCAATCTTGTGCATCCAATAAGCGCGTTTGTTTCATTTGTTGAACATTTAGGTCATTTTCGTCCTCCCTAGGCTTATTCTAATCCAATTAGGGTTTTTAACCAATCTTGTGCATCCAATAAGTGATTTTGTGTTATTGGTTGCACATTTAGGTCATTTTCGTACTCCCTAGGCTTATTCTATTCCAATTAGGGTTTTTAACCAATCTTGTGCATCCAATAAGTTATTTTGTGTTATTGGTTGCACATTTAGGTCATTTTCGTACTCCCTAGGCTTATTCTATTCCATTTAGGGTTTTTAACCAATCTTGTGCATCCAATAAGTAATTTTGTGTCATTGGTTGAATATTTAGGTCATTTTCGACCTCCCTAGGCTTATTCTAATCCAATTAGGGTTTTTAGCCAATCTTGTGCATCTAATAAGTGATTTTGTGTTATTGGTTGAACATTTATGTCATTTTCGTACTCCCTAGGCTTATTCTAGTCCAATTAGGGTTTTTAACCAATCTTGTGCATCCAATCAGTGCGTTTGTGTCGTTGGTTGGGCATTTAGGTTATTTTCGTCATCCTTCGACTTATTCTAATCCAATTAGGATTTTTAACCAATCTTGTGCATCCAATAAATGATTTTGTGCCCTTGGTTGAATATTTAGGTCATTTTCTTCCTCCCTAGGCTTATTCTAATCCAATGCAGGTTTTTAATCAATCTTGTGCATCCAATAAGTGATTTTGTTTCATTGGTTGAATATTTATGTCATTTTCGACCTCCCTAGGCTTATTCTAATCCAATTAGGGTTTTTAACCAATCTTGTGCATCCAATAAGTTATTTTGTGTTATTGGTTGCACATTTAGGTCATTTTCGTACTCCCTAGGCTTATTCTAATCCAATTAGGGTTTTTAACCAATCTTGTGCATCCAATAAGTGCGTTTGTTTCATTTGTTGAACATTTAGGTCATTTTCGTCCTCCCTAGGCTTATTCTAATCCAATTAGGGTTTTTAACCAATCTTGTGCATCCAATAAGTGATTTTGTGTTATTGGTTGCACATTTAGGTCATTTTCGTACTCCCTAGGCGTATTCTATTCCAATTAGGGTTTTTAACCAATCTTGTGCATCCAATAAGTGATTTTGTGCCCTTGGTTGAACATTTAGGTCATTTTCTTCCTCCTTAGGCTTATTCTAATCCAATGCGGGTTTTAACAAATCTTGTGCATCCAATAAGTGATTTTGTGTCATTGGTTGAACATTTAGGTCAGTTTCGTCCTCCTTCGACATATTCTAATCCATCTAGGGTTTTTAACCAATCTTGTGCATCCAATAAGTGATTTTGTGCCCTTGGTTGAACATTTAGGTCATTTTCTTCCTCCCTAGGCTTATTCTAATTCAATGCGGGTTTTAACCAATCTTGTGCATCCAATAAGTGATTTTGTGTCATTGGTTGAATATTTAGGTCATTTTCGACCTCCCTAGGCTTATTCTAATCCAATTAGGGTTTTTAGCCAATCTTGTGCATCTAATAAGTGATTTTGTGTTATTGGTTGAACATTTATGTCATTTTCGTACTCCCTAGGCTTATTCTAATCCAATTAGGGTTTTTAACCAATCTTGTGCATCCAATAAGTGCGTTTGTGTCGTTGGTTGAGCATTTAGGTTATTTTCGTCATCCTTCGACTTATTCTAATCCAATTAGGATTTTTAACCAATCTTGTGCATCCAATAAGTGATTTTGTGCCCTTGGTTGAATATTTAGGTCATTTTCTTCCTCCCAAGGCTTATTCTAATCCAATGCAGGTTTTTAATCAATCTTGTGCATCCAATAAGTGATTTTGTTTCATTGGTTGAATATTTATGTCATTTTCGACCTCCCTAGGCTTATTCTAATCCAATTAGGGTTTTTAACCAATCTTGTGCATCCAATAAGTGATTTTGTGTTATTGGTTGCACATTTAGGTCATTTTCGTACTCCCTAGGCTTATTCTAATCCAATTAGGGTTTTTAACCAAACTTGTGCATCCAATAAGTGCGTTTGTTTCATTTGTTGAACATTTAGGTCATTTTCGTCCTCCCTAGGCTTATTCTAATCCAATTAGGGTTTTTAACCAATCTTGTGCATCCAATAAGTGATTTTGTGTTATTGGTTGCACATTTAGGTCATTTTCGTACTCCCTAGGCTTATTCTATTCCAATTAGGGTTTTTAACCAATCTTGTGCATCCAATAAGCGCGTTTGTTTCATTTGTTGAACATTTAGGTCATTTTCGTCCTCCCTAGGCTTATTCAAATCCAATTAGGGTTTTTAACCAATCTTGTGCATCCAATAAGTGATTTTCTGTTATTGGTTGCACATTTAGGTCATTTTTGTACTCCCTAGGCTTATTCTATTCCAATTAGGGTTTTTAACCAATCTTGTGCATCCAATAAGTGATTTCGTGCCCTTGGTAGAACATTTAGGTCATTTTCTTCTTCCCTAGGCTTATTCTAATCCAATGCGAGTTTTAACCAATCTTGTGCATCCAATAAGTGATTTTGTGTCATTGGTTGAAAATTTAGGTCATTTTCGACCTCCCTAGGCTTATTCTAATCCAATTAGGGTTTTTAGCCAATCTTGTGCATCTAATAAGTGATTTTGTGTTATTGGTTGAACATTTAGGTCATTTTCGTACTCCATAGGCTTATTCTAATCCAATTAGGGTTTTTAACCAATCTTGTGCATCCAACAAGTGCGTTTGTTTCATTGGTTGAACATTAAGGCATTTTCGTCCACCCTAGGCTTATTCTAATCCAATTAGGGTTTTTAACCAATCCTGTGCATCGAATAAGTGATTTTGTGTCATTGGTTGAACATTTAGGTCATTTTCGTCCTCCCTAGGCTTATTCAATTCCAATTAGGGTTTTTAACCAATCTTGTGCATCCAATAAGTGATTTTGTGTCATTGGTTGAACATTTAGGTCATTTTCGTCCTCCCTAGGCTTATTCTATTCCAATTAGGGTTTTTAACCAATCTTGTGCATCTAATAAGTGTGTTTCGGTCATTGATTGAACATTTAGGTCATTTTCGTCCTCGTTAGGCTTATTCTAATCCAATTTGGGTTTTTAACCAATCTTCTGCATCCAATATGTAATTTTGTGTCATTAGTTGAACATTTAGGTCATTTTCGTCATGCTTCGACTTATCCTAAAACAATTAGGGTTTTTAACCAATCTTGTGCATCCAATAAGTGATTTTGTGTCATTGGTTCAACAGTTAGGTTATTTTCGTCCTCCCTAGGCTTATTCTATTCTAATTAGGGTTTTTCACCAATCTTGTGCATCCAATAAGTGATTTTGTGTCATTGGATTAACATTTAGGTCATTTTCGTCGTCCCTAGGCTTATTCGAATCCAATTAGGGTTTTTAACCAATCTTGTGCATCCAATAAGCGATTTTGTGTCTTTGGTTGAACATTTAGGTCATTTTCGTCCACCTTCGGCTTATTCAAATCCAATTTAGGTTTTTAACCAATCTTGTGCATCCAATAATTGCGTTTGTGTGATTGGTTGAACATTAAGGTCATTTTCGTCCTCCCTAGGCTTATTCTAATCTAATTTGGGTTTTTAACCAATCCTGTGCATCCAATATGTGATTTTCTGTCATTTGTTGAACATTTAGGTCATTTTCGTCCTCCCTAGGCTTATTCTAATCCTATTAGAGTTTTTAACCAATCTTGTGCATCCAATAAGTGATTTTGTGTCATTGGTTGAATATTTAGGTCATTTTCGTGCACCCTAGGCTTATTCAAATCCAATTAAATCTTGGGCATCCAATAAGTGATTTTGTGTAATTGGTTGAACATTTAGGTCATTTTGGTCCTCCCTAGGCTTATTCTAATCCAATTAGAGTTTTTAACCAATCTTGTGCATCCAATAAGTGCGTTTGTGACGTTGGTTGAGCATTTAGGTCATTTTCGTCATCCTTCGACTTATTCTAATCCAATTAGGATTTTTAACCAATCTTGTGCATCCAATAAGTGATTTTGTGCCCTTGGTTGCATATTTAGGTCATTTTCTTCCTCCCTAGGCTTATTCTAATCCAATGCAGGTTTTTAACCAATCTTGTGCATCCAATAAGTGATTTTGTGTCATTGGTTGAATATTTATGTCATTTTCGACCTCCCTAGACTTATTCTAATCCAACTAGGGTTTTTAACCAATCTTGTGCATCCAATAAGTGATTTTGTGTTATTTGTTGCACATTTACGTCATTTTCGTACTCCCTGGGCTTATTCTAATCCAATTAGGGTTTTTAACCAATCTTGTGCATCCAATAAGTGCGTTTGTTTCATTGGTTGAACATTTAGGTCATTTTCGTCCTCCCTAGGCTTATTCTAATCCAATTAGTGATATTAACCAATCATGTGCATCGAATAAGTGATTTTGTATCTTTGGTTGAATATTTAGGTCATTTTCGTCCTCCTTATGTTTGTTCTATTCCAATTAGGGTTTTTAACCAATCTTGTGTATCCAATAAGTGATTTTGTGTCATTGGTTGAACATTTAGGTCAGTTTCGTCCTCCTTCGACTTATTCTAATCCAATTAGGGTTTTTAGCCAATCTTGTGCATCCAATAAGTGATTTTGTGCCCTTGGCTGAACATTTAGGTCATTTTCTTCCTCCCTAGGCTTATTCTAATCCAATTAGGGTTTTTAACCAATCTTGTGCATCCAATAAGTGCGTTTGTGTCGTTGGTTGAGCATTTAGGTTATTTTCGTCATCCTTCGACTTATTCTAATCCAATTAGGATTTTTAACCAATCTTGTGCATCCAATAAGTGATTTTGTGCCCTTGGTTGAATATTTAGGTCATTTTCTTCCTCCCAAGGCTTATTCTAATCCAATGCAGGTTTTTAATCAATCTTGTGCATCCAATAAGTGATTTTGTTTCATTGGTTGAATATTTATGTCATTTTCGACCTCCCTAGGCTTATTCTAATCCAATTAGGGTTTTTAACCAATCTTGTGCATCCAATAAGTGATTTTGTGTTATTGGTTGCACATTTAGGTCATTTTCGTACTCCCTAGGCTTATTCTATTCCAATTAGGGTTTTTAACCAATCTTGTGCATCCAATAAATGATTTTGTGCCCTTGGTTGAACATTTAGGTCATTTTCTTCCTCCTTAGGCTTATTCTAATCCAATGCGGGTTTTAACAAATCTTGTGCATCCAATAAGTGATTTTGTGTCATTGGTTGAACATTTAGGTCAGTTTCGTCCTCCTTCGACATATTCTAATCCATCTAGGGTTTTTAACCAATCTTGTGCATCCAATAAGTGATTTTGTGCCCTTGGTTGAACATTTAGGTCATTTTCTTCCTCCCTAGGCTTATTCTAATTCAATGCGGGTTTTAACCAATCTTGTGCATCCAATAAGTGATTTTGTGTCATTGGTTGAATATTTAAGTCATTTTCGACCTCCCTAGGCTTATTCTAATCCAATTAGGGGTTTTAGCCAATCTTGTGCATCTAATAAGTGATTTTGTGTTATTGGTTGAACATTTATGTCATTTTCGTACTCCCTAGGCTTATTCTAATCCAATTAGGGTTTTTAACCAATCTTGTGCATCCAATAAGTGCGTTTGTGTCGTTGGTTGAGCATTTAGGTTATTTTCGTCATCCTTCGACTTATTCTAATCCAATTAGGATTTTTAACCAATCTTGTGCATCCAATAAGTGATTTTGTGCCCTTGGTTGAATATTTAGGTCATTTTCTTCCTCCCTAGGCTTATTCTAATCCAATGCAGGTTTTTAATCAATCTTGTGCATCCAATAAGTGATTTTGTTTCATTGGTTGAATATTTATGTCATTTTCGACCTCCCTAAGCTTATTCTATTCCAGTTAGGGTTTTTAACGAATCTTGTGCATCCAATAAGTTATTTTGTGTTATTGGTTGCACATTTAGGTCATTTTCGTACTCCCTAGGCTTATTCTAATCCAATTAGGGTTTTAACCAATCTTGTGCATCCAATAAGTGATTTTGTGTCATTGGTTGAATATTTAGGTCATTTTCGACCTCCCTAGGCTTATTCTAATCCAATTAGGGTTTTTAGCCAATCTTGTGCATCTAATAAGTGATTTTGTGTTATTGGTTGAACATTTATGTCATTTTCGTACTCCCTAGGCTTATTCTAATCCAATTAGGGTTTTTAACCAATCTTGTGCATCCAATAAGTGCGTTTCTGTCGTTGGTTGAGCATTTAGGTTATTTTCGTCATCCTTCGACTTATTCTAATCCAATTAGGATTTTTAACCAATCTTGTGCATCCAATAAGTGATTTTGTGCCCTTGGTTGTATATTTAGGTCATTTTCTTCCTCCCTAGGCTTATTCTAATCCAATGCAGGTTTTTAATCAATCTTGTGCATCCAATAAGTGATTTTGTTTCATTGGTTGAATATTTATGTCATTTTCGACCTCCCTAGGCTTATTCTAATCCAATTAGGGTTTTTAACCAATCTTGTGCATCCAATAAGTGATTTTGTGTTATTGGTTGCACATTTAGGCCATTTTCGTACTCCCTAGGCTTATTCTAATCCAATTTGGGTTTTTAACCAATCTTGTGCATCCAATAAGCGCGTTTGTTTCATTTGTTGAACATTTAGGTCATTTTCGTCCTCCCTAGGCTTATTCTAATCCAATTAGGGTTTTTAACCAATCTTGTGCATCCAATAAGTGATTTTGTGTTATTGGTTGCACATTTAGGTCATTTTCGTACTCCCTAGGCTTATTCTATTCCAATTAGGGTTTTTAACCAATCTTGTGCATCCAATAAGTGATTTCGTGCCCTTGGTAGAACATTTAGGTCATTTTCTTCTTCCCTAGGCTTATTCTAATCCAATGCGAGTTTTAACCAATCTTGTGCATCCAATAAGTGATTTTGTGTCATTGGTTGAAAATTTAGGTCATTTTCGACCTCCCTAGGCTTATTCTAATCCAATTAGGGTTTTTAGCCAATCTTGTGCATCTAATAAGTGATTTTGTGTTATTGGTTGAACATTTAGGTCATTTTCGTACTCCATAGGCTTATTCTAATCCAATTACGGTTTTTAACCAATCTTGTGCATCCAATAAGTGCGTTTGTTTCATTGGTTGAACATTAAGGCATTTTCGTCCACCCTAGGCTTATTCTAATCCAATTAGGGTTTTTAACCAATCCTGTGCATCGAATAAGTGATTTTGTGTCATTGGTTGAACATTTAGGTCATTTTCGTCCTCCCTAGGCTTATTTTATTCCAATTAGGGTTTTTAACCAATCTTGTGCATCCAATAAGTGATTTTGTGTCATTGGTTGAACATTTAGGTCATTTTCGTCCTCCCTAGGCTTATTCTATTCCAATTAGGGTTTTTAACCAATCTTGTGCATCTAATAAGTGTGTTTCGGTCATTGATTGAACATTTAGGTCATTTTCGTCCTCCTTAGGCTTATTCTAATCCAATTTGGGTTTTTAACCAATCTTGTGCATCCAATATGTAATTTTGTGTCATTAGTTGAACATTTAGGTCATTTTCGTCATGCTTCGACTTATCCTAATACAATTAGGGTTTTTAACCAATCTTGTGCATCCAATAAGTGATTTTGTGTCATTGGTTGAACAGTTAGGTTATTTTCGTCCTCCCTAGGCTTATTCTATTCTAATTAGGGTTTTTCACCAATCTTGTGCATCCAATAAGTGATTTTGTGTCATTGGATTAACATTTAGGTCATTTTCGTCGTCCCTAGGCTTATTCGAATCCAATTAGGGTTTTTAACCAATCTTGTGCATCCAATAAGCGATTTTGTGTCTTTGGTTGAACATTTAGGTCATTTTCGTCCACCTTCGGCTTATTCTAATCCAATTTAGGTTTTTAACCAATCTTGTGCATCCAATAAATGCGTTTGTGTGATTTGTTGAACATTAAGATCATTTTCGTCCTCCCTAGGCTTATTCTAATCTAATTTGGGTTTTTAACCAATCCTGTGCATCCAATATGTGATTTTCTGTCATTTTTTGAACATTTAGGTCATTTTCGTCCTCCCTAGGCTTATTCTAATCCTATTAGGGTTTTTAACCAATCTTGTGCATCCAATAAGTGATTTTGTGTCATTGGTTGAATATTTAGGTCATTTTCGTGCACCCTAGGCTTATTCAAATCCAATTAAATCTTGGGCATCCAATAAGTGATTTTGTGTAATTGGTTGAACATTTTGGTCATTTTGGTCCTCCCTAGGCTTATTCCAATCCAATTAGAGTTTTTAACCAATCTTGTGCATCCAATAAGTGCGTTTGTGATGTTGGTTGAGCATTTAGGTCATTTTCGTCATCCTTCGACTTATTCTAATCCAATTAGGATTTTTAACCAATCTTGTGCATCCAATAAGTGATTTTGTGCCCTTGGTTGCATATTTAGGTCATTTTCTTCCTCCCTAGGCTTATTCTAATCCAATGCAGGTTTTTAACCAATCTTGTGCATCCAATAAGTGATTTTGTGTCATTGGTTGAATATTTATGTTATTTTCGACCTCCCTAGACTTATTCTAATCCAACTAGGGTTTTTAACCAATCTTGTGCATCCAATAAGTGATTTTGTGTTATTTGTTGCACATTTACGTCATTTTCGTACTCCCTGGGCTTATTCTAATCCAATTAGGGTTTTTAACCAATCTTGTGCATCCAATAAGTGCGTTTGTTTCATTGGTTGAACATTTAGGTCATTTTCGTCCTCCCTAGGCTTATTCTAATCCAATTAGTGTTATTAACCAATCCTGTGCATCGAATAAGTGATTTTGTATATTTGGTTGAACATTTAGGTCATTTTCTTCCTCCTTATGTTTATTCTATTCCAATTAGGGTTTTTAACCAATCTTGTGCATCCAATAAGTGATTTCGTGCCCTTGGTAGAACATTTAGGCCATTTTCTTCTTCCCTAGGCTTATTCTAATCCAATGCGAGTTTTAACCAATCTTGTGCATCCAATAAGTGATTTTGTGTCATTGGTTGAAAATTTAGGTCATTTTCGACCTCCCTAGGCTTATTCTAATCCAATTAGGGTTTTTAGCCAATCTTGTGCATCTAATAAGTGATTTTGTGTTATTGGTTGAACATTTAGGTCATTTTCGTACTCCCTAGGCTTATTCCAGTCCAATTAGGGTTTTTAACCAATCTTGTGCATCCAATAAGTGATTTTGTTTCATTGGTTGAATATTTATGTCATTTTCGACCTCCCTAGGCTTATTCTAATCCAATTAGGGTTTTTAACCAATCTTGTGCATCCAATAAGTTATTTTGTGTTATTGGTTGCACATTTAGGTCATTTTCGTACTCCCTAGGCTTATTCTAATCCAATTAGGGTTTTTAACCAATCTCTTGCATCCAATAAGTGCGTTTGTTTCATTTGTTGAACATTTAGATCATTTTCGTCCTCCCTAGGCTTATTCTAATCCAATTAGGGTTTTTAACCAATCTTGTGCATCCAATAAGTGCGTTTGTTTCATTTGTTGAACATTTAGGTCATTTTCGTCCTCCCTAGGCTTATTCTAATCCAATTAGGGTTTTTAACCAATCTTGTGCATCCAATAAGTGATTTTGTGTTATTGGTTGCACATTTAGGTCATTTTCGTACTCCCTAGGCTTATTCTATTCCAATTAGGGTTTTTAACCAATCTTGTGCATCCAATAAATGATTTTGTGCCCTTGGTTGAACATTTAGGTAATTTTCTTCCTCCTTAGGCTTATTCTAATCCAATGCGGGTTTTAACAAATCTTGTGCATCCAATAAGTGATTTTGTGTCATTGGTTGAACATTTAGGTCAGTTTCGTCCTCCTTCGACATATTCTAATCCATCTAGGGTTTTTAACCAATCTTGTGCATCCAATAAGTGATTTTGTGCCCTTGGTTGAACATTTAGGTCATTTTCTTCCTCCCTAGGCTTATTCTAATTCAATGCGGGTTTTAACCAATCTTGTGCATCCAATAAGTGATTTTGTGTCATTGGTTGAATATTTAAGTCATTTTCGACCTCCCTAGGCTTATTCTAATCCAATTAGGGGTTTTAGCCAATCTTGTGCATCTAATAAGTGATTTTGTGTTATTGGTTGAACATTTATGTCATTTTCGTACTCCCTAGGCTTATTCTAATCCAATTAGGGTTTTTAACCAATCTTGTGCATCCAATAAGTGCGTTTGTGTCGTTGGTTGAGCATTTAGGTTATTTTCGTCATCCTTCGACTTATTCTAATCCAATTAGGATTTTGAACCAATCTTGTGCATCCAATAAGTGATTTTGTGCCCTTGGTTGAATATTTAGGTCATTTTCTTCCTCCCTAGGCTTATTCTAATCCAATGCAGGTTTTTAATCAATCTTGTGCATCCAATAAGTGATTTTGTTTCATTGGTTGAATATTTATGTCATTTTCGACCTCCCTAAGCTTATTCTATTCCAGTTAGGGTTTTTAACGAATCTTATGCATCCAATAAGTTATTTTGTGTTATTGGTTGCACATTTAGGTCATTTTCGTACTCCATAGGCTTATTCTAATCCAATTAGGGTTTTAACCAATCTTGTGCATCCAATAAGTGATTTTGTGTCATTGGTTGAATATTTAGGTCATTTTCGACCTCCCTAGGCTTATTCTAATCCAATTAGGGTTTTTAGCCAATCTTGTGCATCTAATAAGTGATTTTGTGTTATTGGTTGAACATTTATGTCATTTTCGTACTCCCTAGGCTTATTCTAATCCAATTAGGGTTTTTAACCAATCTTGTGCATCCAATAAGTGCGTTTCTGTCGTTGGTTGAGCATTTAGGTTATTTTCGTCATCCTTCGACTTATTCTAATCCAATTAGGATTTTTAACCAATCTTGTGCATCCAATAAGTGATTTTGTGCCCTTGGTTGTATATTTAGGTCATTTTCTTCCTCCCTAGGCTTATTCTAATCCAATGCAGGTTTTTAATCAATCTTGTGCATCCAATAAGTGATTTTGTTTCATTGGTTGAATATTTATGTCATTTTCGACCTCCCTAGGCTTATTCTAATCCAATTAGGGTTTTTAACCAATCTTGTGCATCCAATAAGTGATTTTGTGTTATTGGTTGCACATTTAGGCCATTTTCGTACTCCCTAGGCTTATTCTAATCCAATTTGGGTTTTTAACCAATCTTGTGCATCCAATAAGCGCGTTTGTTTCATTTGTTGAACATTTAGGTCATTTTCGTCCTCCCTAGGCTTATTCTAATCCAATTAGGGTTTTTAACCAATCTTGTGCATCCAATAAGTGATTTTGTGTTATTGGTTGCACATTTAGGTCATTTTCGTACTCCCTAGGCTTATTCTATTCCAATTAGGGTTTTTAACCAATCTTGTGCATCCAATAAGTGATTTCGTGCCCTTGGTAGAACATTTAGGTCATTTTCTTCTTCCCTAGGCTTATTCTAATCCAATGCGAGTTTTAACCAATCTTGTGCATCCAATAAGTGATTTTGTGTCATTGGTTGAAAATTTAGGTCATTTTCGACCTCCCTAGGCTTATTCTAATCCAATTAGGGTTTTTAGCCAATCTTGTGCATCTAATAAGTGATTTTGTGTTATTGGTTGAACATTTAGGTCATTTTCGTACTCCATAGGCTTATTCTAATCCAATTAGGGTTTTTAACCAATCTTGTGCATCCAACAAGTGCGTTTGTTTCATTGGTTGAACATTAAGGCATTTTCGTCCACCCTAGGCTTATTCTAATCCAATTAGGGTTTTTAACCAATCCTGTGCATCGAATAAGTGATTTTGTGTCATTGGTTGAACATTTAGGTCATTTTCGTCCTCCCTAGGCTTATTCAATTCCAATTAGGGTTTTTAACCAATCTTGTGCATCCAATATGTAATTTTGTGTCATTAGTTGAACATTTAGGTCATTTTCGTCATGCTTCGACTTATCCTAATACAATTAGGGTTTTTAACCAATCTTGTGCATCCAATAAGTGTATTTGTGTCATTGGTTGAACAGTTAGGTTATTTTCGTCCTCCCTAGGCTTATTCTATTCTAATTAGGGTTTTTCACCAATCTTGTGCATCCAATAAGTGATTTTGTGTCATTGGATTAACATTTAGGTCATTTTCGTCGTCCCTAGGCTTATTCGAATCCAATTAGGGTTTTTAACCAATCTTGTGCATCCAATAAGCGATTTTGTGTCTTTGGTTGAACATTTAGGTCATTTTCGTCCACCTTCGGCTTATTCTAATCCAATTTAGGTTTTTAACCAATCTTGTGCATCCAATAAATGCGTTTGTGTGATTGGTTGAACATTAAGATCATTTTCGTCCCCCCTAGGCTTATTCTAATCTAATTTGGGTTTTTAACCAATCCTGTGCATCCAATATGTGATTTTCTGTCATTTTTTGAACATTTAGGTCATTTTCGTCCTCCCTAGGCTTATTCTAATCCTATTAGGGTTTTTAACCAATCTTGTGCATCCAATAAGTGATTTTGTGTCATTGGTTGAATATTTAGGTCATTTTCGTGCACCCTAGGCTTATTCAAATCCAATTAAATCTTGGGCATCCAATAAGTGATTTTGTGTAATTGGTGGAACATTTTGGTCATTTTGGTCCTCCCTAGGCTTATTCCAATCCAATTAGAGTTTTTAACCAATCTTGTGCATCCAATAAGTGCGTTTGTGACGTTGGTTGAGCATTTAGGTCATTTTCGTCATCCTTCGACTTATTCTAATCCAATTAGGATTTTTAACCAATCTTGTGCATCCAATAAGTGATTTTGTGCCCTTGGTTGCATATTTAGGTCATTTTCTTCCTCCCTAGGCTTATTCTAATCCAATGCAGGTTTTTAACCAATCTTGTGCATCCAATAAGTGATTTTGTGTCATTGGTTGAATATTTATGTTATTTTCGACCTCCCTAGACTTATTCTAATCTAACTAGGGTTTTTAACCAATCTTGTGCATCCAATAAGTGATTTTGTGTTATTTGTTGCACATTTACGTCATTTTCGTACTCCCTGGGCTTATTCTAATCCAATTAGGGTTTTTAACCAATCTTGTGCATCCAATAAGTGCGTTTGTTTCATTGGTTGAACATTTAGGGCATTTTCGTCCTCCCTAGGCTTATTCTAATCCAATTAGTGTTATTAACCAATCCTGTGCATCGAATAAGTGATTTTGTATCTTTGGTTGAACATTTAGGTCTTTTTCGTCCTCCTTATGTTTATTCTATTCCAATTAGGGTTTTTAACCAATCTTGTGCATCCAATAAGTGATTTTGTGTCATTGGTTGAACATTTAGGTCAGTTTCGTCCTCCTTCGACTTATTCTAATCCAATTAGGGTTCTTAGCCAATCTTGTGCACACAATAAGTGATTTTGAGCCCTTGGCTGAACATTTAGGTCATTTTCTTCCTCCCTAGGCTTATTCTAATCCAATGCGGGTTTTAACCAATCTTGTGCATCCAATAAGTGATTTTGTGTCATTGGTTGAATATTTAGGTCATTTTCGACCTCCCTAGGCTTATTCTAATCCAATTAGGGTTTCTAACCAATCTTGTGCATCTAATAAGTGATTTTGTGTTATTGGTTGAACATTTAGGTCATTTTCGTACTCCCTAGGCTTATTCTACTCCAATTAGGGTTCTTAACCAATCTTGTGCATCCAATAAGTGCGTTTGTTTCATTGGTTGAACATTAAGGCATTTTCGTCCTCCCTAGGCTTATTCTATTCCAATTAGGGTTTTTAACCAATCTTGTGCATCTAATAAGTGTGTTTGTTTCATTGGTTGAACATTTAGGTCATTTTCGTCCTCCCAAGGCTTATTCTAATCCAATTAGGGTTTTTAACTAATCTTGTGCATCCAATATGTAATTTTGTGTCATTAGTTGAACATTTAGGTCATTTTCGTCATGCTTCGACTTATCCTAATAAAATTAGGGTTTTTAACCAATCTTGTGCATCCAACAAGTGATTTGGTGTCATTGGCTGAACAGTTAGGTCATTTTCGTCCTCCTTAGGCTTATTCTATTATAATTACGGTTTTTCACCAATCATGTGTATCCAATAAGTGATTTTGTGTCATTGGTTGAATATTTAGGTCATTTTCGACCTCCCTAGGCTTATTCTAATCCAATTAGGGTTTTTAACCAATCTTGTGCATCTAATAAGTGATTTTGTGTTATTGGTTGAACATTAAGGTCATTTTCGTACTCCCTAGGCTTATTCTACTCCAATTAGGGTTTTTAACCAATCTTGTGCATCCAATAAGTGCGTTTGTTTCATTGGTTGAACATTAAGGCATTTTCGTCCTCCCTAGGCTTATTCTAATCCAATTAGGGTTTTTAACCAATCTTGTGCATCCAATAAGTGTGTTTGTTTCATTGGTTGAACATTTAGGTCATTTTCGTCCTTCCTAGGCTTATTCTTATCCAATTTGGGTTTTTAACCAATCTTGTGCATCCAATATGTAATTTTGTGTCATTAGTTGAACATTTAGGTCATTTTCATCATGCTTCGACTTATCCTAATACAACTAGGGTTTTTAACCAATCTTGTGCATCCAATAAGTGATTTGGTGTCATTGGTTGAACAGTTAGGTCATTTTCGTCCTCCTTCGGCTTATTCTATTCTAATTAGGGTTTTTCACCAATCTTGTGTATCCAATAAGTGATTTTGTGTCATTGGATTAACATTTAGGTCATTTTCGTCGTCCCTAGGCTTATTCTAATCCAATTAGGGTTTTTAACCAATCTTGTGCATCCAATAAGCGATTTTGTGTCATTGGTTGAACATTTAGGTCATTTTCGTCCACCTTCGGCTTATTCTAATCCAAATTGGGTGTTTAACCAATCTTGTTCATCGAATAATTGCGTTTGGGTGATTGGTTGAACATTATGTTCATTTTCGTCCTCCCTAGGCTTATTCTAATCCTATTAGGGTTTTTAAACAATCTTGTGCATCCAATAAGTGATTTTGTGTCATTGGTTGAATTTTTAGGTCATTTTCGTGCACCCTAGGCTTATTCGAATCCAATTAGGGTTCTTAACCAATCTTGTGCATCCAATAAGTGATTTTGTGTAATTGGTTGAACATTTAGGTCATTTTGGTCGTCCCTAGGCTTATTCTAATCCAATTATAGTTTTTAACCAATCTTGTGCATCCAATAAGTGTGTTTGTGTCGTTGGTTTATCATTTAGGTTATTTTCGTCATCCTTCGACTTATTCTAATTCAAGTAGGATTTTCAACCAATCTAGTCCATCCAATAAGTGATTTTGTACCCTTGGTTGAATATTTAGGTCATTTTCTTCCTCCCTAGGCTTATTCTAATCCAATGCAGGTTTTCAACCAATCTTGTGTCATTGGTTGAATATTTAGGTCATTTTCGACCTCCTTAGGCTTATTTTATTCTAATTAGGGTTTTTAACCAATCTTGTGCATCCAATAAGTGATTTTGTGTCATTGGTTGAATATTTAGGTCATTTTCGTTCTCCTTAGGCTTATTCTAATCCAATTAGGGTTTTTAACCATCTTGTGCATCCAATAAGTGATTTTGTGTTATTGGTTGAACATTTAGGTCATTTTCGTACTCCCTAGGTTTTTTCTAATCCAATTACGGTTATTAACCAATCTTGTGCATCCAATAAGTGCGTTTGTTTCATTGGTTGAACTTTTAGTTCATTTTTGTCCTCCCTAGGCTTATTCTAATCCAATTAGTTTTTTTAACCAATGCTGTGCATCGAATCAGTGATTTTGTGTCATTGGTTGAACATTTAGGTTACTTTCGTCCTGCCTAGGTTTATTCTATTCCAATTAGGGTTTTTAACCAATCTTGTGCAACCAATAAGTGATTTTGTGTCATTGGTTGAATATTTAGGTAATTTTCGTGCACCCTAGGCTTATTCAAATCCAATTAGGATTTTTAACCAATCTGGTGCAACCAATAAGTGATTTTGTGTCATTGGTTGAACATTTAGGTCAGTTTCGTGCTCCCTAGGCTTAATCAATTCCAATTAGGGTTTTTAACCAATCTTGTGCATCCAATAATTTCGTTTGTGTGATTGGTTGAACATTAAGGTCATTTTCGTCGCCCCTAGGCTTATTCTAATCCAATTAGGGTTTTTAAACAATCTTGTGCATCCAATAAGTGATTTTGTGTCATTGGTTGAACATTTAGGTCATTTTCGTCCACGTTCGATTTATTCTAATCCAATTAGGGTTTTTAACCAATCTTGTGCATCCAATAATTGCGTTTGTGTGATTGGTTGAACATTAATGTCATTTGCGTCGTCCCTAGGCTTATTCTAATCCAATTTGGGTTTTTAACCAATCTTGTGCATCCAATATGTGATTTTCTGTCATTGGTTGAACATTTAGGTCATTTTCGTCCTCCTTAGGCTTATTCTAATCCTATTAGGCTTTTTAAACAATCTTGTGCATCCAATAAGTGATTTTGTGTCATTGGTTGAATATGAAGGTCATTTTCGTGCACCCTAGGCTTATTGAAACCCAATTAGGGTTTTTAACCAATCTTGTGCATCCAATAAGTGATTTTGTGTAATTGGTTGAACATTTAGGTCATTTTGGTCCTCCCTAGGCTTATTCTAATCCAATTAGAGTTTTTAACCAATCTTGTGCATCCAATAAGTGCGTTTGTGTCGTTGGTTGATCATTTAGGTCATTTTCGTCATCCTTCGACTTATTCTAATCCAATTAGGGTTTTTAACCAATCTTGCGCATCCAATAAGTGATTTTGTGTCCTTGGTTGAACATTTAGGTCATTTTCTTCCTCCCTAGGCTTATTCTAATCCAATTAGGGTTTTTAACCAATCTTGTGCATCCAATAAGTGATTTTGTGTTATTGGTTGAACATTTAGGTTATTTTCGTACTCCCTAGGCTTATTCTAATCCAATTAGGGTTTTTAACCAATCTTGTGCATCCAATAAGTGATTTTGTGTCATTGGATTAACATTTCGGTCATTTTCGTCGTCCCTAGGCTTATTCTAATCCAATTAGGGTTTTTAACCAATCTTGTGCATCCAATAAGTGCGTTTGTTTCATTGGTTGAATATTTAGGTCATTTTCGTCCTCCCTAGGCTTATTCTATTCTAATTAGGGTTTTTAACCAATCTTGTGCATCCGATAAGTGATTTTGTGTCATTGGATTAACATTTAGGTCATTTTCGTCGTCCCTAGGCTTATTCTAATCCAATTAGGGTTTTTAACCAATCTTGTGCATCCAATAAGTGATTTTGTGTCATTGGTTGAACATTTAGGTCATTTTCGTCCTCCCTAGGCTTATTCTAATCCAATTAGGGTTTTTAACCAATATTGTGCATCCAATATGTGATTTTGTGTGATTGGTTGAACAATTGTGTCATTTTCGTCCTCCCTAGGCTTATTCTAATCCAATTAGGGTTTTTAACCAATCTTGTGCATCCAATAAGTGATTTTGTGTCATTGGTTGAACATTTAGGTCATTTTCGTCCTCCCTAGGCTTATTCTATTCCAATTAGGGTTTTTAACCAATCTTGTGCATCCAATAAGTGATTTTGTGTCATTGGTTGAACATTTAGGTCATTTTCGTCCTCCCTAGGCTTATTCTATTCCAATTAGGGTTTTTAACCAATCTTGTGCATCTAATAAGTGTGTTTCGGTCATTGATTGAACATTTAGGTCATTTTCGTCCTCCTTAGGCTTATTCTAATCCAATTTGGGTTTTTAACCAATCTTGTGCATCCAATATGTAATTTTGTGTCATTAGTTGAACATTTAGGTCATTTTCGTCATGCTTCGACTTATCCTAATACAATTAGGGTTTTTAACCAATCTTGTGCATCCAATAAGTGATTTTGTGTCATTGGTTGAACAGTTAGGTTATTTTCGTCCTCCCTAGGCTTATTCTATTCTAATTAGGGTTTTTCACCAATCTTGTGCATCCAATAAGTGATTTTGTGTCATTGGATTAACATTTAGGTCATTTTCGTCGTCCCTAGGCTTATTCGAATCCAATTAGGGTTTTTAACCAATCTTGTGCATCCAATAAGCGATTTTGTGTCTTTGGTTGAACATTTAGGTCATTTTCGTCCACCTTCGGCTTATTCTAATCCAATTTAGGTTTTTAACCAATCTTGTGCATCCAATAAATGCGTTTGTGTGATTTGTTGAACATTAAGATCATTTTCGTCCTCCCTAGGCTTATTCTAATCTAATTTGGGTTTTTAACCAATCCTGTGCATCCAATATGTGATTTTCTGTCATTTTTTGAACATTTAGGTCATTTTCGTCCTCCCTAGGCTTATTCTAATCCTATTAGGGTTTTTAACCAATCTTGTGCATCCAATAAGTGATTTTGTGTCATTGGTTGAATATTTAGGTCATTTTCGTGCACCCTAGGCTTATTCAAATCCAATTAAATCTTGGGCATCCAATAAGTGATTTTGTGTAATTGGTTGAACATTTTGGTCATTTTGGTCCTCCCTAGGCTTATTCCAATCCAATTAGAGTTTTTAACCAATCTTGTGCATCCAATAAGTGCGTTTGTGATGTTGGTTGAGCATTTAGGTCATTTTCGTCATCCTTCGACTTATTCTAATCCAATTAGGATTTTTAACCAATCTTGTGCATCCAATAAGTGATTTTGTGCCCTTGGTTGCATATTTAGGTCATTTTCTTCCTCCCTAGGCTTATTCTAATCCAATGCAGGTTTTTAACCAATCTTGTGCATCCAATAAGTGATTTTGTGTCATTGGTTGAATATTTATGTTATTTTCGACCTCCCTAGACTTATTCTAATCCAACTAGGGTTTTTAACCAATCTTGTGCATCCAATAAGTGATTTTGTGTTATTTGTTGCACATTTACGTCATTTTCGTACTCCCTGGGCTTATTCTAATCCAATTAGGGTTTTTAACCAATCTTGTGCATCCAATAAGTGCGTTTGTTTCATTGGTTGAACATTTAGGTCATTTTCGTCCTCCCTAGGCTTATTCTAATCCAATTAGTGTTATTAACCAATCCTGTGCATCGAATAAGTGATTTTGTATATTTGGTTGAACATTTAGGTCATTTTCTTCCTCCTTATGTTTATTCTATTCCAATTAGGGTTTTTAACCAATCTTGTGCATCCAATAAGTGATTTCGTGCCCTTGGTAGAACATTTAGGCCATTTTCTTCTTCCCTAGGCTTATTCTAATCCAATGCGAGTTTTAACCAATCTTGTGCATCCAATAAGTGATTTTGTGTCATTGGTTGAAAATTTAGGTCATTTTCGACCTCCCTAGGCTTATTCTAATCCAATTAGGGTTTTTAGCCAATCTTGTGCATCTAATAAGTGATTTTGTGTTATTGGTTGAACATTTAGGTCATTTTCGTACTCCCTAGGCTTATTCCAGTCCAATTAGGGTTTTTAACCAATCTTGTGCATCCAATAAGTGATTTTGTTTCATTGGTTGAATATTTATGTCATTTTCGACCTCCCTAGGCTTATTCTAATCCAATTAGGGTTTTTAACCAATCTTGTGCATCCAATAAGTTATTTTGTGTTATTGGTTGCACATTTAGGTCATTTTCGTACTCCCTAGGCTTATTCTAATCCAATTAGGGTTTTTAACCAATCTCTTGCATCCAATAAGTGCGTTTGTTTCATTTGTTGAACATTTAGATCATTTTCGTCCTCCCTAGGCTTATTCTAATCCAATTAGGGTTTTTAACCAATCTTGTGCATCCAATAAGTGCGTTTGTTTCATTTGTTGAACATTTAGGTCATTTTCGTCCTCCCTAGGCTTATTCTAATCCAATTAGGGTTTTTAACCAATCTTGTGCATCCAATAAGTGATTTTGTGTTATTGGTTGCACATTTAGGTCATTTTCGTACTCCCTAGGCTTATTCTATTCCAATTAGGGTTTTTAACCAATCTTGTGCATCCAATAAATGATTTTGTGCCCTTGGTTGAACATTTAGGTCATTTTCTTCCTCCTTAGGCTTATTCTAATCCAATGCGGGTTTTAACAAATCTTGTGCATCCAATAAGTGATTTTGTGTCATTGGTTGAACATTTAGGTCAGTTTCGTCCTCCTTCGACATATTCTAATCCATCTAGGGTTTTTGACCAATCTTGTGCATCCAATAAGTGATTTTGTGCCCTTGGTTGAACATTTAGGTCATTTTCTTCCTCCCTAGGCTTATTCTAATTCAATGCGGGTTTTAACCAATCTTGTGCATCCAATAAGTGATTTTGTGTCATTGGTTGAATATTTAAGTCATTTTCGACCTCCCTAGGCTTATTCTAATCCAATTAGGGTTTTTAGCCAATCTTGTGCATCTAATAAGTGATTTTGTGTTATTGGTTGAACATTTATGTCATTTTCGTACTCCCTAGGCTTATTCTAATCCAATTAGGGTTTTTAACCAATCTTGTGCATCCAATAAGTGCGTTTGTGTCGTTGGTTGAGCATTTAGGTTATTTTCGTCATCCTTCGACTTATTCTAATCCAATTAGGATTTTTAACCAATCTTGTGCATCCAATAAGTGATTTTGTGCCCTTGGTTGAATATTTAGGTCATTTTCTTCCTCCCTAGGCTTATTCTAATCCAATGCAGGTTTTTAATCAATCTTGTGCATCCAATAAGTGATTTTGTTTCATTGGTTGAATATTTATGTCATTTTCGACCTCCCTAAGCTTATTCTATTCCAGTTAGGGTTTTTAACGAATCTTGTGCATCCAATAAGTTATTTTGTGTTATTGGTTGCACATTTAGGTCATTTTCGTACTCCCTAGGCTTATTCTAATCCAATTAGGGTTTTAACCAATCTTGTGCATCCAATAAGTGATTTTGTGTCATTGGTTGAATATTTAGGTCATTTTCGACCTCCCTAGGCTTATTCTAATCCAATTAGGGTTTTTAGCCAATCTTGTGCATCTAATAAGTGATTTTGTGTTATTGGTTGAACATTTATGTCATTTTCGTACTCCCTAGGCTTATTCTAATCCAATTAGGGTTTTTAACCAATCTTGTGCATCCAATAAGTGCGTTTCTGTCGTTGGTTGAGCATTTAGGTTATTTTCGTCATCCTTCGACTTATTCTAATCCAATTAGGATTTTTAACCAATCTTGTGCATCCAATAAGTGATTTTGTGCCCTTGGTTGTATATTTAGGTCATTTTCTTCCTCCCTAGGCTTATTCTAATCCAATGCAGGTTTTTAATCAATCTTGTGCATCCAATAAGTGATTTTGTTTCATTGGTTGAATATTTATGTCATTTTCGACCTCCCTAGGCTTATTCTAATCCAATTAGGGTTTTTAGCCAATCTTGTGCATCTAATAAGTGATTTTGTGTTATTGGTTGAACATTTATGTCATTTTCGTACTCCCTAGGCTTATTCTAATCCAATTAGGGTTTTTAACCAATCTTGTGCATCCAATAAGTGCGTTTGTGTCGTTGGTTGAGCATTTAGGTTATTTTCGTCATCCTTCGACTTATTCTAATCCAATTAGGATTTTTAACCAATCTTGTGCATCCAATAAGTGATTTTGTGCCCTTGGTTGAATATTTAGGTCATTTTCTTCCTCCCAAGGCTTATTCTAATCCAATGCAGGTTTTTAATCAATCTTGTGCATCCAATAAGTGATTTTGTTTCATTGGTTGAATATTTATGTCATTTTCGACCTCCCTAGGCTTATTCTAATCCAATTAGGGTTTTTAACCAATCTTGTGCATCCAATAAAGTGATTTTGTGTTATTGGTTGCACATTTAGGTCATTTTCGTACTCCGTAGGCTTATTCTAATCCAATTAGGGTTTTTAACCAATCTTGTGCATCCAATAAGTGCGTTTGTTTCATTTGTTGAACATTTAGGTCATTTTCGTCCTCCCTAGGCTTATTCTAATCCAATTAGGGTTTTTAACCAATCTTGTGCATCCAATAAGTGATTTTGTGTTATTGGTTGCACATTTAGGTCATTTTCGTACTCCCTAGGCTTATTCTATTCCAATTAGGGTTTTTAACCAATCTTGTGCATCCAATAAGTGATTTCGTGCCCTTGGTAGAACATTTAGGCCATTTTCTTCTTCCCTAGGCTTATTCTAATCCAATGCGAGTTTTAACCAATCTTGTGCATCCAATAAGTGATTTTGTGTCATTGGTTGAAAATTTAGGTCATTTTCGACCTCCCTAGGCTTATTCTAATCCAATTAGGGTTTTTAGCCAATCTTGTGCATCTAATAAGTGATTTTGTGTTATTGGTTGAACATTTAGGTCATTTTCGTACTCCATAGGCTTATTCTAATCCAATTAGGGTTTTTAACCAATCTTGTGCATCCAACAAGTGCGTTTGTTTCATTGGTTGAACATTAAGGCATTTTCGTCCACCCTAGGCTTATTCTAATCCAATTAGGGTTTTTAACCAATCCTGTGCATCGAATAAGTGATTTTGTGTCATTGGTTGAACATTTAGGTCATTTTCGTCCTCCCTAGGCTTATTCAATTCCAATTAGGGTTTTTAACCAATCTTGTGCATCCAATATGTAATTTTGTGTCATTAGTTGAACATTTAGGTCATTTTCGTCATGCTTCGACTTATCCTAATACAATTAGGGTTTTTAACCAATCTTGTGCATCCAATAAGTGTATTTGTGTCATTGGTTGAACAGTTAGGTTATTTTCGTCCTCCCTAGGCTTATTCTATTCTAATTAGGGTTTTTCACCAATCTTGTGCATCCAATAAGTGATTTTGTGTCATTGGATTAACATTTAGGTCATTTTCGTCGTCCCTAGGCTTATTCGAATCCAATTAGGGTTTTTAACCAATCTTGTGCATCCAATAAGCGATTTTGTGTCTTTGGTTGAACATTTAGGTCATTTTCGTCCACCTTCGGCTTATTCTAATCCAATTTAGGTTTTTAACCAATCTTGTGCATCCAATAAATGCGTTTGTGTGATTTGTTGAACATTAAGATCATTTTCGTCCTCCCTAGGCTTATTCTAATCTAATTTGGGTTTTTAACCAATCCTGTGCATCCAATATGTGATTTTCTGTCATTTTTTGAACATTTAGGTCATTTTCGTCCTCCCTAGGCTTATTCTAATCCTATTAGGGTTTTTAACCAATCTTGTGCATCCAATAAGTGATTTTGTGTCATTGGTTGAATATTTAGGTCATTTTCGTGCACCCTAGGCTTATTCAAATCCAATTAAATCTTGGGCATCCAATAAGTGATTTTGTGTAATTGGTTGAACATTTTGGTCATTTTGGTCCTCCCTAGGCTTATTCCAATCCAATTAGAGTTTTTAACCAATCTTGTGCATCCAATAAGTGCGTTTGTGATGTTGGTTGAGCATTTAGGTCATTTTCGTCATCCTTCGACTTATTCTAATCCAATTAGGATTTTTAACCAATCTTGTGCATCCAATAAGTGATTTTGTGCCCTTGGTTGCATATTTAGGTCATTTTCTTCCTCCCTAGGCTTATTCTAATCCAATGCAGGTTTTTAACCAATCTTGTGCATCCAATAAGTGATTTTGTGTCATTGGTTGAATATTTATGTTATTTTCGACCTCCCTAGACTTATTCTAATCCAACTAGGGTTTTTAACCAATCTTGTGCATCCAATAAGTGATTTTGTGTTATTTGTTGCACATTTACGTCATTTTCGTACTCCCTGGGCTTATTCTAATCCAATTAGGGTTTTTAACCAATCTTGTGCATCCAATAAGTGCGTTTGTTTCATTGGTTGAACATTTAGGTCATTTTCGTCCTCCCTAGGCTTATTCTAATCCAATTAGTGTTATTAACCAATCCTGTGCATCGAATAAGTGATTTTGTATATTTGGTTGAACATTTAGGTCATTTTCTTCCTCCTTATGTTTATTCTATTCCAATTAGGGTTTTTAACCAATCTTGTGCATCCAATAAGTGATTTCGTGCCCTTGGTAGAACATTTAGGCCATTTTCTTCTTCCCTAGGCTTATTCTAATCCAATGCGAGTTTTAACCAATCTTGTGCATCCAATAAGTGATTTTGTGTCATTGGTTGAAAATTTAGGTCATTTTCGACCTCCCTAGGCTTATTCTAATCCAATTAGGGTTTTTAGCCAATCTTGTGCATCTAATAAGTGATTTTGTGTTATTGGTTGAACATTTAGGTCATTTTCGTACTCCATAGGCTTATTCTAATCCAATTAGGGTTTTTAACCAATCTTGTGCATCCAACAAGTGCGTTTGTTTCATTGGTTGAACATTAAGGCATTTTCGTCCACCCTAGGCTTATTCTAATCCAATTAGGGTTTTTAACCAATCCTGTGCATCGAATAAGTGATTTTGTGTCATTGGTTGAACATTTAGGTCATTTTCGTCCTCCCTAGGCTTATTCAATTCCAATTAGGGTTTTTAACCAATCTTGTGCATCCAATAAGTGATTTTGTGTCATTGGTTGAACATTTAGGTCATTTTCGTCTTTCCGTTGCTTATTCTATTCCAATTAGGGTTTTTAACCAATCTTGTGCATCTAATAAGTGTGTTTCGGTCATTGATTGAACATTTAGGTCATTTTCGTCCTCCTTAGGCTTATTCTAATCCAATTTGGGTTTTTAACCAATCTTGTGCATCCAATATGTAATTTTGTGTCATTAGTTGAACATTTAGGTCATTTTCGTCATGCTTCGACTTATCCTAATACAATTAGGGTTTTTAACCAATCTTGTGCATCCAATAAGTGATTTTGTGTCATTGGTTGAACAGTTAGGTTATTTTCGTCCTCCCTAGGCTTATTCTATTCTAATTAGGGTTTTTCACCAATCTTGTGCATCCAATAAGTGATTTTGTGTCATTGGATTAACATTTAGGTCATTTTCGTCGTCCCTAGGCTTATTCGAATCCAATTAGGGTTTTTAACCAATCTTGTGCATCCAATAAGCGATTTTGTGTCTTTGGTTGAACATTTAGGTCATTTTCGTCCACCTTCGGCTTATTCTAATCCAATTTAGGTTTTTAACCAATCTTGTGCATCCAATAAATGCGTTTGTGTGATTGGTTGAACATTAAGATCATTTTCGTCCTCCCTAGGCTTATTCTAATCTAATTTGGGTTTTTAACCAATCCTGTGCATCCAATATGTGATTTTCTGTCATTTTTTGAACATTTAGGTCATTTTCGTCCTCCCTAGGCTTATTCTAATCCTATTAGGGTTTTTAACCAATCTTGTGCATCCAATAAGTGATTTTGTGTCATTGGTTGAATATTTAGGTCATTTTCGTGCACCCTAGGCTTATTCAAATCCAATTAAATCTTGGGCATCCAATAAGTGATTTTGTGTAATTGGTTGAACATTTTGGTCATTTTGGTCCTCCCTAGGCTTATTCCAATCCAATTAGAGTTTTTAACCAATCTTGTGCATCCAATAAGTGCGTTTGTGATGTTGGTTGAGCATTTAGGTCATTTTCGTCATCCTTCGACTTATTCTAATCCAATTAGGATTTTTAACCAATCTTGTGCATCCAATAAGTGATTTTGTGCCCTTGGTTGCATATTTAGGTCATTTTCTTCCTCCCTAGGCTTATTCTAATCCAATGCAGGTTTTTAACCAATCTTGTGCATCCAATAAGTGATTTTGTGTCATTGGTTGAATATTTATGTTATTTTCGACCTCCCTAGACTTATTCTAATCCAACTAGGGTTTTTAACCAATCTTGTGCATCCAATAAGTGATTTTGTGTTATTTGTTGCA
>JBBPBQ010000008.1:29564854-29578802 GCA_037974755.1 Cicer yamashitae | reverse complement strand
ATTTTGTGTCATTGGTTGAACATTTAGGTTATTTTCGTCCTCCCTAGGCTTATTCTAATCCAATTAGGGTTTTTATCAATCTTGTGCATCCAATAAGTGATTTTGTGTCATTGGACTAACATTAAGTTCATTTTCGTCTGCCAAAGGCTTATTCTAATCCAATTAGGGTTTTTAAC
Source organism: Cicer yamashitae (assembly GCA_037974755.1). Taxonomy (NCBI): domain Eukaryota; kingdom Viridiplantae; phylum Streptophyta; class Magnoliopsida; order Fabales; family Fabaceae; genus Cicer; species Cicer yamashitae. The sequence goes on along the minus strand of JBBPBQ010000008.1, from coordinate 29,578,626 downwards.
CAATCTTGTGCATCCAATATATGATTTAGTGTCATTGGTTGAACATTTAGGTCATTTTCGTCCTCCAAAAGCTTATTCTAATCCAATTAGGGTTTTTAACCAATGTTGTGCATCCAATATGTGATTTTGTGTCATTGGTTGAACATTTAGGTCATTTTCGTCCTCCAAAGGCTTATTCTAATCCAATTAGGGTTATTAACCAATCTTGTGCATCCAATATGTCATTTTGTGTCATTGGTTGAACATTTAGGTCATTTTCGTCCTCCCTAGGCTTATTCTAATCCAATTAGGGTTTTTAACCAATCTTGTGCATCCAATAAGTGATTTTGTGTCATTGGATTAACATTTAGGTCATTTTCGTCCTCCAAAGGTTTATTCTAATCCAATTAGGGTTTTTAACCAATCTTGTGCATCCAATATGTGATTTAGTCTCATTGGTTGAACATTTAGGTCATTTTCGTCCTCCAAAAGCTTATTCTAATCCAATTAGGGTTTTTAACCAATGTTGTGCATCCAATATGTGATTTTGTGTCATTGGTTGAACATTTAGGTCATTTTCGTCCTCCAAAGGCTTATTCTAATCCTATTTGGGTTATTAACCAATCTTGTGCATCCAATATGTCATTTTGTGTCATTGGTTGAACATTTAGGTCATTTTCGTCCTCCCTAGTCTTATTCTAATCCAATTAGGGTTTTTAACCAATCTTGTGCATCCAATATGTGATTTTGTGTCCTTTGTCGAACATTTAGGTCATTTTCGTCCTCCCTAGGATTATTCTAATCCAATTAGGGTTTTTAACCAATCTTGTGCATCCAATTTGTAATTTTGTGTCATTGGTTGAACATTTAGGTCATTTTCGTCATCCTTCGACTTATTCTAATCCAAATAGGGTTCTTAACCAATCTTGTGCATCCAATATGTGATTTTGTGTCATTGGTTGAACATTTAGGTCATTTTCGTCATCCTTCGACTTATTCTAATCCAATTAATGTTTTTTAACCAATCTTGTGCATCCAATTAGTGATTTTGTGTCATTGGTTGAACATTTAGGTCATTTTCGTCATCCTTCGACTTATTCTAATCCAATTAGGTTTTTTTAACCAATCTTGTGCATCAAATTAGTGATTTTGTGTCATTGGTTGAACATTTAGGTCATTTTCGTCCTCCCTAGGCTTATTGTGATTCAATTTAGGTTTTTAACCAATCTTGTGCATCCAATATGTGATTTTGTGTCATTGTTTGAACATTTAAGTCATTTTCGTCCTCCTAGGATTATTCTAATCCAATTAGGGTTTTTAACAAATGTTGTGCATCGAATTAGTGATTTTGTGTAATTGGTTGAATATTTAGGTCATTTTCGTCCTCCCAAGGTTTATTCTAATCCAAATAGGGTTTTTAACCAATCTTATGCATCCAATATGTGATTTAGTGTCATTGGTTGAACATTTATGTCATTTTCGTCCTCCAAAGGCTTATTCCTATCCTAGTAGGGTTTTTAACCAATGTTGTGCATCCAATATGTGATTTTGTGTCATTGGTTGAACAGTTAGGTCATTTTCGTCCTCCAAAGGCTTATTCTAATCCAATTAGGGTTTTTAACCAATCTTGTGCATCCAATATGTGATTTTGTGTCATTGGTTGATTATTTAGGTCATTTTCGTCCTCCCTAGGCTTATTCTAATCCAATTAGGGTTTTTAACCAAATTTGTGCATCCAATATGTGATTTTGTGTCATTTGTTGAACATTTAGGTCTTTTTCGTCCTCCCTAGGATGATTCTAATCCATTTAGGGTTTTTAACCAATCTTGTGCATCCAATTTGTGATTTTGTGTCATTGGTTGAAATTTAGGTCATTTTCGTCATCCTTGGACTTATTCTAATCCTATTAGGGTTTTAAACGAATCTTGTGCATCCAATATGTGATTTTGTGTCATTGGTTGAACATTTAGGTCATTTTCGTCCTCCCTAGTCTTATTCTAATCCAATTAGGGTTTTTAACCAATCTTGTGCATCCAATATGTGATTTTGTGTCATTTGTTGAACATTTAGGTCATTTTCGTCCTCCCTAGGATTATTGTAATCCAATTAGGGGTTTTAACCAATCTTGTGCATCCAATTTGTGATTTTGTTTCATTGGTTGAACATTTAGGTCATTTTCGTCATCCTTCGACTTATTCAAATCCAAATAGGGTTCTTAACCAATCTTGTGCATCCAATATGTGATTTTGTGTCATTGGTTGAACATTTAGGTCATTTTCGTCATCCTTCGACTTATTCTAATCCAATTAGGGTATTTTAACCAATCTTGTGCATCAAATTAGTGATTTTGTGTCATTGGTGTAACATTTAGGTCATTTTCGTCCTCCCTAGGCTTATTCTGATTCAATTAGGGTTCTAAACCAATCTTGTGCATCCAATATGTGATTTTGTGTCATTTGTTGAACATTTAAGTCATTTTCGTCTTCAATGGGATTATTCTAATCCAATTAGGGTTTTTAACCAATCTTGTGCATCCAATTAGTGATTTTGTGTCATTGGTTGAACATTTAGGTCATTTTCGTCCTCCCTAGGCTTATTCTAATCCAATTAGGGTTTTTAACCAATCTTGTGCATCCAATATGTGATTTTGTGTCATTTTGTGTCATTGGTTGAACATTTAGGTCATTTTCGTCATCCATAGGCTTATTCTAATCCAATTAGGGTTTTTAACCAATCTTGTGCATCCAATATGTGATTTTGTGTCATTGGTTGAACATTTAGGTCATTTTCGTCCTCCCTAGGCTTATTCTAATCCAATTAGGGTTTTTAACCAATCATGTGCATCCAATATGTGATTTTGTGTCATTGGTTGAACATTTAGGTCATTTTCGTCTTCGAAAGGCTTATTTTAATCCAATTAGGGTTTTTAACCAATCTTGTGCATCCAATATGTCATTTTGTGTCATTGGTTGAACATTTAGGTCATTTTCATCCTCCCTAGTCTTATTCTAATCCAATTAGGGTTCTTAACCAATCTTGTGCATCCAATATGTGATTTTTTGTCATTTGTTGAACATTTAGGTCATTTTCGTCCTCCCTAGGATTATTCTAATCCAATTAGGGTTTTTAACCAATCTTGTGCATCCAATTTGTAATTTTGTGTCATTGGTTGAACATTTAGGTCATTTTCGTCATCCTTCGACTTATTCTAATCCTAATAGGGTTCTTAACCAATCTTGTGCATCCAATATGTGATTTTGTGTCATTGGTTGAACATTTAGGTCATTTTCGTCATCCTTCGACTTATTCTAATCCAATTAGGGTTTTTTAACCAATCTTGTGCATCAAATTAGTGATTTTGTGTCATTGGTTGAACATTTAGGTCATTTTCGTCCTCCCTAGGCTTATTCTGATTCAATTAGGGTTTTTAACCAATCTTGTGCATCCAATATGTGATTTAGAGTCATTGGTTGAACATTTAGGTCATTTTCGTCCTCCAAAAGCTTATTCTAATCCAATTAGGGTTTTTAACCAATGTTGTGCATCCAATATGTGATTTTGTGTCATTGGTTGGACATTTAGGTCATTTTCGTCCTCCAAAGGCTTATTCTAATCCAATTAGGGTTATTAACCAATCTTGTGCATCCAATATGTGATTTAGAGTCATTGGTTGAACATTTAGGTCATTTTCGTCCTCCAAAAGCTTATTCTAACCCAATTACGGTTTTTAACCAATCTTGTGCATCAAATTAGTGATTCTGTGTCATTGGTTGAACATTTAGGTCATTTTCGTCCTCCCTAGGCTTATTTTGATTCAATTAGGGTTCTTAACCAATCTTGTGCATCCAATATGTGATTTTGTGTTATTGGTTGAACATTTAGGTCATTTTCGTCATCCTTCGACTTATTCTAATAAAATTAGGTTTTTTTAACTAATCTTGTGCATCAAATTAGTGATTTTGTGTCATTGGTTGAACATTTAGGTCATTTTCGTCCTCCCTAGGCTTATTGTGATTCAATTAGGGTTTTTAACCAATCTTGTGCATCCAATATGTGATTTTGTGTCATTTGTTGAACATTTAAGTCATTTTCGTCCTCCCAAGGTTTATTCTAATCCAATTAGGGTTTTTAACCAATCTTGTGCATCCAATATGTGATTTAGTGTCATTGGTTGAACATTTATGTCATTTTCGTCCTCCAAAGGCTTATTCCAATCCAATTAGGGTTTTTAACACATCCTGTGCATCCAATATGTGATTTTGTGTAATTGGTTGAACATTTATGTCATTTTCGTCCTCCAAAGGCTTATTCTAATCCAATTAGGGTTTTTAACCAATCTTGTGCATCCAATATGTGATTTTGTGTCATTGGTTGATTATTTAGGTCATTTTCGTCCTCCCTAGGCTTATTCTAATCCAATTAGGGTTTTTAACCAATCTTGTGCATCCAATATGTGATTTTGTGTCATTGGTTGATTATTTAGGTCATTTTCGTCCTCCCTAGGCTTATTCTAATCTAATTAGGGTTTTTAACCAAATTTGTGCATCCAATATGTGATTTTGTGTCATTTGTTGAACATTTAAGTCATTTTCGTCCTCCCTAGGATTATTCTAATCCCATTAGGGTTTTTAACCAATCTTGTGCATCCAATATGTGATTTTGTGTCATTTGTTGAACATTTAGGTCTTTTTCGTCCTCCCTAGGATGATTCTAATCCATTTAGGGTTTTTAACCAATCTTGTGCATCCAATTTGTGATTTTGTGTCATTGGTTGAAATTTAGGTCATTTTCGTCATCCTTGGACTTATTCTAATCCAATTAGGGTTTTAAACGAATCTTGTGCATCCAATATGTGATTTTGTTTCATTGGTTGAACATTTAGGTTATTTTCGTCCTCCCTAGTCTTATTCTAATCCAATTAGGGTTTTTAACCAATCTTGTGCATCCAATATGTGATTTTGTGTCATTTGTTGAACATTTAGGTCATTTTCGTCCTCCCTAGGATTATTGTAATCCAATTAGGGGTTTTAACCAATCTTGTGCATCCAATTTGTGATTTTGTTTCATTGGTTGAACATTTAGGTCATTTTCGTCATCCTTCGACTTATTCAAATCCAAATAGGGTTCTTAACCAATCTTGTGCATCCAATATGTGATTTTGTGTCATTGGTTGAACATTTAGGTCATTTTCGTCATCCTTCGACTTATTCTAATCCAATTAGGGTATTTTAACCAATCTTGTGCATCAAATTAGTGATTTTGTGTCATTGGTGTAACATTTAGGTCATTTTCGTCCTCCCTAGGCTTATTCTGATTCAATTAGGGTTCTAAACCAATCTTGTGCATCCAATATGTGATTTTGTGTCATTTGTTGAACATTTAAGTCATTTTCGTCTTCAATGGGATTATTCTAATCCAATTAGGGTTTTTAACCAATCTTGTGCATCCAATTAGTGATTTTGTGTCATTGGTTGAACATTTAGGTCATTTTCGTCCTCCCTAGGCTTATTCTAATCCAATTAGGGTTTTTACCCAATCTTGTGCATCCAATAAGTGATTTTGTGTCATTGGTTGAACATATAGGTAATTTTCGTCCTCCATAGGATTATTCTAATCCAATTAGGGTTTTTAACCAATCTTGTGCATCCAATAAGTGATTTTGTGTCATTGGTTGAACATTTAGGTCATTTTCGTCCTCCAAAAGCTTATTATAATCCAATTAGGGTTTTTAACCAATGTTGTGCATCCAATATGTGATTTTGTGTCATTGGTTGAACATTTAGGTCATTTTCGTCCTCCAAAGGCTTATTCTAATCCAATTAGGGTTATTAACCAATCTTGTGCATCCAATATGTCATTTTGTGTCATTGGTTGAACATTTAGGTCAATTTCGTCCTCCCTAGTCTTATTCTAATCCAATTAGGGTTTTTAACCAATCTTGTGCATCTAATTACTGATTTTATGTCATTGGTTGAACATTTAGGTCATTTTCGTCCTCCCTAGGCTTATTCTGATTCAATTAGGGTTTTTCACCAATCTTGTGCATCCAATATGTGATTTTGTGTCATTTGTTGAACATTTAAGTCATTTTCGTCATCAATGGGATTATTCTAATCCAATTAGGGTTTTTAACCAATCTTGTGCATCCAATTAGTGATTTTGTGTCATTGGTTGAACATTTAGGTCATTTTCGTCCTCCCAAAGCTTATTCTAATCCAATTAGGGTTTTTAACCAATCTTGTGCATCCAATATGTGATTTTGTGTCATTGGTTGAACATTTAGGTCATTTTCGTCCTCCCTAGGCTTATTCTAATCCAATTAGGGTTTTTAACCAATCTTGTGCATCCAATATGTGATTTTGTGTCATTTGTTGAACATTTAGGTCATTTTTGTCCTCCCTAGGCTTATTCTAATCCAATTAGAGTTATTAACCAATCTTGTGCATCCAATTAGTGATTTTGTGTCATTGGTTGAACATTTAGGTCATTTTCGTCTTCCAAAGGCTTATTCTAATCCAATTAGGGTTTTTAACCAATCTTGTCCATCCAATATGTGATTTTGTGTCATTGGTTGAACATTTAGGTCATTTTCGTCCTCCCTAGGCTTATTCTAATCCAATTAGGGTTTTTAACCAATCTTGTGCATCCAATATGTGATTTTGTGTCATTTGTTGAATATTTAGGTCATTTTCGTCCTCCCTAGGCTTATTCTAATCCAATTAGGGTTTTTAACCAATCTTGTGCATCCAATATGTGATTTTGTGTCATTTTGTGTCATTGGTTGAACATTTAGGTCATTTCCGTCCTCCCTAGGCTTATTCTAATCCAATTAAGGTTTTTAACCAATCTTGTGCATCCAATATGTGATTTTGTGTCATTGGTTGAACATTTAGGTCATTTTCGTCCTCCCTAGGCTTATTCTAATCCAATTACGGTTTTTAACCAATCTTGTGCATCCAATATGTGATTTTGTGTCATTGGTTGAACATTTAGGTCATTTTCGTCCTCCCTAGTCTTATTCTAATCCAATTAGGGTTTTTAACCAATCTTGTGCATCCAATATGTGATTTTGTGTCCTTTGTCGAACATTTAGGTCATTTTCGTCCTCCCTAGGATTATTCTAATCCAATTAGGGTTTTTAACCAATCTTGTGCATCCAATTTGTAATTTTGTGTCATTGGTTGAACATTTAGGTCATTTTCGTCATCCTTCGACTTATTCTAATCCAAATAGGGTTCTTAACCAATCTTGTGCATCCAATATGTGATTTTGTGTCATTGGTTGAACATTTAGGTCATTTTCGTCATCCTTCGACTTATTCTAATCCAAATAGGGTTTTTTAACCAATCTTGTGCATCAAATTAGTGATTTGGTGTCATTGGTTGAACATTTAGGTCATTTTCGTCCTCCCTAGGCTTATTCTGATTCAATTAGGGTTCTTAACGAATCTTGTGCATCCAATATGTGATTTTGTGTCATTTGTTGAACATTTAAGTCATTTTCGTCCTCAATGGGATTATTCTAATCCAATTAGGGTTTTTAACCAATCTTGTGCATCCAATTAGTGATTTTGTGTCATTGGTTGAACATTTAGGTCATTTTCGTCCTCCCAAATCTTATTCTAATCCAATTTGGGTTTTTAACCAATCTTGTGCATCCAATATGTGATTTTGTGTCATTGGTTGAACATTTAGGTCATTTTCGTCCTCCAAAGGCTTATTCTAATCCAATTAGGGTTTTTAACCAATCTTGTGCATCCAATATGTCATTTTGTGTCATTGGTTGAACATATAGGTTATTTTCGTCCTCCATAGGCTTATTCTAATCCAATTAGGGTTTTTAACCAATCTTGTACATCCAATAAGTGATTTTGTGTCATTGGTTGAACATTTAGGTCATTTTCGTCCTCCCTAGGCTTATTCTAATCCAATTAGGGTTTTTAACCAATCTTGTGCATCCAATAAGTGATTTTGTGTCATTGGATTAACATTTAGGTCATTTTCGTCCTCCAAAGGCTTATTCTAATCCAATAACGGTTTTCAACCAATCTTGTGCATCCAATATGTGATTTAGTCTCATTGGTTGAACATTTAGGTCATTTTTGTCCTCCAAAAGCTTATTCTAATCCAATTAGGGTTTTTAACCAATGTTGTGCATCCAATATGTGATTTTGTGTCATTGGTTGAACATTTAGGTCATTTTCGTCCTCCAAAGGCTTATTCTAATCCAATTAGGGTTATTAACCAATCTTGTGCATCCAATATGTCATTTTGTGTCATTGGTTGAACATTTAGGTCATTTTCGTCCTCCCTAGTCTAATTCTAATCCAATTAGGGTTTTTAACCAATCTTGTGTATCCAATATGTGATTTTGTGTCATTTGTTGAACATTTAGTTCATTTTCGTGCTCCCTAGGATTGTACTAATCCAATTAGGGTTTTTAACCATTCTTGTGCATCCAATTTGTGATTTTGTGTCATTGGTTGAACATTTAGGTCATTTTCGTCATCCTTTGACTTATTCTAATCCAAATTGGGTTTTTAACCAATCTTGTCCATCCAATATGTGATTTTGTGTCATTGGTTGAACATTTAGGTCATTTTCGTCATCCTTCGACTTATTCTAATCCAATTAGGGTTTTTTAACCAATCTTGTGCATCAAATTAGTGATTTTGTGTCATTGGTTGAACATTTAGGTCATTTTCGTCCTCCCTAGGCTTATTCTGATTCAATTAGGGTTCTTAACCAATCTTGTGCATCCAATATGTGATTTTGTGTCATTTGTTGAACATTTAGGTCATTTTCGTCCTCCCTAGGATTATTCTAATCCAATTAGGGTTTTTAACCAATCTTGTGCATCCAATTTGTGATTTTGTTTCATTGGTTGAACATTTAGGTCATTTTCGTCATCCTTCGACTTATTCAAATCCAAATAGGGTTCTTAACCAATCTTGTGCATCCAATATGTGATTTTGTGTCATTGGTTGAACATTTAGGTCATTTTCGTCATCCTTCGACTTATTCTAATCCAATTAGGGTTTTTTAACCAATCTTGTGCATCAAATTAGTGATTTTGTGTCATTGGTGTAACATTTAGGTCATTTTCGTCCTCCCTAGGCTTATTCTGATTCAATTAGGGTTCTTAACCAATCTTGTGCATCCAATATGTGATTTTGTGTCATTTGTTGAACATTTAAGTCATTTTCGTCTTCAATGGGATTATTCTAATCCAATTAGGGTTTTTAACCAATCTTGTGCATCCAATTAGTGATTTTGTGTCATTGGTTGAACATTTAGGTCATTTTCGTCCTCCCTAGGCTTATTCTAATCCAATTAGGGTTTTTACCCAATCTTGTGCATCCAATAAGTGATTTTGTGTCATTGGTTGAACATATAGGTAATTTTCGTCCTCCATAGGATTATTCTAATCCAATTAGGGTTTTTAGCCAATCTTGTGCATCCAATAAGTGATTTTGTGTCATTGGTTGAACATTTAGGTCATTTTCGTCCTCCAAAAGCTTATTATAATCCAATTAGGGTTTTTAACCAATGTTGTGCATCCAATATGTGATTTTGTGTCATTGGTTGAACATTTAGGTCATTTTCGTCCTCCAAAGGCTTATTCTAATCCAATTAGGGTTATTAACCAATCTTGTGCATCCAATATGTCATTTTGTGTCATTGGTTGAACATTTAGGTCAATTTCGTCCTCCCTAGTCTTATTCTAATCCAATTAGGGTTTTTAACCAATCTTGTGCATCTAATTACTGATTTTATGTCATTGGTTGAACATTTAGGTCATTTTCGTCCTCCCTAGGCTTATTCTGATTCAATTAGGGTTTTTCACCAATCTTGTGCATCCAATATGTGATTTTGTGTCATTTGTTGAACATTTAAGTCATTTTCGTCATCAATGGGATTATTCTAATCCAATTAGGGTTTTTAACCAATCTTGTGCATCCAATTAGTGATTTTGTGTCATTGGTTGAACATTTAGGTCATTTTCGTCCTCCCAAAGCTTATTCTAATCCAATTAGGGTTTTTAACCAATCTTGTGCATCCAATATGTGATTTTGTGTCATTGGTTGAACATTTAGGTCATTTTCGTCCTCCCTAGGCTTATTCTAATCCAATTAGGGTTTTTAACCAATCTTGTGCATCCAATATGTGATTTTGTGTCATTTGTTGAACATTTAGGTCATTTTTGTCCTCCCTAGGCTTATTCTAATCCAATTAGAGTTATTAACCAATCTTGTGCATCCAATTAGTGATTTTGTGTCATTGGTTGAACATTTAGGTCATTTTCGTCTTCCAAAGGCTTATTCTAATCCAATTAGGGTTTTTAACCAATCTTGTGCATCCAATATTTCATTTTGTGTCATTGGTTGAACATTTAGGTCATTTTCGTCCTCCCTAGGCTTATTCTAATCCAATTAGGGTTTTTAACCAATCTTGTGCATCCAATATGTGATTTTGTGTCATTGGTTGAACATTTAGGTCATTTTCGTCCTCCCTAGGCTTATTCCAATCCAATTAGGGTTTTTAACCAATCTTGTGCATATAATAAGTGATTTTGTGTCATTGGTAATCCAATTAGTTCATTTTCGCCCTCGCTAGGCTTATTCTAACCCAATTAGGGTTTTTAACCAATCTTGTGCATCCAATATGTGATTTTGTGTCATTGGTTGAACATTTAGGTCATTTTCGTCCTCCCTAGGCTTATTCTAATCCAATTAGGGTTTTTAACCAATCTTGTGCATCCAATATGTGATTTTGTGTCATTTGTTGAACATTTAGTTCATTTTCGTCCTCCCTAGGCTTATTCTAATCCAATTAGGGTTTTTAACCAATCTTGTGCATCCAATATGTGATTTTGTGTCATTGGTTGAACATTTAGGTCATTTTCGTCCTCCCTAGGCTTATTCTAATCCAATTAGGGTTTTTACCCAATCTTGTGCATCCAATATCTGATTTTGTGTCATTGGTTGAACATTTAGGTCATTTTCGTCCTCCCTAGGCTTATTCTAATCTAATTAGGGTTTTTAACCAATCTTGTGCATCCAATATGTGATTTTGTGTCATTGGTTGAACATTTAGGTCATTTTCGTCCTCCCTAGTCTTATTCTAATCCAATTAGGGTTTTTAACCAATCTTGTGCATCCAATATGTGATTTTGTGTCCTTTGTCGAACATTTAGGTCATTTTCGTCCTCCCTAGGATTATTCTAATCCAATTAGGGTTTTTAACCAATCTTGTGCATCCAATTTGTAATTTTGTGTCATTGGTTGAACATTTAGGTCATTTTCGTCATCCTTCGACTTATTCTAATCCAAATAGGGTTCTTAACCAATCTTGTGCATCCAATATGTGATTTTGTGTCATTGGTTGAACATTTAGGTCATTTTCGTCCTCCAAAGGCTTATTCTAATCCAATTAGGGTTATTAACCAATCTTGTGCATCCAATATGTCATTTTGTGTCATTGGTTGAACATTTAGGTCATTTTCGTCCTCCCTAGTCTTATTCTAATCCAATTAGGGTTTTTAACCAATCTTGTGCATCCAATATGTGATTTTGTGTCATTTGTTGAACATTTAGGTCATTTTCGTCCTCCCTAGGATTATTCTAATCCAATTAGGGTTTTTAACCAATCTTGTGCATCCAATTTGTGATTTTGTGTCATTTGTTGAACATTTAGGTCATTTTCGTCATCCTTCGACTTATTCTAATCCAATTAGGGTTTTTTAACCAATCTTGTGCATCAAATTAGTGATTTTGTGTCATTGGTTGAACATTTAGGTCATTTTCGTCCTCCCTAGGCTTATTCTGATTCAATTAGAGTTCTTAACCAATCTTGTGCATCCAATATGTGATTTTGTGTCATTTGTTGAACATTTAAGTCATTTTCGTCCTCAATGGGATTATTCTAATCCGGTTAGGGTTTTTAACTAATCTTGTGCATCCAATTAGTGATTTTGTGTCATTGGTTGAACATTTAGGTCATTTTCGTCCTCCCAAAGCTTATTCTAATCCAATTAGGGTTTTTAACCAATCTTGTGCATCCAATATGTTATTTTGTGTCATTGGTTGAACATATAGGTTATTTTCGTCCTCCATAGGCTTATTCTAATCCAATTAGGGTTTTTAACCAATCTTGTGCATCCAATAAGTGATTTTGTGTCATTGGTTGAACATTTAGGTTATTTTCGTCCTCCCTAGGCTTATTCTAATCCAATTAGGGTTTTTAACCAATCTTGTGCATCCAATAAGTGATTTTGTGTCATTGGATTAACATTTAGGTCATTTTCGTCCTCCAAAGGCTTATTCTAATCCAATTACGGTTTTCAACCAATCTTGTGCATCCAATATGTGATTTAGTCTCATTGGTTGAACATTTAGGTCATTTTCGTCCTCCAAAAGCTTATTCTAATCCAATTAGGGTTTTTAACCAATGTTGTGCATCCAATATGTGATTTTGTGTCATTGGTTGAACATTTAGGTCATTTTCGTCCTCCAAAGGCTTATTCTAATCCAATTAGGGTTATTAACCAATCTTGTGCATCCAATATGTCATTTTGTGTCATTGGTTGAACATTTAGGTCATTTTCGTCCTCCCTAGGCTTATTCTAATCCAATTAGGGTTTTTAACCAATCTTGTGCATCCAATAAGTGATTTTGTGTCATTGGATTAACATTTAGGTCATTTTCGTCCTCCCAATGCTTATTCTAATCCAATTAGGGTTTTTAACCAATCTTGTGCATCCAATATTATATTTTGTGTCATTGGTTGAAGATTTAGGTCATTTTCGTCCTCCCTAGGTTTATTCTAATCCAATTAGGGTTTTTAACCAATCTTGTGCATCCAATATGTGATTTAGTGTCATTGGTTGAACATTTAGGTCATTTTCGTCCTCCAAAAGCTTATTCTAATCCAATTAGGGTTTTTAACCAATGTTGTGCATCCAATATGTGATTTTGTGTCATTGGTTGAACATTTAGGTCATTTTCGTCCTCCAAAGGCTTATTCTAATCCTATTTGGGTTATTAACCAATCTTGTGCATCCAATATGTCATTTTGTGTCATTGGTTGAACATTTAGGTCATTTTCGTCCTCCCTAGTCTTATTCTAATCCAATTAGGGTTTTTAACCAATCTTGTGCATCCAATATGTGATTTTGTGTCCTTTGTCGAACATTTAGGTCATTTTCGTCCTCCCTAGGATTATTCTAATCCAATTAGGGTTTTTAACCAATCTTGTGCATCCAATTTGTAATTTTGTGTCATTGGTTGAACATTTAGGTCATTTTCGTCATCCTTCGACTTATTCTAATCCTAATAGGGTTCTTAACCAATCTTGTGCATCCAATATGTGATTTTGTGTCATTGGTTGAACATTTAGGTCATTTTCGTCATCCTTCGACTTATTCTAATCCAATTAGGGTTTTTTAACCAATCTTGTGCATCAAATTAGTGATTTTGTGTCATTGGTTGAACATTTAGGTCATTTTCGTCCTCCCTAGGCTTATTCTGATTCAATTATTGTTCTTAACCAATCTTGTGCATCCAATATGTGATTTTGTGTCATTTGTTGAACATTTAAGTCATTTTCGTCCTCAATGGGATTATTCTAATCCAATTAGGGTTTTTAACCAATCTTGTGCATCCAATTAGTGATTTTGTGTCATTGGTTGAACATTTAGGTCATTTTCGTCCTCCCAAAGCTTATTCTAATCCAATTAGGGTTTTTAACCAATCTTGTGCATCCAATATGTTATTTTATGTCATTGGTTGAAC
>JBBPBQ010000008.1:29545766-29564354 GCA_037974755.1 Cicer yamashitae | reverse complement strand
TCCTCCCTAGGCTTATTCTAATCCAATTAGGGTTTTTAACCAATCTTGTGCATCCAATATGTGATTTTGTGTCATTGGTTGAACATTTAGGTCATTTTCACCTTGCTAGGCTTATTCTAATCCAATTCGGGTTTTTAACCAATCTTGTGCATCCAATATGTGATTTTGTGTCTTTGGTTGAACATTTAGGTCATTTTCGTCCTCCCTAGGCTTATTTTAATCCAATGTTTTTAACCAATCTTGTGCATCCAATATGTGATTTTTTGTCATTGGTTGAACATTTAGGTCGTTTTCGTCCTCCCTAGGCTTATTCTAATCCAATTAGGGTTTTTAACCAATCTTGTGCATCCAATATGTGATTTTGTGTCATTTTGTGTCATTGGTTGAACATTTAGGTCATTTTCGTCCTCCCTAGGCTCTTTTTAATCCAATTAGTGTGTTTAACCAATCTTGTGCATCCAATATGTTATTTTGTGTCATTGGTTGAACATTTAGGTCATTTTCGTCCTCCCTAGGCTTATTCTAATCCAATTAGGGTTTTTAACCAATCTTGTGCATCCAATATGTGATTTTGTGTCATTAGTTGAACATTTAGGTCAGTTTCGTCCTCCCTAGGCTTATTCTAATCCAATTAGGGTTTTTAACCAATCTTGTGCATCCAATATGTGATTTTGTGTCATTGGTTGAACATTTAGGTCATTTTCGTCCTCCCTAGGCTTATTCTAATCCAATTAGGGTTTTTAACCAATCTTGTGCATCCAATATGTGATTTTGTGTCATTGGTTGAACATTTAGGTCATTTTCGTCCTCCCTAGGCTTATTCTAATCCAATTAGGGTTTTTAACCAATCTTGTGCATCCAATATGTGATTTTGTGCATTTTGTGTCATTGGTTGAACAGTTAGGTCATTTTGGTCCTCCCTAGGCTTATTCTAATCCAATTAGGGTTTTTAACCAATCTTGTGCATCCAATATGTGATTTTGTGTCATTGGTTGAACATTTAGGTCATTTTCGTCCTCCCTAGGCTTATTCTTATCCAATTACGGTTTTTAACCAATCTTGTGCATCCAATATGTGATTTTGTGTCATTTTGTGTCATTGGTTGAACATTTAGGTCATTTTCGTCCTCCCTAGGCTTATTCTAATCCAATTAGGGTTTTTAACCAATCTTGTGCATCCAATATCTGATATTGTGTCATTGGTTGAACATTTAGGTCATTTTCGTCCTCCCTAGGCTTATTCTAATCCAATTAGGGTTTTTAACCAATCTTGTGCATCCAATATGTGATTTTGTGTCATTGGTTGAACATTTAGGTCATTTTCGTCTTCCCTAGGCTTATTCCAATCCAGTTAGGGTTTTTAACCAATCTTTTGCACCCAATATGTCATTTTGTGTCATTGGTTGAACATTTAGGTCATTTTCGTCCTCCATAGGCTTATTCTAATCCAATTAGGGTTTTTAGCCAATCTTGTGCATCCAATATGTGATTTTGTGTCATTTTGTGTCATTGGTTGAACATTTAGGTCATTTTCGTCCTCCCTAGGCTTATTCTAATCCAATTAGGGTTTTTAACCAATCTTGTGCATCCAATATGTGATTTTGTGTCATTTTGTGTCATTGGTTGAACATTTAGGTCATATTCGTCCTCCCTAGGCTTATTCTAATCCAATTAAGGTTTTTAACCAATCTTGTGCATCCAATATGTGATTTTGTGTCATTTTGTGTCATTGGTTGAACATTTAGGTCATTTTCGTCCTCCCTAGGCTTATTCTAATCCAATTAGGGTTTTTAACCAATCTTGTGCATCCAATATGTGATTTTGTGTCATTTTGTGTCATTGGTTGAACATTTAGGTCATTTCGTCCTCCCTAGGCTTATTCTAAAACAATTAGGGTTTTTAACCAATCTTGTGCATCCAATATGTGATTTTGTGTCATTTTGTGTCATTGGTTGAACATTTAGGTCATTTTCGTCCTCCCTAGGCTTATTCTAATCCAATTAGGGTTTTTAACCAATCTTGTGCATCCAATATGTGATTTTGTGTCATTGGTTGAACATTTAGGTCATTTTTGTCCTCCCTAGGCTTATTCTAATCCAATTAGGGTTTTTAACCAATCTTGTGCATCCAATATGTGATTTTGTGTCATTTTGTGTCATTGGTTGAACATTTAGGTCATTTTCGTCCTTGCTAGGCTTATTCTAATCCAATTAGGGTTTTTAACCAATCTTGTGCATCCAATATGTGATTTTGTGTCATTGGTTGAACATTTAGGTCATTTTCGTCCTCCCTAGGCTTATTCTAATCCAATTAGGGTTTTTAACCAATCTTGTGCATCCAATATGTGATTTTGTGTCATTTTGTGTCATTGCTTGAACATTTAGGTCATTTTCGCCCTCCCTAAGCTTATTCTAATCCAATTAGGGTTTTTAACCAATCTTGTGCATCCAATATGTGATTTTGTGTCATTGGTTGAACATTTAGGTCATTTTCGTCCTCCCTAGGCTTATTCTAATCCAATTAGGGTTTTTAACCAATCTTGTGCATCCAATATGTGATTTTGTGTCATTGGTTGAACATTTAGGTCATTTTCATGCTCCAAAGGCTTATTCTAATCCAATTAGGGTTTTTAACCAATCTTGTGCATCCAATATGTGATTTTGTGTCATTGGTTGAACATTTAGGTCATTTTCGTCCTCCCTAGGCTTATTCTAATCCAATTAGGGTTTTTAACCAATCTTGTGCATCCAATATGTTATTTTGTGTCATTTGTAGAACATTTAGGTCATTTTCGTCCTCCCTAGGATGATTCTAATCCAATTAGGGTTTTTAACCAATCTTGTGAATCCAATTTTTGATTTTGTGTCATTGGTTGAACATTTAGGTCATTTTCGTCATCCTTGGACTTATTCTAATCCAATAAGGATTTTTAACGAATCTTGTGCATCCAATATGTGATTTTGTGTCATTTATTGAACATTTAGGTCATTTTCGTCCTCCAAAGGCTTATTCTAATCCAATTAGGGTTTTTAACCAATCTTGTGCATCCAATATGTGATTTTGTGTCATTGGTTGAACATTTAGGTCATTTTCGTCCTCCCTAGGCTTATTCAAATCCAATTAGGGTTTTTAACCAATCTTGTGCATCCAATATGTCATTTTGTGTCATTTTGTGTCATTGGTTGTACATTAAGGTCATTTTCGTCCTCCCTAGGCTTATTCTAATCCAATTAGGAATTTTAACCAATCTTGTGCATCCAATATGTGATTTTGTGTCATTGGTTGAACATTTAGGTCATTTTCGTCCTCCCTAGACTTATTCTAATCCAATTAGGGTTTTTAACCAATCTTGTGCATCCAATGTGGGATTTTGTGTCATTTTGTGTCATTGGATGAACATTGAGGTCATTTTCGTCCTCCCTAGGGTTATTCTAATCCAATTAGGGTTTTTAACCAATCTTGTGCATCCAATATGTGATTTTGTGTCATTTTGTGTCATTGGTTGAACATTTAGGTCATTTTCGTCCTCCCTAGGCTTATTCTAATCCAATTAGGGTTTTTAACCAATCTTGTGCATCCAATATGTGATTTTGTGTCATTTTGTGTCATTGGTTGAACATTTAGGTCATTTTCGTCCTCCATAGGCTTATTCTAATCCATTTAGGGTTTTTAACCAATCTTGTGCATCCAATATGTGATTTTGTGTCATTGGTTGCACATTTAGGTCATTTTCGTCCTCCCTAGGCTTATTCTAATCCAATTAGGGTTTTTAATCAATCTTGTGCATCCAATATGTGATTTTGTGTCATTTTGTGTCATTGGTTGAACATTTAGGTCATTTTCGTCCTCCCTAGGCTTATTCTAATCCAATTAGGGTTTTTAACCAATCTTGTGCATCCAATATGTGATTTTGTGTCATTTTGTGTCATTTGTTGAACATTTAGGTCATTTTCGTCCTCCGTAGGCTTATTCTAATCCTATTAGGGTTTTTAACCAATCTTGTGCAACCAATATGTGATTTTCTGTCATTTTGTGTCATTGGTTGAACATTCAGGTCATTTTCGTCCTCCCTAGGATTATTATAATCCAATTAGGGTTTTTAACCAATCTTGTGCATCCAATATGTGATTTTGTGTCATTGGTTGAACATTTAGGTCATTTTCGTCCTCCCTAGGCTTATTCTAATCCAATTAGGGTTTTTAACCAATCTTGTGCATCCAATATGTGATTTTGTGCCATTGGTTGAACATTTAGGTCATTTTCGTCCTCCCTAGCCTTATTCTAATCCAATTAGGGTTTTTAACCAATCTTGTGCATCCAATATGTGATTTTGTGTCATTTTGGGTCATTGGTTGAACATATAGGTCATTTTCGTCCTCCCTAGGCTTATTCTAATCCAATTAGGGTTTTTAACCATTCTTGTGCATCCAATATGTGGTTTTGTGTCATTGGTTGAACATATAGGTCATTTTCGTCCTCCCTAGGCTTATTCTAATCCAATTAGGGTTTTTAACCAATCTTGTGCATCCAATATGTGATTTTGTACCATTGGTTGAACATTTAGGTCATTTTCGTCCTCCCTAGCCTTATTCTAATCCAATTAGGGTTTTTAACCAATCTTGTGCATCCAATATGTGATTTTGTGTCATTTTGGGTCATTGGTTGAACATATAGGTTATTTTCGTCCTCCATAGGCTTATTCTAATCCAATTAAGGTTTTTAACCAATCTTGTGCATCCAATGTGTGATTTTGTGTCATTGGTTGAACATTTAGGTCATTTTCGTCCTCCCTAGGCTTATTTTAATCCAATGTTTTGAACCAATCTTGTGCATCCAATATGTGATTTTTTGTGATTGCTTGAACATTTAGGTCATTTTCGTCCTCCCTAGGCTTATTCTAATCTAATTAGGGTTTTTAACCAATCTTGTGCATCCAATATGTGATTTTGTGTCATTTTGTGTCATTGGTTGAACATTTAGGTCATTTTCATCCTCCCTAGGCTTATTCTAATCCAATTAGGGTTTTTAACCAATCTTGTGCACCCAGTTTGTGATTTTGTGTCATTCGTTTAAAATTTAGGTCATTTTCATCCTCCCTAGGCTTATTCTAATCCAATTAGGATTTTTAACCAATCTTGTGCATCCAATATGTGATTTTGTGTCATTTTGTGTCATTGGTTGAACATTTAGGTCATTTTCGTCCTCCTTAGGCTTATTCTAATCCAATTAGGGTTTTTAACCAATCTTGTGCATCCAATATGTGATTTTGTGTCATTTTGTGTCATTGGTTGAACAACTAGGTCATTTTCGTCCTCCCTAGGCTTATTCTAATCCAATTAGGGTTTTTAACCAATCTTGTGCATCCAATATGTGATTTTGTGTCATTTTGTGTCATTGGTTGAACATTTAGGTCATTTTCGTCCTCCCTAGGCTTATTCTAATCCAATTAGGGTTTTTAACCAATCTTGTGCATCCAACATGGGATTTTGTGTCATTTTTGTGTCGTTGGTTGAAAATTTAGGTCATTTTCGTCCTCCCAAGGCTTATTCTAATCCAATTAGGGTTTCTAACCAATCTTGTGCATCCAATATGTGATTTTCTGTCATTTTGTGTCATTGGTTGAACATTTAGGTCATTTTCGTCCTCCCTAGGCTTATTCTAATCCAATTAGGGTTTTTAACCAATCTTGTGCATCCAATATGTGATTTTATGTCATTGGTTGAACATTTAGGTCATTTTCGTCCTCCCTAGACTTATTCTAATCCAATTAGGGTTTTTAACCAATCTTGTGCATCCAATATGTGATTTTGTGTCATTTTGTGTCATTGGTTGAACATTTAGGTCATTTTCGTCCTCCCTAGGCTTATTCATATCCAATTAGGGTTTTTAACCAATCTTGTGCATCCAAGATGTGATTTTGTGTCATTGGTTGAACATTTAGGTCATTTTCGTCCTCCTTAGGCTTATTCTAATCCAATTAGGGTTTTTAACCAATCTTGTGCATCCAATATGTTATTTTATACCATTGGTTGAACATTTAGGTCAAATTCGTCCTCCCTAGGGTTATTCTTATCCAATTAGGGTTTTTAACCAATCTTGTGCATCCAATATGTGATTTTGTGTCATTTTATGTCATTGGTTGAACATTTAGGTCATTTTCGTCCTCCCAAGGCTTATTCTAATCCAATCAGGGTTTTTAACCAATCTTGTGCATCCAATATTTGATTTTGTGTCATTGGTTGAACATTTTGGTCATTTTCGTCCTCCCTAGGGTTATTCTTATCCAATTAGGGTTTTTAACCAATATTGTGCATCCAATATGTGATTTTGTGTCATTTTGTGTCATTGGTTGAACATTTAGGTCATTTTCGTCCTCCCAAGGCTTATTCTAATCCAATTAGGGTTTTTAACCAATCTTGTGCATCCAATATGTGATTTTATGTCATTTTGTGTCATTGGTTGAACATTTAGGTCATTTTCGTCCTCCCTAGGCTTATTCTAATCCAATTAGGGTTTTTAACCAATGTTGTGCATCCAATATGTGATTTTGTGTCATTGGTTGAACATTTAGGTCATTTTCGTCTTCCCTAGGCTTATTCTAATCCAATTAGGGTTTTTAACCAATCTTGTGCATCCAATATGTGATTTTGTGTCATTGGTTAAACATTTAGGTCATTTTCGTCCTCCCTATGCTTATTCTAATCCAATTAGGGTTTTTAACCAATCATGTGCATCCAATATGTGATTTTGTGTCATTGGTTGAACATTTAGGTCATTTTCGTCCTCCTTAGGCTTATTCTAATCCAATTAGGGTTTTTAACCAATCTTGTGCATCCAATATGTGATTTTGTACCATTGGTTGAACATTTAGGTCATTTTCGTCCTCCCTAGCCTTATTCTAATCCAATTAGGGTTTTTAACCAATCTTGTGCATCCAATATGTGATTTTGTGTCATTTTGGGTCATTGGTAGAACATATAGGTCATTTTCGTCCTCCCTAGGCTTATTCTAATCCAATTAGGGTTTTTAACCAATCTTGTGCATCCAATATGTGATTTTGAGTCATTGGTTAAACATTTAGGTCATTTTCGTCCTCCCTATGCTTATTCTAATCCAATTAAGGTTTTTAACCAATCTTGTGCTTCCAATATGTGATTTTGTGTCATTTTGTGTCATTTGTTGAACATTTAGGTCATTTTCGTCCTGCATAGGCTTATTCTAATGCAATTAGGGTTTTTAACCAATCTTGTGCATCCAATATGTGATTTTGTGTCATTGGTTGAACATTTAGGTCAAATTCGTCCTCCCTAGGGTTATTCTTATCCAATTAGGGTTTTTAAGCAATCTTGTGCATCCAATATGTGATTTTGTGTCATTTTGTGTCATTGGTTGAACATTTAGGTCATTTTCGTCCTCCCAAGGCTTATTCTAATCCAATCAGGGTTTTTAACCAATCTTGTGCATCCAATATGTGATTTTGTGTCATTGGTTGAACATTTAGGTCATTTTCGTCCTCCCTAGGGTTATTCTTATCCAATTAGGGTTTTTAACCAATCTTGTGCATCCAATATGTGATTTTGTGTCATTGGTTGAACGTTTAGGTCATTTTCGTCCTCCTAAGGCTTATTGTAATCCAATTAGGGTTTTTAACCAATCTTGTGCATCCAATATGTGATTTTGTGTCATTGGTTGAACATTTAGGTCATTTTCGTCCTCGCTATGCTTATTCTAATCCAATTAGGGTTTTTAGCCAATCTTGTGCATCCAATATGTGATTTTGTGTCATTTTGTGTCATTGGTGGAACATTTAGGTCATTTTCGTCCTCCATTGGCTTATTCTAATCCAATTAAGGTTCTTAACCAATCTTGTGCATCCAATGTGTGATTTTGTGTCATTTTGTGTCATTGGTTGAACATTTAGGTAATTTTCGTCCTCCCTAGGCTCTTTTTAATCCAATTAGTGTGTTTAACCAATCTTGTGCATCCAATATGTTATTTTGTATCATTGGTTGAACATTTAGGTCATTTTCGTCCTCCCTAGGCTTATTCTAATCCAATTAGGGTTTTTAACCAATCTTGTGCATCCAATATGTGATTTTGTGTCATTTTGTGTCATTGGTTGAACATTTAGGTCTTTTTCGTCCTCCCTAGGATCTTTTTAATCCAATTAAGGTTTTTAACCAATCTTGTGCATCCAATATGTGATTTTGTTACATTGGTTGAACATTTAGGTCATTTTCGTCCTCACTAGGCTTTTTCTAATCCAATTAGGGTTTTTAACCAATCTTGTGCATCCAATATGTGATTTTGTGTCATTGGTTGAACATTTAGGTCATTTTCGTCCTCCCTAGGCTTATCCTAATCCAATTAGGGTTTTTAACCAATCTTGTGCTTCCAATACAATATGTGATTTTGTGTCATTGGTTGAACATATAGGTCATTTTCGTCCCCCCTAGGCTTATTCTAATCCAATTAGGGTTTTTAACCAATCTTGTGCATCCAATATGTGATTTTGTGTCATTGGTTCAACATTTAGGTCATTTTCGTCCTCCCTATGCTTATTCTAATCCAATTAGGGTTTTTAACCAATCTTGTGCATCCAATATGTGATTTTGTGTCATTGGTTGAACATTTAGGTCATTTTCGTCCTCCCTAGGCTTATTCTAATCCAATTAGGGTTTTTAACCAATCTTGTGCATCCAATATGTGATTTTGTGTCATTGTGTGTACATGGTTGAACATTTAGGTCATTTTCGTCCTCCCTAGGCTTATTCTAATCCAATCAGGGTTTTTAACCAATCTTGTGCATCCAATTTGTGATTTTGTGTCATTTTGTTTCATTGGTTGAACATTTAGATCATTTTCGTCCTCCAAAGGCTTATTCTAATCCAATTAGGGTTTTTAACCAATCTTGTGCATCCAATATGTGATTTTGTGTCATTGGTTGAATATTTAGGTCATTTTCGTCCTCCCTAGGCTTATTCTAATCCAATTAGGGTTTTTAACCAATCTTGTTCATCCAATATGTGATTTTGTGTCATTTTGTGTCATTGGTTGAACATTTAGGTCATTTTCGTCCTTCCTAGGCTTATTCTAATCCAATTAAGGTTTTTAACCAATCTTGTGCATCCAATGTGTGATTTTGTGTGATTTTGTGTCATTGGTTGAACAATTAAGTCATTTTGTCCTCCCTAGGCTTATTTTAATCCAATTAAGGTTTTTAACCAACCTTGTGCATCCAATATGTGATTTTGTGTCATTGGTTGAACATTTAAGTCATTTTCGTCCTCCCTAGGCTTATTCTAATCCAATTTGGGGTTTTAACCAATCTTGTGCATCCAATATGTGATTTTGTGTCATTTTGGGTCATTGGTTGAACATTTAGGTCATTTTCGTCCTCCCTAGGCTTATTCTAATCCAATTTGGGTTTTTAACCAATCTTGTGCATCCAATATGTGATTTTGTGTCATTTTGGGTCATTGGTTGAACATTTAGGTCATTTTCGTCCTCCCTAGGCTTATTCTAATCCAATTTGGGTTTTTAACCAATCTTGTGCATCCAATAAGTGATTTTGTGTCATTTTGGGTCATTGGTTGAACATTTAGGTCATTTTCGTCCTCCCTAGGGTTATTCTAATCCAATTAGGGTTTTTAACCAATCTTGTGCATCCAATATGTGATTTTGTGTCATTGGTTAAACATTTAGGTCATTTTCGTCCTCCCTATGCTTATTCTAATCCAATTAGGGTTTTTAACCAATCATGTGCATCCAATATGTGATTTTGTGTCATTTTGTGTCATTGGTTGAACATTTAGGTCATTTTCGTCCTCCTTAGGCTTATTCTAATCCAATTAGGGTTTTTAACCAATCTTGTGCATCCAATATGTGATTTTGTACCATTGGTTGAACATTTAGGTCATTTTCGTCCTCCCTAGCCTTATTCTAATCCAATTAGGGTTTTTAACCAATCTTGTGCATCCAATAAGTGATTTTGTGTCATTGGTTGAACATTTAGGTCATTTTCGTCCTCCCTAGGCTTATTCTAATCCAATTAGGGTTTTTAACCTATCTTGTGCACCCATTAAGTGATTTTGTGTCACTGGATTAACATTTAGGTCATTTTCGTCCTCCCAATGCTTATTCTAATCCAATTAGGGTTTTTAACCAATCTTGTGCATCCAATATTATATTTTGTGTCATTGGTTGAAGATTTAGGTCATTTTCGTCCTCCCTAGGTTTATTCTAATCCAATTAGGGTTTTTAACCAATCTTGTGCATCCAATATGTGATTTTGTGTCATTGGTTGAACATTTAGGTCATTTTCGTCCTCCCTAGGCTTATTCTAATCCAATTAGGGTTTTTAACCAATCTTGTGCATCCAATATGTGATTTTTTGTCATTGGTTGAATATTTAGGTCATTTTTGTCCTCCCTAGGCTTATTCTAATCCAATTAGGGTTTTTAACCAATCTTGTGCATCCAATATGTGATTTTGTGTCATTGGTTGAACATTTAGGTCATTTTCGTCCTCCCTAGGCTTATTCTAATCCAATTAGGGTTTTTAACCAATCTTGTGCATCCAATATGTGATTTTGTGTCATTGGTTGAACATTTAGGTCATTTTCGTCCTCCCTAGGCTTATTCTAATCCAATTAGGGTTTTTAACCAATCTTGTGCATCCAATATGAGATTATGTGTCATTGGTTGAACATTTAGGTCATTTTCGTCCTCCCTAGGCTTATTCTAATCCAATTAGGGTTTCTAACCAATCTTGTGCATCCAATATGTGATTTTGTGTCATTCGTTGAACATTTAGGTCATTTTCATCCTCCCTAGGCTTATTCTAATCCAATTAGGGTTTTTAACCAATCTTGTGCATCCAATATGTGATTTTGTGTCATTGGTTGAACATTTAGGTCATTTTCGTCCTCCCTAGGCTTATTCTAATCCAATTAGGGTTTTTAACCAATCTTGTGCATCCAATATGTGATTTTGTGTCATTGGTTGAACATTTAGGTCATTTTCGTCCTCCCTAGGCTTATTCTAATCCAATTAGGGTTTTTAACCATTCTTGTGCATCCAATATGTGATTTTGTGTCATTTTGTGTCATCGGTTGAACATTTAGGTCATTTTCGTCCTCCCTAGGCTTATTCTAATCCAATTAGGGTTTTTAACCAATCTTGTGCATCCAATATGTGATTTTGTGTCATTTTGTGTCATTGGTTGAACATTTAGGTCATTTTCGTCCTCCCTAGGCTTATTCTAATCCAATTATGGTTCTTAACCAATCTTGTGCATCCAATATGTGATTTTGTGTCATTGGTTGAACATTGAGGTCATTTTCGTCCTCCCTAGGCTTATTCTAATCCAATTACGGTTTTTAACCAATCTTGTGCATCCAATATGTGATTTTGTGTCATTTTGTGTCATTGGTTGAACATTTAGGTCATTTTCGTCCTCCCTAGGCTTATTATAATCCAATTAGGGTTTTTAACCAATCTTGGGCATCCAATATGTGATTTTGTGTCATTGGTTGAACATTTAGGTCATTTTCGTGCTCCCTAGGCTTATTCTAATCCAACTAGGGTTTTTAACCAATCTTGTGCATCCAATATGTGATTTTTTGTCATTTTGTGTCATTGGCTGAACATTTAGGTCATTTTCGCCCTTCCTAGGCTTATTCTAATCCAATTAGGGTTTTTAACCAATCTTGTGCATCCAATATGTGATTTTGTGTCATTGGTTGAACATTTAGGTCATTTTCGTCCTCCCTAGGCTTATTCTAATCCAATTAGGGTTTTTAACCAATCTTGTGCATCCAATATGTGATTTTGTGTCATTGGTTGAACATTTAGATCATTTTCGCCTTGCTAGACTTATTCTAATCCAATTAGGGTTTTTAACCAATCTTGTGCATCCAATATGTGATTTTGTGTCATTGGTTGAACCTTTAGGTCATTTTCGTCCTCCCTTGGCTTATTCTAATCCAATTAAGGTTCTTAACAATTCTTGTGCATCCAATGTGTGATTTTGTGTCATTTTGTGTCATTGGTTGAACATTAAGGTCATTTTCGTCCTCCCTAAGCTCTTTTTAATCCAATTAGGGTTTTTAACCAATCTTGTGCATCCAATATGTGATTTTGTGTCATTGGTTGAACATTTAGGTCATTTTCGTCCTCCCTAGGCTTATTCTAATCCAATTAGGGTGTTTAACCAATCTTGTGCATCCAATATGTGATTTTGTGTCATTTTGTGTCATTGGTTGAACATTTAGGTCTTTTTCGTCCTCCCTAGGCTCTTTTTAATCCAATTTGGGTTTTTGACCAATCTTGTGCATCCAATATGTGATTTTGTGTCAGTGGTTTAACATTTAGGTCATTTTCGTCCTCGCTAGGCTTTTTCTAATCCAATTAGGGTTTTTAACCAATCTTGTGCATCCAATATGTGATTTTGTGTCATTGGTTGAACATTTAGGTCATTTTCGTCCTCCCTAGGCTTATCCTAATCCAATTAGGGTTTTTAACCAATCTTGTGCATCCAATATGTGATTTTGTGTCATTTTGGGTCATTGGTTGAACATATAGGTCATTTTCGTCCTCCCTAGACTTATTCTAATCCAATTAGGGTTTTTAACCAATCTTGTGCATCCAATATGTGATTTTGTGTCATTTTGTGTCATTGGTTGAACATTTAGGTCATTTTCGTCCTCCCTAGGCTTATTCATATCCAATTAGGGTTTTTAACCAATCTTGTGCATCCAAGATGTGATTTTGTGTCATTGGTTGAACATTTAGGTCATTTTCGTCCTCCTTAGGCTTATTCTAATCCAATTAGGGTTTTTAACCAATCTTGTGCATCCAATATGTTATTTTATACCATTGGTTGAACATTTAGGTCAAATTCGTCCTCCCTAGGGTTATTCTTATCCAATTAGGGTTTTTAACCAATCTTGTGCATCCAATATGTGATTTTGTGTCATTTTATGTCATTGGTTGAACATTTAGGTCATTTTCGTCCTCCCAAGGCTTATTCTAATCCAATCAGGGTTTTTAACCAATCTTGTGCATCCAATATTTGATTTTGTGTCATTGGTTGAACATTTTGGTCATTTTCGTCCTCCCTAGGGTTATTCTTATCCAATTAGGGTTTTTAACCAATATTGTGCATCCAATATGTGATTTTGTGTCATTTTGTGTCATTGGTTGAACATTTAGGTCATTTTCGTCCTCCCAAGGCTTATTCTAATCCAATTAGGGTTTTTAACCAATCTTGTGCATCCAATATGTGATTTTGTGTCATTTTGTGTCATTGGTTGAACATGTAGGTCATTTTCGTCCTCCCTAGGCTTATTCTAATCCAATTAGGGTTTTTAACCAATCTTGTTCATCCAATATGTGATTTTGTGTCATTGGTTGACTATTTAGGTCATTTTCGTCCTCCCTAGGCTTATTCTAATCCAATTAGGGTATTTAACCAATCTTGTGCATCCAATATGTGATTTTGTGTCATTGGTTGAACATTTAGGTCATTTTCGTCCTCCCTAGGCTTATTCTAATCCAATTAGGGTTTTTAACCAATCTTGTGCATCCAATATGTGATTTTGTGTCATTGGTTGAACATTTAGGTCATTTTCGTCCTCCCTAGGCTTATTCTAATCCAATTAGGGTTTTTAACCAATCTTGTGCATCCAATATGTGATTTTGTGTCATTGGTTGAATATTTAGGTCATTTTCGTCCTCCCTAGGCTTATTCTAATCCAATTAGGGTTTTTAACCAATCTTGTGCACCCAATATGTGATTTTGTGTCATTTTGTGTCATTGGTTGAACATTTAGTTCATTTTTGTCCTCCCTAGGCTTATTCTAATCCAATTAGGGTTTTTAACCAATCTTGTGCATATAATAAGTGATTTTGTGTCATTGGTAATCCAATTAGGTCATTTTCATCCTCGCTAGGCTTATTCTAATCCAATTAGGGTTTTTAACCAATCTTGTGCATCCAATATGTGATTTTGTGTCATTTTGTGTCATTGGTTGAACATTTAGGTCATTTTCGTCCTCCCTAGGCTTATTCTTATCCAATTAGGGTTTTTAACCAATCTGGTGCATCCAATATGTGATTTTGTGTCATTTTGTGTCATTGGTTGAACATTTAGGTCATTTCCGTCCTCCCTAGGCTTATTCTAATCCAATTAGGGTTTTTAACCAATCTTGTGCATCCAATATGTGATTTTGTGTCATTTTGTGTCATTGGTTGAACATTTAGGTCATTTTCGTCCTCGCTAGGCTTATTCTAATCCAATAAGGGTTTTTAACCAATCTTGTGCATCCAATATGTGATTTTGTGTCATTTTGTGTCATTGGTTGAACATTTAGGTCATTTTCGTCCTCCCTAGGCTTATTCTAATCCAATTAGGGTTTTTAACCAATCTTGTGCATCCAATATGTGATTTTGTGTCATTGGTTGAACATTTAGGTCATTTTTGTCCTCCCTAGGCTTATTCTAATCCAATTAGGGTTTTTAACCAATCTTGTGCATCCAATATGTGATTTTGTGTCATTTTGTGTCATTGGTTGAACATTTAGGTCATTTTCGTCCTTGCTAGGCTTATTCTAATCCAATTAGGGTTTTTAACCAATCTTGTGCATCCAATATGTGATTTTGTGTCATTGGTTGAACATTTAGGTCATTTTCGTCCTCCCTAGGCTTATTCTAATCCAATTAGGGTTTTTAACCAATCTTGTGCATCCAATATGTGATTTTGTGTCATTTTGTGTCATTGGTTGAACATTTAGGTCATTTTCGTCCTCCCTAGGCTTATTTTAATCCAATTAGGGTTTTTAACCAATCTTGTGCATCCAATATGTGATTTTGTATCATTTTGTGTCATTGGTTGAACATTTAGGTCATTTTCGTCCTCCCTAGGCTTATTCTAATCCAATTAGGGTTTTTAACCAATCTTGTGCATCCAATATGTGATTTTGTGTAATTTTGTGTCATTGGTTGAACATTTAGGTCATTTTCGTCCTCCATAGGCTTATTCTAATCCAATTAGGGTTTTTAACCAATCTTGTGCATCCAATATGTGATTTTGTGTCATTGGTTGAACATTTAGGTCATTTTCGTCCTCCCTAGGCTTATTCTAATCCAATTAGGGTTTTTAACCAATCTTGTGCATCCAATATGTGATTTTATGTTATTTGATTGAACATTTAGTTCATTTTCGTCCTCCTTAGGCTTATTCTAATCCAATTAGGGTTTTTAACCAATCTTGTGCATCCAATATGTGATTTTGTGTCATTGGTTGAACATTTAGGTCATTTTCGTCCTCCCTAGGCTTATTCTAATCCAATTAGGGTTTTTAACCAATCTTGTCCATCCAATATGTGATTTTGTGTCATTTTGTGTTATTGGTTGAACATTTAGGTCATTTTCGTCCTCCCTAGGCTTATTCTAATCCAAGTAGGGTTTTTAACCAATCTTGTGCATCCAATATGTGATTTTGTGTCATTGGTTGAACATTTAGGTCATTTTCGTCCTCCCTAGGCTTATTCTAATCCAATTAGGGTTTTTAACCAATCTTGTGCATCCAATATGTGATTTTGTTTCATTGGTTGAACATTTAGGTCAATTTCGTCCTCCCTAGGCTTATTCTAATCCAATTAGGGTTTTTAACCAATCTTGTGCATCCAATATGTAATTTTCTATCATTTTGTGTCATTGGTTGAACATTTAGGTAATTTTTTCCTCCCTAGGCTTATTCTAATCCAATTAGGGTTTTTAACCAATCTTGTGCATCCAATATGTGATTTTGTGTCATTGGTTGAACATTTAGGTCATTTTCGTCCTCCGTAGGCTTATTCTAATCCAATTAGGGTTTTTAACCAATCCTGTGCATCCAATATGTGATTTTGTGTCTTTTGTTGAACATTTAGGTCATTTTTGTCCTCCCTAGGATTATTCTAATCCAATTAGAGTTATTAACCAATCTTGTGCATCCAATTAGTGATTTTGTGTCATTGGTTGAACATTTAGGTCATTTTCGTCGTCCAAAGGCTTATTCTAATCCAATTAGGGTTTTTAACCAATCTTGTGCATCCAATATGTGATTTTGTGTCATTGGTTGAACATTTAGGTCATTTTCGTCCTCCCTAGGCTTATTCTAATCCAATTAGGGTTTTTAACCAATCTTGTGCATCCAATATGTGATTTTGTGTCATTGGTTGAACATTTAGGTCATTTTCGTCCTCCCTAGGCTTATTCTAATCCAATAAGGGTTTTTAACCAATCACGTGCATCCAATATGTGATTTTGTCTCATTGGTTGAACATTTAGGTCATTTTCGCATTCCAAAGGCTTATTCTCATCCAATTAGGGTTTTTAACCAATCTTGTGCATCCAATATTTCATTTTGTGTCATTGG
Organism: Cicer yamashitae; assembly: GCA_037974755.1. NCBI lineage: Eukaryota > Viridiplantae > Streptophyta > Magnoliopsida > Fabales > Fabaceae > Cicer > Cicer yamashitae. The sequence goes on along the minus strand of JBBPBQ010000008.1, from coordinate 29,547,933 downwards.
TTGGACATTTAGGTCATTTTCATCCTCCCTAGTCTTATTCTAATCCAATTAGGGTTTTTAACCAATCTTGTGCATCCAATATGTGATTTTGTGTCATTGGTTGAACATTTAGGTCATTTTCGTCCTCCCTAGGCTTATTCTAATCCAATTAGGGTTTTTAACCAATCTAGTGCATCCAATATGTGAATTTGTGCCATTGGTTGAACATTTAGGTCATTTTCGTCCTCCCTAGGCTTATTCTAATCCAATTAGGGTTTTTAACCAATCTTGTGCATCCAATATGTGATTTTGTGTCATCTTGTGTCATTGGTTGAACATTTAGGTCATTTTCGTCCTTCCTAGGCTTATTCTAATCCAATTAGGGTTTTTAACCAATCTTGTGCATCCAATATGTGATTTTGTGTCATTGGTTGAACATTTAGGTCATTTTCGTCCTCCCTAGGCTTATTCTAATCCAATTAGGGTTTTTAACCAATCTTGTGCATCCAATATGTGATTTTGTGTCATTGGTTGAACATTTAGGTCATTTTCGTCCCCCCTAGGCTTATTCTAATCCAATTAGGGTTTTTAACCAATCTTGTGCATCCAATATGTGATTTTGTGTCATTGGTTGAACATTTAGGTCATTTTCGTCCTCCCTAGGCTTATTCTAATCCAATTAGGGTTTTTAACCAATCTTGTGCATCCAATATGTGATTTTGTGTCATTGGTTGAACATTTAGGTCATTTTCGTCCTCCCTAGGCTTATTCTAATCCAATTAGGGTTTTTAACCAATCTTGTGCATCCAATATGTGATTTTGTGTCATCGGTTGAATATTTAGGTCATTTTTGTCCTCCCTAGGCTTATTCTAATCCAATTAGGGTTTTTAACCAATCTTGTGCATCCAATATGTGATTTTGTGTCATTGGTTGAACATTTAGGTCATTTTCGTCCTCCCTAGGCTTATTCTAATCCAATTAGGGTTTTTAACCAATCTTGTGCATCCAATATGTGATTTTGTGTCATTGGTTGAACATTTAGGTCATTTTCGTCCTCCCTAGGCTTATTCTAATCCAATTAGGGTTTTTAACCAATCTTGTGCATCCAATATGTGATTTTGTGTCATTGGTTGAACATTTAGGTCATTTTGGTTCTCCCTCGGCTTATTCTAATCCAATTAGGGTTTTTAACCAATCTTGTGCATCCAATATGTGATTTTGTGTCATTGGTTGAACATTTAGGTCATTTTCGTCCTCCCTAGGCTTATTCTAATCCAATTAGGGTTTTTAACCAATCTTGTGCATCCAATATGTGATTTCGTGTCATTGGTTGAACATTTAGGTCATTTTCGTCCTCCCTATGCTTATTCTAATCCAATTAAGGTTTTTAACCAATCTTGTGCATCCAATATGTGATTTTGTGTCATTGGTTGAACATTTAGGTCATTTTCGTCCTCCCTAGGCTTATTCTAATCCAATTAGGGTTTTTAACCAATCTTGTGCATCCAATATGTGATTTCGTGTCATCTTGTGTCATTGGTTGAACATTAAAGTCATTTTCGTCCTCCCTAGGCTTATCCTAAGCAATTAGGGTTTTTAACCAATCTTGTGCATCCAATATGTGATTTTTTGTCATTGGTTGAACATTTAGGTCATTTTCGTCCTCCCTAGGCTTATTCTAATCCAATTAGGGTTTTTAACCAATCTTGTGCATCCAATTTGTGATTTTGTGTCATTTTGTGTCATTGGTTGAACATTTAGGTCATTTTCGACCTCCATAGGCTTATTCTAATCCAATAAGGGTTTTTAACCAATCTTGTGCATCCAATATGTGATTTTGTGTCATTGGTTGAACATTTAGGTGATTTTCGCCTTGCTAGGCTTATTCTAATCCAATTAGGGTTTTTAATCAATCTTGTGCATCCAATATGTGATTTTGTGTCATTGGTTGAACATTTAGGTCATTTTCGTCCTCCCTTCGCTTATTCTAATCCAATTAAGGTTCTTAACAATTCTTGTGCATCCAATGTGTGATTTTGTGTCATTGGTTGAACATTTAGGTCATTTTCGTCCTCCCTAGGCTCCTTTTAATCCAATTAGGGTTTTTAACCAATCTTGTGCATCCAATATGTGATTTTGTGTCATTGGTTGAACATTTAGGTCATTTTCGTCCTCCCTAGGCTTATT
>JBBPBQ010000008.1:29433479-29543379 GCA_037974755.1 Cicer yamashitae | reverse complement strand
GTCATTGGTTGAACATATAGGTCATTTTCGTCCTCCCAAGGCTTATTCTAATCCAATTAGGGTTTTTAACCAATCTTGTGCATCCAATATGTGATTTTGTGTCATTGGTTAAACATTTAGGTCATTTTCGTCCTCCCTATGCTTATTCTAATCCAATTAGGGTTTTTAACCAATCTTGTGCATCAAATATGTGATTTTGTGTCATTTTGTGTCATTAGTTGAACATTTAGGTCATTTTCATCCTCCATAGGCTTATTCTAATCCAATTAGGGTTTTTAACCAATCTTGTGCATCCAATATGTGATTTTGTGTCATTTTGTGTCATTGGTTGAACATTTAGGTCATTTTCGCCCTCCCTAGGCTTATTCTAATCCAATTAGGGTTGTGAACCAATCTTGTGCATCCAATATGTGATTTTGTGTCATTGGTTGAACATTTAGGTCATTTTTGCCTTGCTAGGCTTATTCTAATCCAATTCGGGTTTTTAACCAATCTTGTGTATCCAACATGTGATTTTGTGTCATTGGTTGAACATTTAGGTCATTTTCGTCCTCCCTAGGCTTATCCTAATCCAATTAGGGATTTTAACCAATCTTGTGCATCCAATACGTGATTTTGTTCCATTGGTTGAACATTTAGGTCATTTTCGTCCTCCCTAACTTTATTCTAATCCAATTAGGGTTTTTAACCAATATTGTGCATCCAATATGTGATTTTGTGTCATTTTGGGTCATTGGTTGAACATTTAGGTCATTTTCGTCCTCCCTAGGCTTATTCTAATCCAATTAGGGTTTTTAACCAATCTTGTGCATCCAATATGTGATTTTGTGTCATTGGTAAAACATTTAGGTCATTTTCGTCCTCCCTAGGCTTATTCTAATCCAATTAGGGTTTTTAACCAATCTTGTGCATCCAATTAGTGATTTTGTGTCATTTTTTGTCATTGGTTGAACGTTTAGGTCATTTTTGTGCTCCCTAGGCTTATTCCAATCCAATTAGGGTTTTTAACCAATCTTGTGCATCCAATATGTGATTTTGTGTCATTGGTTTAACATTTAGGTCATTTTCGTCCTCCCTAGGCTTATTTTAATCCAATTAGGATTTTTAACCAATCTTGTGCATCCAATATGTGTTTTTTTGTCATTTTGTGTCATTGGTTGAACATTTAGGTCATTTTCGTCCTCCCTAGGCTTATTCTAATCCAATTAGGGTTTTTAACCAATCTTGTGCATCCAATATGTGATTTTGTGTCATTTTGTGTCATTGGTTGAACATTTAGGTCATTTTCGTCCCCCTTAAGCTTATTCTAATCCAACTAGGGTTTTTAACCAATCTTGTGCATCCAATATGTGATTTTGTGTCATTTTGTGTCATTGGTTAAACATTTAGGTCATTTTCGTCCTCCCTAGGCTTATTCTAATCCAATTAGGGTTTTTAACCAATCTTGTGCATCCAATCTGTGATTTTGTGTCATTTTGTGTCATTGGTTAAACATTTAGGTCATTTTCGTCCTCCCTAGGCTTATTCTAATCCAATTAGGGTTATTAACCAATCTTGTGCATCCAATATGTGATTTTGTGTCATTTTGTGTCATTTTGTGTCATTGGTTGAACATTTAGGTCATTTTCGTCCTCCCTAGGCTTATTCTAATCCAATTAGGGTTTTTAACCAATCTTGTGCATCCAATATGTGATTTTGTGTCATTTTGTGTCATTGGTTGAACATTTAGGTCATTTTCGTCCTCCCTTGGCTTATTCTTATCCAATTAAGGTTCTTAACCAATCTAGTGCATCCAATGTGTGATTTTGTGTCATTTTGGGTCATTGGTTGAACATTTAGGTCATTTTCGTCCTCCCTAGGCTTATTCTAATCCAATTAGGGTTTTTAACCAATCTTGTGCATCCAATATGTGATTTTGTGTCATTTTGTGTCATTGGTTGAACATTTAGGTCATTTTCGTCCTCCCTAGGCTTATTCTAATCTAGTTAGGGTTTTTAACCAATGTTGTGCATCCAATATGTGATTTTGTGTCATTGGTTGAACATTTAGGTCATTTTCGTCCTCCCTAGGCTTATTCTAATCCAATTAGGGTTTTTAACCAATCTTGTGCATCCAACATGTGATTTTGTGTCATTTTGTGTCATTGGTTGAACATTTAGGTAATTTTCGTCCTCCCTAGGCTCTTTTTAATCCAATTTGGGTTTTTGACCAATCTTGTGCATCCAATATGTGATTTTGTGTCAGTGGTTTAACATTTAGGTCATTTTCGTCCTCGCTAGGCTTTTTCTAATCCAATTAGGGTTTTTAACCAATCTTGTGCATCCAATATGTGATTTTGTGTCATTGGTTGAACATTTAGGTCATTTTCGTCCTCCCTAGGCTTATCCTAATCCAATTAGGGTTTTTAACCAATCTTGTGCATCCAATATGTGATTTTGTGTCATTGGTTGAACATATAGGTCATTTTCGTCCTCCCTAGGCTTATTCTTATCCAATTAGGGTTTTTAACCAATCTTGTGCATCCAATATGTGATTTTGTGTCATTGGTTAAACATTTAGGTCATTTTCGTCCTCCCTATGCTTATTCTAATCCAATTATGGTTTTTAACCAATCTTGTGCATCCAATATGTGATTTTGTGTCATTTTGTGTCATTGGTTGAACATTTAGGTCATTTTCGTCCTGCATAGGCTTATTCTAATCAAATTAGGGTTTTTAACCAATCTTGTGCATCCAATATGTGATTTTGTGTCATTGGTTGAACATTTAGGTCATTTTTGTCCTCCCTAGGCTTATTCTTATCCAATTAGGGTTTTTAACCAATCTTGTGCATCCAAGATGTGATTTTGTGTCATTGGTTGAACATTTAGGTCATTTTCGTCCTCCTTAGGCTTATTCTAATCCAATTAGGGTTTTTAACCAATCTTGTGCATCCAATATGTTATTTTGTACCATTGGTTGAACATTTAGGTCATTTTCTTCCTCCGTAGCCTTATTCTAATCCAATTAGGGTTTTTAACCAATCTTGTGCATCCAATATGTGATTTTGTGTCATTTTGGGTCATTGGTTGAACATATAGGTCATTTTCGTCCTCCCTAGGCTTATTCTAATCCAATTAGGGTTTTTAACCAATCTTGTGCATCCAATATGTGATTTTGTGTCATTGGTTAAACATTTAGGTCATTTTCGTCCTCCCTAGGCTTATCCTAATCCAATTAGGGTTTTTAACCAATCTTGTGCATCCAATATGTGATTTTGTGTCATTGGTTGAACATATAGGTCATTTTCGTCCTCCCTAGGCTTATTCTAATCCAATTAGGGTTTTTAACCAATCTTGTGCATCCAATATGTGATTTTGTGTCATTTGTTAAACATTTAGGTCATTTTCGTCCTCCCTATGGTTATTCTAATCCAATTAGGGTTTTTAACCAATCATGTGCATCCAATAGGTGATTTTGTGTCATTGGTTGAACAATTAGGTCATTTTCGTCCTCTCTAGGCTTATTCTAATCCAATTAGGGTTTTTAACAAATCTTGTGCATCCAATATGTGATTTTGTGTCATTGGTTGAACATTTAGGTCATTTTCGTCCTCCCTAGGCTTATTCTAATCCAATTAGGGTTTTTAACCAATCTTGTGCAACCAATATGTGATTTTGTGTCATTAGTTGAACATTTAGGTCAGTTTCGTCCTCCCTAGGCTTATTCTAATCCAATTAGGGTTTTTAACCAATCTTGTGCATCCAATATGTGATTTTGTGTCATTTTGTGTCATTGGTTGAACATTTAGGTCATTTTCGTCCTCCCTAGGCTTATTCTAATCCAATTAGGGTTTTTAACCAATCTTGTGCATCCAATATGTGATTTTGTGTCATTTTGTGTCATTGGTTGAACATTTAGGTCATTTTCGTCTTCCCTAGGCTTATTTTAATCCAATTAGGGTTTTTAACCAATCTTGTGCATCCAATATATGATTTTGTGTCATTGGTTGAACATTTATGTCATTTTCGTCCTCCCTAGGCTTATTCTAATCCAATTAGGGTTTTTAACCAATTTTGTGCATCCAATATGTGATTTTGTGTCATTGGTTGAACATTTAGGTCATTTTCGTCCTCCCTAGGCTTATTCTAATCCAATTAGGGTTTTTAACCAATTTTGTGCATCCAATATGTGATTTTGTGTCATTGGTTGAACATTTAGGTCATTTTCGTCCTCCCTAGGCTTATTTTAATCCAATTAGGGTTTTTAACCATTCTTGTGCATCCAATATGTGATTTTGTGTCATTTTGTGTCATTGGTTGAACATTTAGGTCATTTTCGTCCTCCCTAGGCTTATTCTAATCCAATTAGGGTTTTTAACCAATCTTGTGCATCCAATATGTGATTTTGTGTCATTTTGTGTCATCAGTTGAACATTTAGGTCGTTTTCGTCCTCCCTAGGCTTATTCTAATCCAATTAGGGTTTTCAACCAATTTGTGCATCCAATATGTGATTTTGTGTCATTTTGTGTCATTGGTTGAACATTTAGGTCATTTTCGTCCTCCCTAGGCTTATTCTAATCCAATTAGGGTTTTTAACCAATCTTGTGCATCCAATATGTGATTTTGTGTCATTTTGTGTCATTGGTTGAACATTTAGGTCATATTCGTCCTCCCTAGGCTTATTCTAATCCAATTAAGGTTTTTAACCAATCTTGTGCATCCAATATGTGATTTTGTGTCATTTTGTGTCATTGGTTGAACATTTAGGTCATTTTCGTCCTCCCTAGGCTTATTCTAATCCAATTAGGGTTTTTAACCAATCTTGTGCATCCAATATGTGATTTTGTGTCATTTTGTGTCATTGGTTGAACATTTAGGTCATTTTCGTCCTCCCTAGGCTTATTCTTATCCAATTAGGGTTTTTAACCAATCTTGTGCATCCAATATGTGATTTTGTGTCATTTAGTGTCATTGGTTGAACATTTAGGTCATTTTCGTCCTCCCTAGGCTTATTCTAATCCAATTAGGGTTTTTAACCAATCTTGTGCATCCAATATGTGATTTTGTGTCATTTTGTGTCATTGGTTGAACATTTAGGTCAATTTCTTTCTCGCTAGGCTTATTCTAATCCAATTATGGTTTTTAACCAATCTTGTGCATCCAATGTGTGATTTTGTGTCATTTTTTGTCATTGGTTGAACATTTAGGTCATTTTCGTCCTCCCTAGGCTTATTCTAATCCAATTAAGGTTTTTAACCAATCTTGTGCTTCCAATATGTGATTTTGTGTCATTTTGTGTCATTGGTTGAACATTTAGGTCATTTTCGTCCTCCCTAGGCTTATTCTAATCCAATTAGGGTTTTTAACCAATCTTGTGCATATAATAAGTGATTTTGTGTCATTGGTAATTCAATTAGGTCATTTTCGTCCTCACTATGCTTATTCAAATCCAATTAGGGTTTTTAACCAATCTTGTGCATCCAATATGTGATTTTGTGTCATTTTGTGTCATTGGTTGAACATTTAGGTCATTTTCGTCCTCCCTAGGCTTATTCTAATCCAATTAAGGTTTTTAACCAATATTGTGCATCCAATATGTGATTTTGTGTCATTTTGTGTCATTGGTTGAACATTTAGGTCATTTTCGTCCTCCCTAGGCTTATTCTAATCCAATTAGGGTTTTTAACCAATCTTGTGCATCCAATATGTGATTTTGTGTCATAGATTGAACATTTAGGTCATTTACGTCCTCCCTAGGCTTATTCTAATCCAATTAGGGTTTTTAACCAATCTTGTGCATCCAGTATGTGATTTTGTGTCATTTTGTGTCATTGGTTGAACATTTAGGTCATTTTCGTCCTCCCTAGGCTTATTCTAATCCAATTAGGGTTTTTAACCAATCTTGTGAATCCAATATGTGATTTTTTGTCATTGGTTGAACATTTCGGTCATTTTCGTCCTCCCTAGGCTTATTCTAATCCAATTAGGGTTTTTAACCAATCTTGTGCATCCAATATGTGATTTTGTGTCATTGGTTGAACATTTAGGTCATTTTCGTCCTCCCTAGGCTTATTCAAATCCAATTAGGGTTTTTAACCAATCTTGTGCATCCAATATGTCATTTTGTGTCATTTTGTGTCATTGGTTGTACATTAAGGTCATTTTCGTCCTCCCTAGGCTTATTCTAATCCAATTAGGAATTTTAACCAATCTTGTGCATCCAATATGTGATTTTGTGTCATTGGTTGAACATTTAGGTCATTTTCGTCCTCCCTAGACTTATTCTAATCCAATTAGGGTTTTTAACCAATCTTGTGCATCCAATGTGGGATTTTGTGTCATTTTGTGTCATTGGATGAACATTGAGGTCATTTTCGTCCTCCCTAGGGTTATTCTAATCCAATTAGGGTTTTTAACCAATCTTGTGCATCCAATATGTGATTTTGTGTCATTTTGTGTCATTGGTTGAACATTTAGGTCATTTTCGTCCTCCCTAGGCTTATTCTAATCCAATTAGGGTTTTTAACCAATCTTGTGCATCCAATATGTGATTTTGTGTCATTTTGTGTCATTGGTTGAACATTTAGGTCATTTTCGTCCTCCATAGGCTTATTCTAATCCATTTAGGGTTTTTAACCAATCTTGTGCATCCAATATGTGATTTTGTGTCATTGGTTGCACATTTAGGTCATTTTCGTCCTCCCTAGGCTTATTCTAATCCAATTAGGGTTTTTAATCAATCTTGTGCATCCAATATGTGATTTTGTGTCATTTTGTGTCATTGGTTGAACATTTAGGTCATTTTCGTCCTCCCTAGGCTTATTCTAATCCAATTAGGGTTTTTAACCAATCTTGTGCATCCAATATGTCATTTGGTGTCATTGGTTCAACATTTAGGTCATTTTGGTCCTCCCTAGGCTTATTCTAATCCAATTAGGGTTTTTAACCAATCTTGTGCATCCAATATGTGATTTTGTGTAATTGGTTGAACATTTAGGTCATTTTGGTCCTCCCTAGGCTTATTCTAATCCAATTAGGGTTTTTAACAAATCTTGGGCATCCAATATGTGATTTTGTGTCATTTTGTGTCATTGGTTGAACATTTAGGTCATTTTCGTCCTCCCTAGGCTTATTCTAATCCAATTAGGGTTTTTAACCAATCTTGTGCATCCAATATGTGATTTTGTGTCATTGGTTGAACATTTAGATCATTTTCGCCTTGCTAGACTTATTCTAATCCAATTAGGGTTTTTAACCAATCTTGTGCATCCAATATGTGATTTTGTGTCATTGGTTGAACCTTTAGGTCATTTTCGTCCTCCCTTGGCTTATTCTAATCCAATTAAGGTTCTTAACAATTCTTGTGCATCCAATGTGTGATTTTGTGTCATTTTGTGTCATTGGTTGAACATTAAGGTCATTTTCGTCCTCCCTAAGCTCTTTTTAATCCAATTAGGGTTTTTAACCAATCTTGTGCATCCAATATGTGATTTTGTGTCATTGGTTGAACATTTAGGTCATTTTCGTCCTCCCTAGGCTTATTCTAATCCAATTAGGGTGTTTAACCAATCTTGTGCATCCAATATGTGATTTTGTGTCATTTTGTGTCATTGGTTGAACATTTAGGTCTTTTTCGTCCTCCCTAGGCTCTTTTTAATCCAATTTGGGTTTTTGACCAATCTTGTGCATCCAATATGTGATTTTGTGTCAGTGGTTTAACATTTAGGTCATTTTCGTCCTCGCTAGGCTTTTTCTAATCCAATTAGGGTTTTTAACCAATCTTGTGCATCCAATATGTGATTTTGTGTCATTGGTTGAACATTTAGGTCATTTTCGTCCTCCCTAGGCTTATCCTAATCCAATTAGGGTTTTTAACCAATCTTGTGCATCCAACATGTGATTTTGTGTCATTTTGTGTCATTGGTTGAACATTTAGGTAATTTTCGTCCTCCCTAGGCTCTTTTTAATCCAATTTGGGTTTTTGACCAATCTTGTGCATCCAATATGTGATTTTGTGTCAGTGGTTTAACATTTAGGTCATTTTCGTCCTCGCTAGGCTTTTTCTAATCCAATTAGGGTTTTTAACCAATCTTGTGCATCCAATATGTGATTTTGTGTCATTGGTTGAACATTTAGGTCATTTTCGTCCTCCCTAGGCTTATCCTAATCCAATTAGGGTTTTTAACCAATCTTGTGCATCCAATATGTTATTTTGTGTCATTGGTTGAACATTTAGGTCATTTTCGTCCTCTCTAGGCTTATTCTAACCCAATTAGGGTTTTTAACCAATCTTGTGCATCCAATATGTGATTTTGTTCCATTGGTTGAACATTTAGGTCATTTTCGTCCTCCCTAGCTTTATTCTAATCCAATTAGGGTTTTTAACCAATATTGTGCATCCAATATGTGATTTTGTGTCATTTTGGGTCATTGGTTGAACATTTAGGTCATTTTCGTCCTCCCTAGGCTTATTCTAATCCAATTAGGGTTTTTAACCAATCTTGTGCATCCAATATGTGATTTTGTTTCATTGGTAAAACATTTAGGTCATTTTCGTCCTCCCTAGGCTTATTCTAATCCAATTAGGGTTTTTAACCAATCTTGTGCATCCAAAATGTGATTTTGTGTCATTTGTGTCATTGGTTGAACATTTAGGTCATTTTCGTCCTCCGTAGGCTTATTCTAATCCAATTAAGGTTATTAACCAATCTTGTGCATCCAATGTGTGATTTTTTGTCATTGGTTGAACATTTAGGTCATTTTCGTCCTCCCTAGGCTTATTTTAATCCAATGTTTTTAACCAATCTTGTGCATCCAATATGTGATTTTTTGTCATTGGTTGAACATTTAGGTCATTTTCGTCCTCCCTAGGCTTATTCTAATCCAATTAGGGTTTTTAACCAATCTTGTGCATCCAATATGTGATTTTGTGTCATTGGTTGAACATTTAGATCATTTTCGCCTTGCTAGACTTATTCTAATCCAATTAGGGTTTTTAACCAATCTTGTGCATCCAATATGTGATTTTGTGTCATTGGTTGAACCTTTAGGTCATTTTCGTCCTCCCTTGGCTTATTCTAATCCAATTAAGGTTCTTAACAATTCTTGTGCATCCAATGTGTGATTTTGTGTCATTTTGTGTCATTGGTTGAACATTAAGGTCATTTTCGTCCTCCCTAAGCTCTTTTTAATCCAATTAGGGTTTTTAACCAATCTTGTGCATCCAATATGTGATTTTGTGTCATTGGTTGAACATTTAGGTCATTTTCGTCCTCCCTAGGCTTATTCTAATCCAATTAGGGTGTTTAACCAATCTTGTGCATCCAATGTGTGATTTTGTGTCATTTTGTGTCATTGGTTGAACATTTAGGTCTTTTTCGTCCTCCCTAGGCTCTTTTTAATCCAATTTGGGTTTTTGACCAATCTTGTGCATCCAATATGTGATTTTGTGTCAGTGGTTTAACATTTAGGTCATTTTCGTCCTCGCTAGGCTTTTTCTAATCCAATTAGGGTTTTTAACCAATCTTGTGCATCCAATATGTGATTTTGTGTCATTGGTTGAACATTTAGGTCATTTTCGTCCTCCCTAGGCTTATCCTAATCCAATTAGGGTTTTTAACCAATCTTGTGCATCCAACATGTGATTTTGTGTCATTTTGTGTCATTGGTTGAACATTTAGGTAATTTTCGTCCTCCCTAGGCTCTTTTTAATCCAATTTGGGTTTTTGACCAATCTTGTGCATCCAATATGTGATTTTGTGTCAGTGGTTTAACATTTAGGTCATTTTCGTCCTCGCTAGGCTTTTTCTAATCCAATTAGGGTTTTTAACCAATCTTGTGCATCCAATATGTGATTTTGTGTCATTGGTTGAACATTTAGGTCATTTTCGTCCTCCCTAGGCTTATCCTAATCCAATTAGGGTTTTTAACCAATCTTGTGCATCCAATATGTTATTTTGTGTCATTGGTTGAACATTTAGGTCATTTTCGTCCTCTCTAGGCTTATTCTAACCCAATTAGGGTTTTTAACCAATCTTGTGCATCCAATATGTGATTTTGTGTCATTTTGTGTCATTGGTTCAACATTTAGGTCATTTTCGTCCTCCCTAGGATCTTTTTAATCCAATTAGGGTTTTTAACCAATCTTGTGCATCCAATATGTGATTTTGTGTCATTGGTTGAACATTTAGGTCATTTTCGTCCTCGCTAGGCTTTTTCTAATCCAATTAGGGTTTTTAACCAATCTTGTGCATCCAATATGTGATTTTGTGTCATTGGTTGAACATTTAGGTCATTTTCGTCCTCCCTAGGCGTATCCTAATCCAATTAGGGTTTTTAACCAATCTTGTGCATCCAATATGTGATTTTGTGTCATTGGTTGAACATATAGGTCATTTTCGTCCTCCCTAGGCTTATTCTAATCCAATTAGGGTTTTTAACCAATCTTGTGCATCCAATATGTGATTTTGTGTCATTTGTTAAACATTTAGGTCATTTTCGTCCTCCCTATGGTTATTCTAATCCAATTAGGGTTTTTAACCAATCATGTGCATCCAATAGGTGATTTTGTGTCATTGGTTGAACAATTAGGTCATTTTCGTCCTCTCTAGGCTTATTCTAATCCAATTAGGGTTTTTAACAAATCTTGTGCATCCAATATGTGATTTTGTGTCATTGGTTGAACATTTAGGTCATTTTCGTCCTCCCTAGGCTTATTCTAATCCAATTAGGGTTTTTAACCAATCTTGTGCATCCAATATGTGATTTTGTGTCATTTTGTGTCATTGGTTGAACATTTAGGTCATTTTCGTCCTCCCTAGGCTTATTCTAATCCAATTATGTTTTTAACCAATCTTGTGCATCCAATATGTGATTTTGTGTCATTTTGTATCATTGGTTGAACATTTAGGTCATTTTCGTCCTCCCTAGGCTTATTGTAATCCAATTAGGGTTTTAACATACCTTGTGCATCCAATATGTGATTTTGTGTCATTGTGTATCATTGGTTGAACATTTAGGTCATTTTCGTCCTCCCTAGGCTTATTCTAATCCAATTAGGGTTTTTAACCAATCTTGTGGATCCAATATGTTATTTTGTGCATTTTGTGTCATTGGTTGAACATTTTGGTCATTTTCGTCCTCCCTAGGCTTATTCTAATCCAATTAGGTTTTTAAACAATCTTATGCATCCAATATGTTATTTTGTGTCATTTTGTGTCATTGGTTGAACATTTAGGTCATTTTCGTCCTCCCTAGGCTTATTCTAATCCAATTAGGTTTTTAACCAATCTTGTGCATCCAATATGTGATTTTGTGCCATTTTGTGTCATTGGTTAAACATTTAGGTCATTTTCGTCCTCCCTAGGCTTATTGTAATCCAATTAGGGTTTTAACATACTTTGTGCATCCAATATGTGATTTTGTGTCATTGTGTATCATTGGTTAAACATTTAGGTCATTTTCGTCCTCCCTAGGCTTATTGTAATCCAATTAGGGTTTTTAACCAATCTTGTGCTTCCAATATGTGATTTTGTGTCCTTTTGTGTCACTGGTTGAACATTTAGGTCATTTTCGACCTCCCTAGGCTTATTTTAATGCAATTTGGGTTTATAACGAATCTTGTGCATCCAATATGTGATTTTGTGTCATTTTCTGTCATTGGTTGAACATTTAGGTCATTTTCGTCCTCCCTAGGCTTATTCTAATCCACTTAGGGTTTTTAACCAATCTTGTGAATCCAATATGTGATTTTGTGTCATTTTGTGTCAACGGTTGAACATTTACGTCATTTTCGTCCTCCCTAGGCTTATTCTAATCCAATTAGGGTTTTTAACCAATCTTGTGCATCCAATATGTGATTTTGTGTCATTTTGTGTCATTGGTTGAACATTTAGGTCATTTTCGTCCTCCCTAGGCTTATTCTAATCCAATTAGGGTTTTTAACCAATCTTGTGCATCCAATATATGATTTTGTGTCATTGGTTGAACATTTAGGTCATTTTCGTCCTCCCTAGGCTTATTCTAATCTAATGAGGGTTTTTAACCAATCTTGTGCATCCAATATATGATTTTGTGTCATTGGTTGAACATTTAGGTCATTTTCGTCCTCCCTAGGCTTATTCTAATCCAATTAGGGTTTTTAACCAATCTTGTGCATCCAATATGTGATTTTGTGTCATTAGTTGAACATTTAGGTCATTTTTGTCCTCCCTAGGCATATTCTAATCCAATTAGGGTTTTTAACCAATCTTGTGCATCCAATATGTGATTTTGTGTCATTTTGTGTCATTGGTTGAACATTTAGGTCATTTTCGTCCTCCCTAGGCTTATTCTAATCCAATTAGGGTTTTTAACCAATCTTGTGCATCCAATATGTGATTTTACGTCATTGGTTGAACATTTAGGTCATTTTCGTCCTCCCTAGGCTTATTCTAATCCAATTAGGGTTTTTAACCAATCTTTTGCAACCAATATGTGATTTTGTGTCATTGGTTGAACCTTTAGGTCATTTTCGTCCTCCCTAGGCTTATTCTAATCCAATTAGGGTTTTTAACCAATCTTGTGCATCCAATATGTGATTTTGTGTAATTTTGTGTCATTGGTTGAACATTTAGGTCATTTTCGTCCTCCCTAGGCTTATTCTAATCCAATTAGGGTTTTTAACCAATCTTGTGCATCCAATATGATATTTTGTGTCATTTTGTGTCATTGGTTGAACATTTAGGTCATTTTCGTCCTCCCTAGGCTTTTTCGAATCCAATTAGGGTTTTTAAATAATCTTGTGCATCCAATATGTGATTTTGTGTCATTTTGTGTCATTGGTTGAACATTTAGGTCATTTTCGTCCTCCCTAGGCTTATTCTAATCCAATTAGGGTTTTTAACCAATCTTGTGCATCCAATATGTGATTTTGTGTCATTTTGTGTCATTGGTTGAACATTTAGGTCTTTTTCGTCCTCCCTAGGTTTATTCTAATCCAATTAGGGTTTTTAACCAATCTTGTGCATCCAATATGTGATTTTGTGTCATTTTGTGTCATTGGTTGAACATTTAGGTCATTTTCGTCCTCCCTAGGCTTATTCTAATCCAATTAGGGTTTTTAACCAATCTTGTGCATCCAATATGTGATTTTGTGTCATTTTGTGTCATTGGTTGAACATTTAGGTCATTTTCGTCCTCCCTAGGCTTATTCTAATCCAATTAGGGTTTTTAACCAATCTTGTGCATCCAATATTTGATTTTGTGTCATTTTGTGTTATTGGTTGACCATTTAGGTCATTTTCGTCCTCCCTAGGCTTATTCTAATCCAATTAGGGTTTTTAACCAATCTTGTGCATCCAATATGTGATTTTGTGTAATTTTGTGTCATTGGTTGAACATTTAGGTCATTTTCGTCGTCCCTAGGCTTATTCTAATCCAATTAGGGTTTTTAACCAATCTTGTGCATCCAATATGTGATTTTGTGTCATTGGTTGAACATTTAGGTCATTTACGTCCTCCCTAGGCTTATTCTAATCCAATTAGGGTTTTTAACCAATCTTGTGCATCCAATATGTGATTTTGTGTCATTTTGTGTCATTGGTTGAACATTTAGGTCATTTTCGTCCTCCCTAGGCTTATTCTAATCCAATTAGGGTTTTTAACCAATCTTGTGCATCCAATATGTGATTTTGTGTCATTTTGTGTAATTGGTTGAACATTTAGGTAATTTTCGTCCTCCCTAGGCTTATTCTAATGCAATTAGGGTTTTTAACCAATCTTGTGCATCCAATATGTGATTTTGTGTCATTGGTTGAACATTTAGGTCATTTTCGTCCTCCCTAGGCTTATTCTAATCCAATTAGGGTTTTTAACCAATCTTGTGCATCCAATATGTGATTTTGTGTCATTTTGTGTCATTGGTTGAACATTTACGTAATTTTCGTCCTCCCTAGGCTTATTCTAATCCAATTAGGGTTTTTAACCAATCTTGTGCATCCAATATGTGATTTTGTGTCATTTTGTGTCATTGGTTGAACATTTAGGTCATTTTCGTCCTCCCTAGGCTTATTCTAATCCAATTAGGGTTTTTAACCAATCTTGTGCATCCAATATGCGAGTTTGTGTCATTGGTTGAACATTTAGGTCATTTTCGTCTTCCATAGGCTTATTCTAATCCAATTAGGGTTTTTAACCAATCTTGTGCATCCAATATGTGATTTTGTGTCATTGGTTGAACATTTAGGTCCTTTTCGTCCTCCCTAGGCTTATTCTAATCAATTTAGGGTTTTTAACCAATCTTGTGCATCCAATATGTGATTTTGTGTCATTTTGTGTCATTGGTTGAACATTTAGGTCATTTTCGTCCTCCCTAGGCTTATTCTAATCCAATTAGGGTTTTTAACCAATCTTGTGCATCCAATATGTGATTTTGTGTCATTTTTTGTCATTGGTTGAACATTTAGTTCATTTTCGTCCTCCCTAGGCTAATTCTAATCCAATTAGGGTTTTTAACCAATCTTGTGCATCCAATATGTGATTTTGTGTCATTTTGTGTCATTGGTTGAACATTTAGGTCATTTTCGTCCTCCCTAGGCTTATTCTAATCCAATTAGGGTTTTTAACCAATCTTGTGCATCCAATATGTGATTTTGTGTCATTGGTTGAACATTTAGTTCATTTTCGTCCTCCCTA
This sequence comes from Cicer yamashitae, assembly GCA_037974755.1. NCBI lineage: Eukaryota > Viridiplantae > Streptophyta > Magnoliopsida > Fabales > Fabaceae > Cicer > Cicer yamashitae. The sequence goes on along the minus strand of JBBPBQ010000008.1, from coordinate 29,528,725 downwards.
GGCTTATTCTATTCCATTTAGGGTTTTTAACCAATCTTCTGCATCCAATATGTGATTTTGTGTCATTTTGTGTCATTGGTTCAACATTTAGGTCATTTTCGTCCTCCCTAGGGTTATTTTAATCCAATTAGGATTTTTAACCAATCTTGTGCATCCAATATGTGATTTTGTGTCATTTTGTGTCATTGGTTGAACATTTAGGTCATTTTCGTCCTCCCTAGGCTTATTCTAATCCAATTAGGGTTTTTAACCAATCTTGTGCATCCAATATGTGATTTTGTGTCATTTTGTGTCATTGGTTGAACATTTTGTTCATTTTCGTTCTCCCTAGGCTTATTCTAATCCAATTAGGGTTTTTAACCAATCTTGTGCATCCAATATGTGATTTTGTGTCATTTTGTGTCATTGGTTGAACATTTAGGTCATTTTCGTCCTCCCTAGGCTTATTCTAATCCAATTAAGATTTTTAACCAATCTTGTGCATCCAATATGTGATTTTGTGTCATTGGTTGAACATTTAGGTCATTTTCGTCCTCCCTAGGCTGATTCAAATCCAATTAGGGTTTTTAACCAATCTTGTGCATCCAATATGTGATTTTGTGTCATTTTGTGTCATCGGTTGAACATTTAGGTCATTTTCGTCCTCCCTAAGCTTATTCTAATCCAATTAGGGTTTTTATCCAATCATGTGCATCCAATATGTGATTTTGTGTCATTGGTTGAACATTTAGGTCATTTTCGTTCTCCCTAGGCTTATTCTAATCCAATTAGGGTTTTTAACCAATCTTGTGCATCCAATATGTGATTTTGTGTCATTTTGTGTCATTGGTTGAACATTTAGGTCATTTTCGTCCTCCCTAGGCATATTCCAATCCAATTAGGGTTTTTAACCAATCCTGTGCATCCAATATGTGTTTTTGTGTCATTTTGTGTCATTGGTTGAACATTTAGGTCATTTTCGTTCTCCATAGGCTTATTCTAATCCAATTAGGGTTTTTAACCAATCTTGTGCATCCAATATGTGATTTTGTGTCATTTTGTGTCATTGGTTGAACATTTAGGTCATTTTCGTCCTCCCTAGGCTTATTCTAATCCAATTAGGGTTTTTAACCAATCTTGTGCATCCAATATGTGATTTTGTGTCATTTTGTGTCATTGGTTGAACATTTAGGTCATTTTCGTTCTCCCTAGGCTTATTCTAATCTAATTAGAGTTTTTAACCAATCTTGTGCATCCAATATGTGATTTTGTATCATTGGTTGAACATTTAGGTCATTTTCGTCCTCCCTAGGCTTATGCTAATCCAGCTAGGGTTTTTAACCAATCTTGTGCATCCAATATGTGATTTTGTGTCATTTTGTGTCATTGGTTGAACATTTAGGTCATTTTCGTCCTCCCTAGGCTTATTCTAATCCAATTAGGGTTTTTAACCAATCTTGTGCATCCAATATGTCATTTTGTGTCATTGATTGAACATTTAGGTCATTTTCGCCCTCCCTAAGCTAATTCTAATCCAATTAGGGTTTTTAACCAATCTTGTGCATCCAATATGTGATTTTGTGTCATTGGTTGAACATTTAGGTCATTTTCGTCCTCCCTAGGCTTATTCTAATCCAATTAGGGTTTTTAACCAATCTTATGCATCCAATATGTGATTTTGTGTTATTTTGTGTCATTGGTTGAGCATTTAGGTCATTTTCGTCCTCCCTAGGCTTATTCTAATCGAATTAGGGTTTTCAACCATTCTTTGCATCCAATATGTGATTTTGTGTCTTTTTGTGTCATTGGTTGAACATTTAGGTCATTTTCGTCCTCCTTAGGCTGATTCTAATCCAATTAGGGTTTTTAACCAATCTTGTGCATTCAATATGTGATTTTGTGTCATTTTGTGTTATTGGTTGAACATTTTGGTCATTTTCGTCCTCCCTAGGCTTATTCTAATCCAATTAGGGTTTTTAACCAATCTTGTGCATCCAATATGTGATTTTGTGTCATTGGTTGAACATTTAGGTCATTTTCGTCCTCCCTAGGCTTATTCTACTCCAATTAGGGTTTTTAACCAATCTTGTGCATCCAATATGTGATTTTGTGTCATTGGTTGAACATTTAGGTCATTTTCGTCCTCCCTAGGCTTATTCTAATCCAATTAAGGTTTTTAACCAATCTTGTGCATCCAATGTGTGATTTTGTGTCATTTTGTGTCATTGGTTGAACATTTAGGTCATTTTCGTCCTCCCTAAGCTCTTTTTAATCCAATTAGGGTTTTTAACCAATCTTGTGCATCCAATATGTGATTTTGTGTCATTGGTTGAACATTTAGGTCATTTTCGTCCTCCCTAGGCTTATTCTAATCCAATTAGGGTTTTTAACCAATCTTGTGCATCCAATATGTGATTTTGTGTCATATTGTGTCATTGGTTGAACATTTAGGTCATTTTCGTCCTCCCTAGGCTTATTCTAATCCAATTAGGGTTTTTAACCAATCTTGTGCATCCAATATGTGATTTAGTGTCATTTTGTGTCATTGGTTGAACATTTAGGTCATTTTCGTCCTCCCTAGGCTTATTCTAATCCAATTAGGGTTTTTAACCAATCTTTTGCATCCAATATGTGATTTTGTGTCATTGGTTGAACATTTAGGTCATTTTCGTCCACCCTAGGCTTATTCTAATCCAATTAGGGTTTTTAACCAATCTTGTGCATCCAATATGTGATTTTGTGTCATTTTGTGTCATTGGTTGAACATTTAGGTCATTTTCGTCCTCCCTAGGCTTATTCTAATCCAATTAGGGTTTTTAACCAATCTTGTGCATCCAATATGTTATTTTGTGTAATTTTGTGTCATTGGTTGAACATTTAGGTCATTTCCGTCGTCCCTAGGCTTATTCTAATCCAATTAGGGTTTTTAACCAATCTTGTGCATCCAATATGATATTTTGTGTCATTTTGTGTCATTGGTTGAACATTTAGGTCATTTTCGTCCTCCCTTGGCTTATTCGAATCCAATTAGGGTTTTTAAATAATCTTGTGCATCCAATATGTGATTTTATGTCATTTTGTGTCATTGGTTGAACATTTAGGTCATTTTCGTCCTCCCTAGGCTTATTCTAATCCAATTAGGGTTTTTAACCAATCTTGTGCATCCAATATGTGATATTGTGTCATTGGTTGAACATTTAGGTCATTTTCGTCCTCGCTAGGCTTATTCTAATCCAATTAGGGTTTTTAACCAATCTTGTGCATCCAATATGTGATTTTGTGTCATTTTGTGTCATTGGTTGAACATTTAGGTCATTTTCGTCCTCCCTAGGCTTATTCTAATCCAATTAGGGTTTTTAACCAATCTTGTGCATCCAATATGTGATTTTGTGTCATTGGTTGAACATTTAGGTCATTTTCGTCCTCCCTGGGCTTATTCTAATCCAATTAGGGTTTTTAACCAATCTTGTGCATCCAATATGTGATTTTGTGTCATTTTGTGTCATTGGTTCAACATTTAGGTCTTTTTCGTCCTCCCTAGGATCTTTTTAATCCAATTAGGGTTTTTAACCAATCTTGTGCATCCAATATGTGATTTTGTGGCATTGGTTGAACATTTAGGTCATTTTCGTCCTCCCTAGGCTTATCCTAATCCAATTAGGGTTTTTAACCAATCTTGTGCATCCAATATGTGATTTTGTGTCATTGGTTGAACATATAGGTCATTTTCGTCCTCCCTAGGCTTATTCTAATCCAATTAGGGTTTTTAACCAATCTTGTGCATCCAATATGTGATTTTGTGTCATTGGTTAAACATTTAGGTCATTTTCGTCCCCCTATGCTTATTCTAATCCAATTAGGGTTTTTAACCTATCTTGTGCATCAAATATGTGATTTTGTGTCATTTTGTGTCATTGGTTGAACATTTAGGTCATTTTCGTCCTCCCTAGGCTTATTCTAATCCAATTAGGGTTTTTAACCAATCTTGTGCATCCAATATGTGATTTTGTGTCATTTTGTGTCATTGGTTGAACATTTAGGTCATTTTCGTCCTCCCTAGGCTTATTCTAATCCAATTAGGGTTTTTAACCAATCTTGTGCATCCAATATGTGATTTGGTGTCATTGGTTGAAAATTTAGGTCATTTTCGTCCTCCCTAGGCTTATTCTAATCCAATTAGCGTTTTTAACCAATCTTGTGCGTCCAATATGTGATTTTGTGTCATTGGTTGAACATTTAGGTCATTTTCGTCCTCCACAGGCTTATTCTAATCCAATTAGGGTTTTTAACCAATCTTGTGCATCCAATATGTGATTATGTGTTGTTTTGTGTCATTGGTTGAACATTTAGGTCATTTTCGTCCTCCCTAGGCTTATTCTAATCCAATTAGGGTTTTTAACCAATCTTGTGCATCCAATATGTGATTTTGTGTCATTTTGTGTCATTGGTTGAACATTTAGGTCATTTTCGTCCTCCCTAGGCTTATTCTAATCCAATTAGGGTTTTTAACCAATCTTGTGCATCAAATATGTGATTTTGTGTCATTGGTTGAACATTTAGGTCATTTTCGTCCTCCCTGAGGTTATTCTAATCCAATTAGGGTTTTTAACCAATCTTGTGCATCCAATATGTGATTTTGTGTCATTGGTTGAACATTTAGGTAATTTTCGTCCTCCCTAGGCTTATTCTAATCCAATTAAGGTTTTTAACCAATCTTGTGCATCCAATGTGTGATTTGGTGTCATTGGTTGAACATTTAGGTCATTTTCGTCCTCCCTAGGCTTATTTTAATCCAATGTTTTTAACCAATCTTCTGCATCCAATATGTGATTTTTTGTCATTAGTTGAACATTTAGGTCATTTTCGTCTTCCCTAGGCTTATTCTAATCCAATTAGGGTTTTTAACCAATCTTGTGCATCCAATATGTGATTTTGTGTCATTTTGTGTCATTGGTTGAACATTTAGGTCATTTTCGTCCTCCCTAGGCTTATTCTAATCCAATTAGGGTTTTTAACCAATCTTGTGCATCCAATATGTGATTTTGTGTCATTGGTTGAACATTTAGGTCATTTTCGCCTTGCTAGGCTTATTCTAATCCAATTCGGGTTTTTAACCAATCTTGTGCATCCAATATGTGATTTTGTGTCATTGGTTGAACATTTAGGTCATTTTCGTCCTCCCTAGGCTTATCCTAATCCAATTAGGGTTTTTAACCAATCTTGTGCATCCAATATGTGATTTTGTTCCATTGGTTGAACATTTAGGTCATTTTCGTCCTCCCTAGCTTTATTCTAATCCAATTAGGGTTTTTAACCAATATTGTGCATCCAATATGTGATTTTGTGTCATTTTGGGTCATTGGTTGAACATTTAGGTCATTTTCGTCCTCCCTAGGCTCATTCTAATCCAATTAGGGTTTTTAACCAATCTTGTGCATCCAATATGTGATTTTGTTTCATTGGTAAAACATTTAGGTCATTTTCGTCCTCCCTAGGCTTATTCTAATCCAATTAGGGTTTTTAACCAATCTTGTGCATCCAAAATGTGATTTTGTGTCATTTGTGTCATTGGTTGAACATTTAGGTCATTTTCGTCCTCCGTAGGCTTATTCTAATCCAATTAAGGTTTTTAACCAATCTTGTGCATCCAATGTGTGATTTTTTGTCATTGGTTGAACATTTAGGTCATTTTCGTCCTCCCTAGGCTTATTTTAATCCAATGTTTTTAACCAATCTTGTGCATCCAATATGTGATTTTTTGTCATTGGTTGAACATTTAGGTCATTTTCGTCCTCCCTAGGCTTATTCTAATCCAATTAGGGTTTTTAACCAATCTTGTGCATCCAATATGTGATTTTGTGTCATTTTGTATCATTGGTTGAACATTTAGGTCATTTTCGTCCTCCCTAGGCTCTTTTTAATCCAATTAGGGTTTTTAACCAATCTTGTGCATCCAATATGTGATTTTGTGTCATTGGTTGAACATTTAGGTCATTTTCGTCCTCCCTAGGCTTATCCTAATCCAATTAGGGTTTTTAACCAATCTTGTGCATCCAATATGTGATTTTGTGTCATTGGTTGAACATATAGGTCATTTTCGTCCTCCCTAGGCTTATTCTAATCCAATTAGGGTTTTTAACCAATCTTGTGCATCCAATATGTGATTTTGTGTCATTGGTTAAACATTTAGGTCATTTTCGTCCCCCTATGCTTATTCTAATCCAATTAGGGTTTTTAACCTATCTTGTGCATCAAATATGTGATTTTGTGTCATTTTGTGTCATTGGTTGAACATTTAGGTCATTTTCGTCCTCCCTAGGCTTATTCTAATCCAATTAGGGTTTTTAACCAATCTTGTGCATCCAATATGTGATTTTGTGTCATTTTGTGTCATTGGTTGAACATTTAGGTCATTTTCGTCCTCCCTAGGCTTATTCTAATCCAATTAAGGTTTTTAACCAATCTGATGCATCCAATATGTGATTTTGTGTCATTTTGTGTCATTGGTTGAACATTTAGGTCATTTTCGTCCACCCTAGGCTTATTCTAATCCAATTAGGGTTTTTAACCAATCTTGTGCATCCAGTATGTGATTTTGTGTCATTGGTTGAACATTTAGGTCATTTTTGTCCTCCCTAGGCTTATTCTAATCCAATTAAGGTTTTTAACCAATCTTGGGAATCCAATATGTGATTTTGCGTCATTGGTTGAACATTTAGGTCATTTTCGTCCTCCCTAGGCTTATTCTAATCCAATTAGGGTTTTTAACCAATCTTGTGCATCCAATATGTGATTTTGTGTCATTGGTTGAACATTTAGGTCATTTTCGTCCACCCTAGGTTTATTCTAATCCAATTAGGGTTTTTATCCAATCTTGTGCATCCAATATGTGATTTTGTGTCATTTTGTGTCATTGGTTGAACATTTAGGTCATTTTCGTCCTCCATAGGCTTATTCTAATCCAATTAGGGTTTTTAACCAATCTTGTGCATCCAATATGTGATTTTGTGTAATTTTGTGTCATTGTTTGAACATTTAGGTCATTTTCGTCCTCCCTAGGCTTATTCTAATCCAATTAGGGTTTTTAACCAATCTTTTGCAACCAATATGTGATTTTGTGTCATTTTGTGTCATTGGTTGAACATTTAGGTCATTTTCGTCCTCCCTAGGCTTATTCTAATCCAATTAGGGTTTTTAACGAATCTTGTGCATCCAATATGTGATTTTGTGTCATTGGTTAAACATTTAGGTCATTTTCGTCCCCCTTAGGCTTATTCTAATCCAATTAGGGTTTTTAACCAATCTTGTGCATCCAATATGTGATTTTGTGTCATTGGTTGAACATTTAGGTCATTTTCGTTCTCGCTAGGCTTTTTCTAATCCAATGAGGGTTTTTAACCAATCTTGTGCATCCAATATGTGATTTTGTGTCATCGGTTGAACATTTAGGTCATTTTCGTCCTCCCTAGGCTTATCGTAATCCAATTAGGGTTTTTAACCAATCCTGTGCATCCAATATGTGATTTTGTACCATTGGTTGAACATTTAGGTCATTTTCGTCCTCCCTAGCCTTATTCTAATCCAATTAGGGTTTTTAACCAATCTTGTGCATCCAATTTGTGATTTTGTGTCATTGGTTGAACATTTAGGTCATTTTCGTCCTCCCTAGGCTTATTTTAATCCAATTAGGGTTTTAAACCAATCATGTGCATCCAATATGTGATTTTTTGTCATTGGTTGAACATTTAGGTCATTTTCGTCCTCCCTAGGCTTATTCTAATCCAATTAGGGTTTTTAACCAATCTTGTGCATCCAATATGTGATTTTGTGTCATTGGTTGAACATTTAGATCATTTTCGCCTTGCTAGACTTATTCTAATCCAATTAGGGTTTTTAACCAATCTTGTGCATCCAATATGTGATTTTGTGTCATTGGTTGAACCTTTAGGTCATTTTCGTCCTCCCTTGGCTTATTCTAATCCAATTAAGGTTCTTAACAATTCTTGTGCATCCAATGTGTGATTTTGTGTCATTTTGTGTCATTGGTTGAACATTAAGGTCATTTTCGTCCTCCCTAAGCTCTTTTTAATCCAATTAGGGTTTTTAACCAATCTTGTGCATCCAATATGTGATTTTGTGTCATTGGTTGAACATTTAGGTCATTTTCGTCCTCCCTAGGCTTATTCTAATCCAATTAGGGTGTTTAACCAATCTTGTGCATCCAATATGTGATTTTGTGTCATTTTGTGTCATTGGTTGAACATTTAGGTCTTTTTCGTCCTCCCTAGGCTCTTTTTAATCCAATTTGGGTTTTTGACCAATCTTGTGCATCCAATATGTGATTTTGTGTCAGTGGTTTAACATTTAGGTCATTTTCGTCCTCGCTAGGCTTTTTCTAATCCAATTAGGGTTTTTAACCAATCTTGTGCATCCAATATGTGATTTTGTGTCATTGGTTGAACATTTAGGTCATTTTCGTCCTCCCTAGGCTTATCCTAATCCAATTAGGGTTTTTAACCAATCTTGTGCATCCAACATGTGATTTTGTGTCATTTTGTGTCATTGGTTGAACATTTAGGTAATTTTCGTCCTCCCTAGGCTCTTTTTAATCCAATTTGGGTTTTTGACCAATCTTGTGCATCCAATATGTGATTTTGTGTCAGTGGTTTAACATTTAGGTCATTTTCGTCCTCGCTAGGCTTTTTCTAATCCAATTAGGGTTTTTAACCAATCTTGTGCATCCAATATGTGATTTTGTGTCATTGGTTGAACATTTAGGTCATTTTCGTCCTCCCTAGGCTTATCCTAATCCAATTAGGGTTTTTAACCAATCTTGTGCATCCAATATGTTATTTTGTGTCATTGGTTGAACATTTAGGTCATTTTCGTCCTCTCTAGGCTTATTCTAACCCAATTAGGGTTTTTAACCAATCTTGTGCATCCAATATGTGATTTTGTTCCATTGGTTGAACATTTAGGTCATTTTCGTCCTCCCTAGCTTTATTCTAATCCAATTAGGGTTTTTAACCAATATTGTGCATCCAATATGTGATTTTGTGTCATTTTGGGTCATTGGTTGAACATTTAGGTCATTTTCGTCCTCCCTAGGCTTATTCTAATCCAATTAGGGTTTTTAACCAATCTTGTGCATCCAATATGTGATTTTGTTTCATTGGTAAAACATTTAGGTCATTTTCGTCCTCCCTAGGCTTATTCTAATCCAATTAGGGTTTTTAACCAATCTTGTGCATCCAAAATGTGATTTTGTGTCATTTGTGTCATTGGTTGAACATTTAGGTCATTTTCGTCCTCCGTAGGCTTATTCTAATCCAATTAAGGTTATTAACCAATCTTGTGCATCCAATGTGTGATTTTTTGTCATTGGTTGAACATTTAGGTCATTTTCGTCCTCCCTAGGCTTATTCTAATCCAATTAGGGTTTTTAACCAATCTTGTGCATCCAATATGTGATTTTGTGTCATTGGTTGAACATTTAGATCATTTTCGCCTTGCTAGACTTATTCTAATCCAATTAGGGTTTTTAACCAATCTTGTGCATCCAATATGTGATTTTTTGTCATTGGTTGAACATTTAGGTCATTTTCGTCCTCCCTAGGCTTATTCTAATCCAATTAGGGTTTTTAACCAATCTTGTGCATCCAATATGTGATTTTGTGTCATTGGTTGAACATTTAGGTCATTTTCGCCTTGCTAGGCTTATTCTAATCCAATTAGGGTTTTTTACCAATCTTGTGCATCCAATATGTGATTTTGTGTCATTTTGTGTTATTGGTTGAACATTTAGGTCATTTTCGTCCTCCCTAGGTTTATTCTAATCCAATTAAGGTTTTTAACCAATCTTGTGCATCCAATATGTGATTTTGTGTCATTTTGTGTCATTGGTTGAACATTTAGGTCATTTTCGTCCTCCCTAGGCTTATTCTAATCCAATTAAGGTTTTTAACCAATCTTGTGCATCCAATGTGTGATTTTTTGTCATTGGTTGAACATTTAGGTCATTTTCGTCCTCCCTAGGCTTATTTTAATCCAATGTTTTTAACCAATCTTGTGCATCCAATATGTGATTTTTTGTCATTGGTTGAACATTTAGGTCATTTTCGTCCTCCCTAGGCTTATTCTAATCCAATTAGGGTTTTTAACCAATCTTGTGCATCCAATATGTGATTTTGTGTCATTGGTTGAACATTTAGGTCATTTTCGTCCTACCTAGGCTTATTCTAATCCAATTAGGGTTTTTAACCAATCTTGTGCAACCAATATGTGATTTTGTGTCATTGGTTGAACATTTAGGTCATTTTCGTCCTCCCTAGGCTTATTCTAATCCAATTAGGGTTTTTAACCAATCTTGTGCATCCAATATGTGATTTTGTGTCATTGGTTGAACATTTAGGTCATTTTCGCCTTGCTAGGCTTATTCTAATCCAATTCGGGTTTTTAACCAATCTTGTGCATCCAATATGTGATTTTGTGTCATTGGTTGAACATTTAGGTCATTTTCGTCCTCCCTAGGCTTATCCTAATCCAATTAGGGTTTTTAACCAATCTTGTGCATCCAATATGTGATTTTGTTCCATTGGTTGAACATTTAGGTCATTTTCGTCCTCCCTAGCTTTATTCTAATCCAATTAGGGTTTTTAACCAATATTGTGCATCCAATATGTGATTTTGTGTCATTTTGGGTCATTGGTTGAACATTTAGGTCATTTTCGTCCTCCCTAGGCTCATTCTAATCCAATTAGGGTTTTTAACCAATCTTGTGCATCCAATATGTGATTTTGTTTCATTGGTAAAACATTTAGGTCATTTTCGTCCTCCCTAGGCTTATTCTAATCCAATTAGGGTTTTTAACCAATCTTATGCATCCAAAATGTGATTTTGTATCATTTGTGTCATTGGTTGAACATTTAGGTCATTTTCGTCCTCCGTAGGCTTATTCTAATCCAATTAAGGTTATTAACCAATCTTGTGCATCCAATGTGTGATTTTTTGTCATTGGTTGAACATTTAGGTCATTTTCGTCCTCCCTAGGCTTATTCTAATCCAATTAGGGTTTTTAACCAATCTTGTGCATCCAATATGTGATTTTGTGTCATTGGTTGAACATTTAGATCATTTTCGCCTTGCTAGACTTATTCTAATCCAATTAGGGTTTTTAACCAATCTTGTGCATCCAATATGTGATTTTGTGTCATTGGTTGAACCTTTAGGTCATTTTCGTCCTCCCTTGGCTTATTCTAATCCAATTAAGGTTCTTAACAATTCTTGTGCATCCAATGTGTGATTTTGTGTCATTTTGTGTCATTGGTTGAACATTAAGGTCATTTTCGTCCTCCCTAAGCTCTTTTTAATCCAATTAGGGTTTTTAACCAATCTTGTGCATCCAATATGTGATTTTGTGTCATTGGTTGAACATTTAGGTCATTTTCGTCCTCCCTAGGCTTATTCTAATCCAATTAGGGTGTTTAACCAATCTTGTGCATCCAATATGTGATTTTGTGTCATTTTGTGTCATTGGTTGAACTTTTTGGTCATTTTCGTCCTCCCTAGGCTTATTGTGATCCAATTAGGGTTTTTAACAAATCTTGTGCATCCAATATGTGATTTTGTGTCATTTTGTGTCATTGGTTGAACATTTAGGTCATTTTCGTCCTCCCTATACTTATTCTAATCCAATTAGGGTTTTTAGCCAATCTTGTGCATCCAATATGTGATTTTGTGTCATTGGTTGAACATTTAGGTCATTTTTGCCTCCCTAGGCTTATTCTCATCCAATTAGGGTTTTTAGCCAATCTTGTGCATCCAATCTGTGATTTTGTGTCATTGGTTTAACATTTAGGTCATTTTCGTCCTCCCTAGGCTTATTCTAATCCAATTAGGATTTTTAACCAATCTTGTGCATCCAATATGTGATTTTGTGTCATTTTGTGTCGTTGGTTGAACGTTTAGGTCATTTTCGTCCTCCCTAGGCTTATTCTAATCCAATTAGGGTTTTTAACCAATCTTGTGCATCCAATATGTGATTTTGTGTCATTGGTTGAACATTTAGGTCATTTTCGTCCTCCCTAGGCTTATACTAATCCAATTAGGGTTTTTAACCAATCTTGTGCATCCAATATGTGATTTTGTGTCATTGGTTGAACATTTAGGTCATTTTCGTCCTCCCTAGGCTTATTCTAATCCAATTAGGGTTTTTAACCAATCTTGTGCATCCAATATGTGATTTTGTGTCATTTTGTGTCATTGGTTGAACATTTAGGTCATTTTCGTCCTCCCTAGGCTTATTTTAATCCAATTAGGGTTTTTAACCAATCTTGTGCATCCAATATGTGATTTTGTATCATTTTGTGTCATTGGTTGATCATTTAGGTCATTTTCGTCCTCCCTAGGCTTATTCTAATCCAATTAGGGTTTTTAACCAATCTTGTGCATCCAATATGTGATTTTGTGTCATTGGTTGAACATTTAGGTCATTTTCGTCCTCCCAAGGCTTATTCTAATCCAATTAGAGTTTTTAACCAATCTTGTGCATCCAATATGTGATTTTGTGTCATTTTGTGTCATTGGTTGAACATTTAGGTCATTTGCATCCTCCCTAGGCTTATTCTAATCCAATTAGGGTTTTTAACCAATCTTGTGCATCCAATATGTGATTTTGTGTCATTTTGTGTCATTGGTTGAACATTTAGGTCATTTTCGTCCTCCCTAGGCTTATTCTAATCCAATTAGGGTTTTTAACCAATCTTGTGCATATGATAAGTGATTTTATGTCATTGGTAATCCAATTAGGTCATTTTCGTCCTCCCTAGGCTTATTACAATCCAATTAGGGTTTTTAACCAATCTTGTGCATCCAATATGTGATTTTGTGTCATTTTGTGTCATTGGTTGAACATTTAGGTCATTTTCGTCCTCCCTAGGCTTATTCTAATCCAATTAGGGTTTTTAACCAATCTTGTGCATCCAATATGTGATTTTGTGTCATTATGTGTCATTGGTTGAACATTTAGGTCATTTTGGTCCTCCCTAGGCATATTCTAATCCAATTAGGGTTTTTAACCAATCTTGTGCATCCAATATGTGATTTTGTGTCATTTTGTGTCATTGGTTGAACATTTAGGTCATTTTCGTCCTCCCTAGGCTTATTCTAATCCAATTAGGGTTTTTAACCAATCTTGTGCATCCAATATGTGATTTTATGTTATTTTGTGTCATTGGTTGAACATTTAGGTCATTTTCGTCTTCCCTAGGCTTATTCTAATCCAATTAGGGTTTTTAACCAATCTTGTGCATCCAATATGTGATTTTGTGTCATTTTGTGTCATTGGTTGAACATTTAGGTCTTTTTCGTCCTCCCTAAGATCTTTTCAATCCAATTAGGGTTTTTAACCAATCTTGTGCATCCAATATGTGATTTTGTGTCATTGGTTGAACATTTAGGTCATTTTCGTCCTCGCTAGGCTTTTTCTAATCCAATTAGGGTTTTTAACCAATCTTGTGCATCCAATATGTGATTTGGTGTCATTGGTTGAACATTTAGGTCATTTTCGTCCTCCCTAGGGTTATTCTTATCCAATTAGGGTTTTTAACCAATCTTGTGCTTCCAATATGTGATTTTGTGTCATTTTGTGTCATTGGTTGAACATTTAGGTCATTTTCGTCCTCCCAAGGCTTATTCTAATCCAATTAGGGTTTTTAACCAATCTTGTGCATCCAATATGTGATTTTGTGTCATTTTGTGTCATTGGTTGAACATTTAGATCATTTTCGTCCTTCCTATGCTTGTTCTAATCCAATTACGGTTTTTAACCAATCTTGTGCATCCAATATGTGATTTTGTGTCATTTTGTGTCATTGGTTGAACATTTAGGTCATTTTCGTCCTCCCTAGGCTTATTCTAATCCAATTAGGGTTTTTAACCAATCTTGTGCATCCAATATGTGATTTTGTGTCATTTTGTGTCATTGGTTGAACATTTAGGTCATTTTCGTCCTCCATAGGCTTATTTTAATCCAATTAGGGTTTTTAACCAATCTTGTGCATCCAATATGTGATTTTGTGTCATTTTGTGTCATTGGTTGAACATTTAGGTCATTTTCGTCCTCCCTAGGCTTATTCTAATCCAATTAGGGTTTTTAACCAATCTTGTGCATCCGATTTGTGATTTTGTGTCATTGGTTGAACATTTAGGTCATTTTCGTCCTCCCTAGGCTTATTCTAATCCAATTAGGGTTTTTAACCAATCTTGTGCATCCAATATGTGATTTTGTGTCATTGGTTGAACATTTAGATCATTTTCGCCTTGCTAGACTTATTCTAATCCAATTAGGGTTTTTAACCAATCTTGTGCATCCAATATGTGATTTTGTGTCATTGGTTGAACCTTTAGGTCATTTTCGTCCTCCCTTGGCTTATTCTAATCCAATTAAGGTTCTTAACAATTCTTGTGCATCCAATGTGTGATTTTGTGTCATTTTGTGTCATTGGTTGAACATTAAGGTCATTTTCGTCCTCCCTAAGCTCTTTTTAATCCAATTAGGGTTTTTAACCAATCTTGTGCATCCAATATGTGATTTTGTGTCATTGGTTGAACATTTAGGTCATTTTCGTCCTCCCTAGGCTTATTCTAATCCAATTAGGGTGTTTAACCAATCTTGTGCATCCAATATGTGATTTTGTGTCATTTTGTGTCATTGGTTGAACATTTAGGTCTTTTTCGTCCTCCCTAGGCTCTTTTTAATCCAATTTGGGTTTTTGACCAATCTTGTGCATCCAATATGTGATTTTGTGTCAGTGGTTTAACATTTAGGTCATTTTCGTCCTCGCTAGGCTTTTTCTAATCCAATTAGGGTTTTTAACCAATCTTGTGCATCCAATATGTGATTTTGTGTCATTGGTTGAACATTTAGGTCATTTTCGTCCTCCCTAGGCTTATCCTAATCCAATTAGGGTTTTTAACCAATCTTGTGCATCCAACATGTGATTTTGTGTCATTTTGTGTCATTGGTTGAACATTTAGGTAATTTTCGTCCTCCCTAGGCTCTTTTTAATCCAATTTGGGTTTTTGACCAATCTTGTGCATCCAATATGTGATTTTGTGTCAGTGGTTTAACATTTAGGTCATTTTCGTCCTCGCTAGGCTTTTTCTAATCCAATTAGGGTTTTTAACCAATCTTGTGCATCCAATATGTGATTTTGTGTCATTGGTTGAACATTTAGGTCATTTTCGTCCTCCCTAGGCTTATCCTAATCCAATTAGGGTTTTTAACCAATCTTGTGCATCCAATATGTTATTTTGTGTCATTGGTTGAACATTTAGGTCATTTTCGTCCTCTCTAGGCTTATTCTAACCCAATTAGGGTTTTTAACCAATCTTGTGCATCCAATATGTGATTTTGTGTCATTTTGTGTCATTGGTTCAACATTTAGGTCTTTTTCGTCCTCCCTAGGATCTTTTTAATCCAATTAGGGTTTTTAACCAATCTTGTGCATCCAATATGTGATTTTGTGGCATTGGTTGAACATTTAGGTCATTTTCGTCCTCCCTAGGCTTATCCTAATCCAATTAGGGTTTTTAACCAATCTTGTGCATCCAATATGTGATTTTGTGTCATTGGTTGAACATATAGGTCATTTTCGTCCTCCCTAGGCTTATTCTAATCCAATTAGGGTTTTTAACCAATCTTGTGCATCCAATATGTGATTTTGTGTCATTGGTTAAACATTTAGGTCATTTTCGTCCCCCTATGCTTATTCTAATCCAATTAGGGTTTTTAACCTATCTTGTGCATCAAATATGTGATTTTGTGTCATTTTGTGTCATTGGTTGAACATTTAGGTCATTTTCGTCCTCCCTAGGCTTATTCTAATCCAATTAGGGTTTTTAACCAATCTTGTGCATCCAATATGTGATTTTGTGTCATTTTGTGTCATTGGTTGAACATTTAGGTCATTTTCGTCCTCCCTAGGCTTATTCTAATCCAATTAGGGTTTTTAACCAATCTTGTGCATCCAATATGTGATTTGGTGTCATTGGTTGAAAATTTAGGTCATTTTCGTCCTCCCTAGGCTTATTCTAATCCAATTAGCGTTTTTAACCAATCTTGTGCGTCCAATATGTGATTTTGTGTCATTGGTTGAACATTTAGGTCATTTTCGTCCTCCACAGGCTTATTCTAATCCAATTAGGGTTTTTAACCAATCTTGTGCATCCAATATGTGATTATGTGTTGTTTTGTGTCATTGGTTGAACATTTAGGTCATTTTCGTCCTCCCTAGGCTTATTCTAATCCAATTAGGGTTTTTAACCAATCTTGTGCATCCAATATGTGATTTTGTGTCATTTTGTGTCATTGGTTGAACATTTAGGTCATTTTCGTCCTCCCTAGGCTTATTCTAATCCAATTAGGGTTTTTAACCAATCTTGTGCATCTAATATGTGATTTTGTGTCATTGGTTGAACATTTAGGTCATTTTCGTCCTCCCTAGGCTTATTCTAATCCAATTAGGGTTTTTAACCAATCTTGTGTATCCAAAATGTGATTTTGTGTCATTGGTTGAACATTTAGGTCATTTTTGTCCTCCCTAGGCTTATTCTAATCCAATTAGGGTTTTTAACCAATCTTGTGCATCCAATATGTGATTTTGTGTCATTGGTTGAACATTTAGGTCATTTTTGTCCTCCCTAGGCATATTCTAATCCAATTAGGGTTTTTAACCAATCTTGTGCATCCAATATGTGATTTTGTGTCATTTTGTGTCATTGGTTGAACATTTAGGTCATTTTCGTCCTCCCTAGGCTTATTCTTATCCAATTAGGGTTTTTAACCAATCTTGTGCATCCAATATGTGATTTTGTGTCATTGGTTGAACATTTAGGTCATTTTCGTCCTCCTTAGGCTTATTCTAATCCAATTAGGATTTTTAACCAATCTTGTGCATCCAATATGTGATTTTGTACCATTGGTTGAACATTTAGGTCATTTTCGTATTCCCTAGCCTTATTCTAATCCAATTAGGGTTTTTAACCAATCTTGTGCATCCAATATGTGATTTTGTGTCATTTTGGGTCATTGGTTGAACATATAGGTCATTTTCGTCCTCCCAAGGCTTATTCTAATCCAATTAGGGTTTTTAACCAATCTTGTGCATCCAATATGTGATTTTGTGTCATTGGTAAAACATTTAGGTTATTTTCGTCCTCCCTATGCTTATTCTAATCCAATTAGGGTTTTTAACCAATCATGTGCATCCAATATGTGATTTTGTGTCATTTTGTGTCATTGGTTGAACATTTAGGTCATTTTCGTCCTCCATAGGCTTATTTTAATCCAATTAGGGTTTTTAACCAATCTTGTGCATCCAATATGTGATTTTGTGTCATTTTGTGTCATTGGTTGAACATTTAGGTCATTTTCGTCCTCCCTAGGCTTATTCTAATCCAATTAGGGTTTTTAACCAATCTTGTGCATCCAATATGTGATTTTGTGTCATTGGTTGCACATTTAGGTCATTTTTGTCCTCCCTAGGCTTATTCTAATCCAATTAGGGTATTTAACCAATCTTGTGCATCCAATATGTGATTTTGTGTCATTGGTTGCACATTTAGGTCATTTTCGTCCTCCCTAGGCTTATTCTAATCCAATTAGGGTTTTTAACCAATCTTGTGCATCCAATATGTGATTTTGTGTCATTGGTGGCACATTTAGGTCATTTTCGTCCTCCCTAGGCTAATTCTAATCCAATTAGGGTTTTTAACCAATCTTGTGCATCCAATATGTGATTTTGTGTCATTGGTTGCACATTTAGGTCATTTTCGTCCTCCCTAGGCTTATTCTAATCCAATTAGGGTTTTTAACCAATCTTGTGCATCCAATATGTGATTTTGTGTCATTGGTTAAACATTTAGGTCATTTTCGTCCTCCCTAGGCTTATCCTAATCCAATTAGGGTTTTTAACCAATCTTGTGCATCCAACATGTGATTTTGTGTCATTTTGTGTCATTGGTTGAACATTTAGGTAATTTTCGTCCTCCCTAGGCTCTTTTTAATCCAATTTGGGTTTTTGACCAATCTTGTGCATCCAATATGTGATTTTGTGTCAGTGGTTTAACATTTAGGTCATTTTCGTCCTCGCTAGGCTTTTTCTAATCCAATTAGGGTTTTTAACCAATCTTGTGCATCCAATATGTGATTTTGTGTCATTGGTTGAACATTTAGGTCATTTTCGTCCTCCCTAGGCTTATCCTAATCCAATTAGGGTTTTTAACCAATCTTGTGCATCCAATATGTGATTTTGTGTCATTGGTTGAACATATAGGTCATTTTCGTCCTCCCTAGGCTTATTCTAACCCAATTAGGGTTTTTAACCAATCTTGTGAATCCAATATGTGATTTTGTGTCATTGGTTTAACATTTAGGTCATTTTCGTCCTCCCTATGCTTATTCTAATCCAATTAGGGTTTTTAACCAATCATGTGCATCCAATATGTGATTTTGTGTCATTGGTTGAACATTTAGGTCATTTTCGTCCTCTCTAGGCTTATTCTAATCCAATTAGGGTTTTTAACCAATCTTGTGCATCCAATATGTGATTTTGTGTCATTGGTTGAACATTTAGGTCATTTTCGTCCTCCATAGGCTTATTCTAATCCACTTAGGGTTTTTAACCAATCTTGTGCATCCAATATGTGATTTTGTATCATTTTCTGTCATTGGTTGAACACTTAGGTCATTTTCGTCCTCCCTATGCCTTTTCTAATCCAATTAGGGTTTTTAACCAATCTTGTGCATCCAATATGTGATTTTGTGTCATTTTGTGTCATTGGTTGAACATTTAGGTCATTTTCGTCCTCCCTAGGCTTATTCTAATCCAATTAGGGTTTTTAACCAATCTTGTGCATCCAATATGTGATTTTGTGTCATTGGTTGAACATTTAGGTCATTTTTGTCCTCCCTAGGCTTATTCTAATCCAATTAGGGTTTTTAACCAATCTTGTGCATCCAATATGTGATTTTGTGTCATTTTGTGTCATTGGTTGAACATTTAGGTCATTTTCGTCCTTGCTAGGCTTATTCTAATCCAATTAGGGTTTTTAACCAATCTTGTGCATCCAATATGTGATTTTGTGTCATTGGTTGAACATTTAGGTCATTTTCGTCCTCCCTAGGCTTATTCTAATCCAATTAGGGTTTTTAACCAATCTTGTGCATCCAATATGTGATTTTGTGTCATTTTGTGTCATTGGTTGAACATTTAGGTCATTTTCGTCCTCCCTAGGCTTATTCTAATCCAATTAGGGTTTTTAACCAATCTTTTGCATCTAATATGTGATTTTGTGTGATTTTGTGTCATTGGTTGAACATTTAGGTCATTTTCGTCCTCCCTAGGCTTATTCTAATCCAATTAGGGTTTTTAACCAATCTTTTGCATCTAATATGCGATTTTGTGTCATTTTGTGTCATTGGTTGAACATTTATGTCATTTTCGTCCTCCCTAGTCTTATTCTAATCCAATTAGGGTTTTTAACCAATCTTGTGCATCCAATATGTGATTTTGTGTCATTGGTTGAACATTTAGGTCATTTTCGTCCTCCCTAGGCTTATTCTAATCCAATTAGGGTTTTTAACCAATCTTGTGCATCCAATATGTGATTTTGTGTCATTGGTTGAACATTTAGTTCATTTTCGTCCTCCCTAGGCTTATTCTCATCCAATTAGGGTTTTAAACCAATCTTATGCATCCAATATGTGATTTTGTGTCATTTTGTGTCATTGGTTGAACATTTAGGTCATTTTCGTCCTCCCTAGGCTTATTCTAATCCAATTAGGGTTTTTAACCAATCTTGTGCATCCAATATGTGATTTTGTGTCATTTTGTGTCATTGGTTGAACATTTAGGTCATTTTCGTCCTCGCTATGCTTATTCTAATCCAATTAGGGTTTTTAACCAATCTTGTGCATCCAATATGTGATTTTGTGTCATTGGTTAAACATTTAGGTCATTTTCGTCCTCCCTATGCTTATTCTAATCCAATTAGGGTTTTTAACCAATCTTGTGCATCCAATATGTGATTTTGTGTCATTTTGTGTCATTGGTTGAACATTTAGGTCATTTTCATCCTCCCTAGGCTTATTCTAATCCAATTAGGGTTTTAAACCAATCTTGTGCATCCAATATGTGATTTTTTGTCATTGGTTGAACATTTAGGTCATTTTCGTCCTCCCTAGGCTTATTCTAATCCAATTAGGGTTTTTAACCAATCTTGTGCATCCAATATGTGATTTTGTGTCATTTTGTGTCATTGGTTGAACATTTAGGTCTTCTTCGTCCTCCCTAGGATCTTTTTAATCCAATTAGGGTTTTTAACCAATCTTGTGCATCCAATATGTGATTTTGTGTCATTGGTTGAACATTTAAGTCATTTTCGTCCTCGCTAGGCTTTTTCTAATCCAATTAGGGTTTTTAACCAATCTTGTGCATCCAATATGTGATTTTGTGTCATTGGTTGAACATATAGGTCATTTTCGTCCTCCCTAGGCTTATTCTAATCCAATTAGGGTTTTTAACCAATCTTGTGCATCCAATATGTGATTTTGTGTCATTGGTTAAACATTTAGGTCATTTTCGTCCTCCCTATGCTTATTCTAATCCAATTAGGGTTTTTAACCAATCTTGTGCATCCAATATGTGATTTTGTGTCATTTTGTGTCATTGGTTGAACATTAAGGTCATTTTCGTCCTCCCTAGGCTTATTCTAATCCAATTAGGGTTTTTAACCAATCTTGTGCATCCAATATGTGATTTTGTGTCATTGGTTGAACATTTAGGTCATTTTCGTCCTCCCTAGGCTCTTTTTAATCCAATTAGGGTTTTTATCCAATCTTGTGCATCCAATATGTGATTTTGTGTCATTGGTTGAACATTTAGGTCATTTTCGTCCTCCCTAGGCTTATTCTAATCCAATTAGGGTTTTTAACCAATCTTGTGCATCCAATATGTGATTTTGTGTCATTTTGTGTCATTGGTTGAACATTTAGGTCATTTTCGTCCTCCCTAGGCTTATTCTAATCCAATTAGGGTTTTTAACCAATATTGTGCATCCAATATCTGATTTTGTGTCATTTTGTGTCATTGGTCGACCATTTAGGTCATTTTCATCCTCCCTAGGCTTATTCTAATCCAATTAAGGTTTTTAACCAATCTAATGCATCCAATGTGTGATTTTGTGTCATTTTGTGTCATTGGTTGAACATTTAGGTCATTTTCGTCCTCCCTAGGCTTATTTTAATCCAATTAGGGTTTTTAACCAATCTTGTGCATCCAATATGTGATTTTGTGTCATTGGTTAAACATTTAGGTCATTTTCGTCCTCCCTATGCTTATTCTAATCCAATTAGGGTTTTTAACCAATCTTGTGCATCCAATATGTGATTTTGTGTCATTGGTTAAACATTTAGGTCATTTTCGTCCTCCCTATGCTTATTCTAATCCAATTCGGGTTTTTAACCTATCTTGTGCATCAAATATGTGATTTTGTGTCATTTTGTGTCATTGGTTGAACATTTAGGTCATTTTCGTCCTCCCTAGGCTTATTCTAATCCAATTAGGGTTTTTAACCAATCTTGTGCATCCAATATGTGATTTTGTGTCATTGGATGAACATTTAGGTCATTTTCGTCCTCCCTAGGCTTATTCTAATCCAATTAGGGTTTTTAACCAATCTTGTGCATCCAATATGTAATTTTGTGTCATTGGTTGAACATTTAGGTCATTTTCGTCCTCCCTAGGCTCTAAACCAATTAGGGTTTTTAACCAATCTTGTGCATCCAATATGTGATTTTGTGTCATTTTGTGTCATTGGTTGAACATTTAGGTCATTTTCGTCCTCCCTAGGCTTATTCTAATCCAATTAGGGTTTTTAACCAATCTTGTGCATCCAATATGTGATTTTGTGTCATTTTGCGTCATTGGTTGAACATTTAGGTCATTTTCGTCCTCCCTAGGCTTATTCTAATCCAATTAGGGTTTTTAACCAATCTTGTGCATCCAATATGTGATTTTGTGTCATTTTGTGTCATTGGTTGAACATTTAGGTCATTTTCGTCCTCCCTAGGCTCTTTTTCATCCAATTAGGGTTTTTAACCAATCTTGTGCATCCAATATGTGATTTTGTGTCATTTTGTGTCATTGGTTGAACATTTAGGTCATTTTCGTCCTCCCTAGGCTCTTTTTAATCCAATTAGGGTTTTTAACCAATCTTGTGCATCCAATATGTGATTTTGTGTCATTGGTTGAACATTTAGGTCATTTTCGTCCTCGCTAGGCTTTTTCTAATCCAATTAGGGTTTTTAACCAATCTTGTGCATCCAATATGTGATTTTGTGTCATTTTGTGTCATTGGTTGAACATTTAGGTCTTTTTCGTCCTCCCTAGGATCTTTTTAATCCAATTAGGGTTTTTAACCAATCTTGTGCATCCAATATGTGATTTTGTGTCATTGGTTGAACATTTAGGTCATTTTCGTCCTCGCTAGGCTTTTTCTAATCCAATTAGGGTTTTTAACCAATCTTGTGCATCCAATATGTGATTTTGTGTCATTGGTTGAACATTTAGGTCATTTTCGTCCTCCCTGGGCTTATTCTAATCCAATTAGGGTTTATAACCAATCTTGTGCATCCAATATGTGATTTTGTGTCATTTTGTGTCATTGGTTCAACATTTAGGTCTTTTTCGTCCTCCCTAGGATCTTTTTAATCCAATTAGGGTTTTTAACCAATCTTGTGCATCCAATATGTGATTTTGTGGCATTGGTTGAACATTTAGGTCATTTTCGTCCTCCCTAGGCTTATCCTAATCCAATTAGGGTTTTTAACCAATCTTGTGCATCCAATATGTGATTTTGTGTCATTGGTTGAACATATAGGTCATTTTCGTCCTCCCTAGGCTTATTCTAATCCAATTAGGGTTTTTAACCAATCTTGTGCATCCAATATGTGATTTTGTGTCATTGGTTAAACATTTAGGTCATTTTCGTCCCCCTATGCTTATTCTAATCCAATTAGGGTTTTTAACCTATCTTGTGCATCAAATATGTGATTTTGTGTCATTTTGTGTCATTGGTTGAACATTTAGGTCATTTTCGTCCTCCCTAGGCTTATTCTAATCCAATTAGGGTTTTTAACCAATCTTGTGCATCCAATATGTGATTTTGTGTCATTTTGTGTCATTGGTTGAACATTTAGGTCATTTTCGTCCTCCCTAGGCTTATTCTAATCCAATTAGGGTTTTTAACATATCTTGTGCATCCAATATTTGATTTTGTGTCATTTTGTGTCATTGGTTGAACATTTAGGTCATTTTCGTCCTCCCTAGGCTTATTCTAATCCAATTAGGGTTTTTAACCAATCTTGTGCATCCAATATGTGATTTTGTGTCATTTTGTGTCATTGGTTGAACATTTAGGTCATTTTCGTCCTCCCTAGGCTTATTCTAATCCAATTAGGGTTTTTAACCAATCTTGTGCATATGATAAGTGATTTTATGTCATTGGTAATCCAATTAGGTCATTTTCGTCCTCCCTAGGCTTATTACAATCCAATTAGGGTTTTTAACCAATCTTGTGCATCCAATATGTGATTTTGTGTCATTTTGTGTCATTGGTTGAACATTTAGGTCATTTTCGTCCTCCCTAGGCTTATTCTAATCCAATTAGGGTTTTTAACCAATCTTGTGCATCCAATATGTGATTTTGTGTCATTATGTGTCATTGGTTGAACATTTAGGTCATTTTGGTCCTCCCTAGGCATATTCTAATCCAATTAGGGTTTTTAACCAATCTTGTGCATCCAATATGTGATTTTGTGTCATTTTGTGTCATTGGTTGAACATTTAGGTCATTTTCGTCCTCCCTAGGCTTATTCTAATCCAATTAGGGTTTTTAACCAATCTTGTGCATCCAGTATGTGATTTTGTGTCATTGATTGAACATTTAGGTCATTTTCGTCCTCCCTAGGCTTATTCTAATCCAAATAGGGTTTTTAATCAATCTTGTGCATCCAATATGTGATTTTGTGTCATTGGTTGAACATTTAGGTCATTTTCGTCCTCCCTAGGCTTATTCTAATCCAATTAGGGTTTTTAACCAATCTTGTGCATCCAATATGTGATTTTGTGTCATTGGTTGAACATTTAGGTCATTTTCGTCCTCCCTAGGCTTATTCTAATCCAATTAGAGATTTTAACCAATCTTGTGCATCCAATATGTGATTGTGTCATTGGTTGAACATTTAGGTCATTTTCGTCCTCCCTAGGCTTATTCTAATCCAATTAGGGTTTTTAACCAATCTTGTGCATCCAATATGTGATTTTGTGTCATTGGTTGAACATTTAGGTCATTCTCGTCCTCCCTAGGCTTATTCTAATCCAATTAGGGTTTTAACCAATCTTATGCATCCAATATGTGATTTTGTGTCATTTTGTGTCATTGGTTGAACATTTAGGTCATTTTCGTCCTCCCTAGGCTTATTCTTTTCCAATAAGGGTTTTTAACCAATCTTGTGCATCCAATATGTGATTTTGTGTCATTTTGTGTCATTGGTTGAACATTTAGGTCATTTTCGTCCTCCCTAGGCTTATTCTAATCCAATTAGGGTTTTTAACCAATCTTGTGCATCCAATATGTGATTTTGTGTCATTTTGTGTCATTGGTTGAACATTTAGGTCATTTTCGTCCTCCCTAGGCTTATTCTAATCCAATTAGGGTTTTTAACCAATCTTGTGCATCCAATATGTGATTTTGTGTCATTTTGTGTCATTGGTTGAACATTTGGGTCATTTTCGTCCTCCCTCGGCTTATTCTAATCCAATTAGGGTTTTTAACCAATCTTGTGCATCCAATATGTGATTTTGTGTCATTTTGTGTCATTGGTTGAACATTTAGGTCATTTTCGTCCTCCCTAGGCTTATTCTAATCCAATTAGGGTTTTTAACCAATCTTGTGCATCTAATATGTGATTTTGTGTCATTGGTTGAACATTTAGGTCATTTTCGTCCTCCCTAGGCTTATTCTAATCCAATTAGGGTTTTTAACCAATCTTGTGTATCCAAAATGTGATTTTGTGTCATTGGTTGAACATTTAGGTCATTTTTGTCCTCCCTAGGCTTATTCTAATCCAATTAGGGTTTTTAACCAATCTTGTGCATCCAATATGTGATTTTGTGTCATTGGTTGAACATTTAGGTCATTTTTGTCCTCCCTAGGCATATTCTAATCCAATTAGGGTTTTTAACCAATCTTGTGCATCCAATATGTGATTTTGTGTCATTTTGTGTCATTGGTTGAACATTTAGGTCATTTTCGTCCTCCCTAGGCTTATTCTTATC
This sequence comes from Cicer yamashitae, assembly GCA_037974755.1. Lineage (NCBI taxonomy): Eukaryota > Viridiplantae > Streptophyta > Magnoliopsida > Fabales > Fabaceae > Cicer > Cicer yamashitae. The sequence goes on along the minus strand of JBBPBQ010000008.1, from coordinate 29,503,346 downwards.
CAATTAGGGTTTTTAACCAATCTTGTGCATCCAATATGTGATTTTGTGTCATTGGTTGAACATTTAGGTCATTTTCGTCCTCCTTAGGCTTATTCTAATCCAATTAGGATTTTTAACCAATCTTGTGCATCCAATATGTGATTTTGTACCATTGGTTGAACATTTAGGTCATTTTCGTATTCCGTAGCCTTATTCTAATCCAATTAGGGTTTTTAACCAATCTTGTGCATCCAATATGTGATTTTGTGTCATTTTGGGTCATTGGTTGAACATATAGGTCATTTTCGTCCTCCAAACGCTTATTCTAATCCAATTAGGGTTTTTAACCAATCTTGTGCATCCAATATGTGATTTTGTGTCATTGGTAAAACATTTAGGTTATTTTCGTCCTCCCTATGCTTATTCTAATCCAATTAGGGTTTTTAACCAATCATGTGCATCCAATATGTGATTTTGTGTCATTTTGTGTCATTGGTTGAACATTTAGGTCATTTTCGTCCTCCATAGGCTTATTTTAATCCAATTAGGGTTTTTAACCAATCTTGTGCATCCAATATGTGATTTTGTGTCATTTTGTGTCATTGGGTGAACATTTAGGTCATTTTCGTCTTCCCTAGGCTTATTCTAATCCAATTAGGGTTTTTAACCAATCTTGTGCATCCAATATGTGATTTTGTGTCATTTTGTGTCATTGGTTGAACATTTAGGTCATTTTCGTCTTCCCTAGGCTTATTCTAATCCAATTAGTGTTTTTCACCAATCTTGTGCATCCAATATGTAATTTTGTGTCATTGGTTGCACATTTAGGTCATTTTCGTCCTCTCTTGGCTTATTCTAATCCAATTAGGCTTTTTAAACAATCTTGTGCTTCCAATATTTGATTTTGTGTCATTTTGTGTCATTGGTTGAACATTTAGGTCATTTTCGTCCTCCCTAGGCTTATTCTAATCCAATTAGGGTTTTTAACCAATCTTGTGCATCCAATATGTGATTTTGTGTCATTTTGTGTCATTGGTTGAACATTTAGGTCATTTTCGTCCTCGCTATGCTTATTCTAATCCAATTAGGGTTTTTAACCAATCTTGTGCATCCAATATGTGATTTTGTGTCATTGGTTAAACATTTAGGTCATTTTCGTCCTCCCTATGCTTATTCTAATCCAATTAGGGTTTTTAACCAATCTTGTGCATCCAATATGTGATTTTGTGTCATTTTGTGTCATTGGTTGAACATTTAGGTCTTTTTCGTCCTCCCTAGGATCTTTTTAATCCAATTAGGGTTTTTAACCAATCTTGTGCATCCAATATGTGATTTTGTGTCATTGGTTGAACATTTAGGTCATTTTCGTCCTCGCTAGGCTTTTTCTAATCCAATTAGGGTTTTTAACCAATCTTGTGCATCCAATATGTGATTTTGTGGCATTGGTTGAACATTTAGGTCATTTTCGTCCTCCCTAGGCTTATCCTAATCCAATTAGGGTTTTTAACCAATCTTGTGCATCCAATATGTGATTTTGTGTCATTGGTTGAACATTTAGGTCATTTTCGTCCTCCCTAGGCTTAGTCTAATCCAATTAGGGTTTTTAACCAATCTTGTGCATCCAATATGTGATTTTGTGTCATTTTGTGTCATTGGTTGAACATTTAGGTCATTTTCGTCCTCCCTAGGCTTATTCTAATCCAATTAGGGTTTTTAACCAATCTTGTGCATCCAATATGTGATTTTGTGTCATTTTGTGTCATTGGTTGAACATTTAGGTCATTTTTGTCCTCCCTAGGCTCTTTTTAATCCAATTACGGTTTTTTACCAATCTTGTGCATCCAATATGTGATTTTGTGTCATTGGTTGAACATTTAGGTCATTTTCGTCCTCCCTAGGCTTATACTAATCCAATTAGGGTTTTTAACCAATCTTGTGCATCCAATATGTGATTTTGTGTCATTGGTTGAACATTTAGGTCATTTTCGTCCTCCCTAGGCTTATTCTAATCCAATTAGGGTTTTTTACCAATCTTGTGCATCCAATATGTGATTTGGTGTCATTTTGTGTCATTGGTTGAATATTTAGGTCATTTTCGTCCTCCCTAGGCTTATTCTAATTCAATTAGGGTTTTTAACCAATCTTGTGCATCCAATATGTGATTTTGTGTCATTTTGTGTCATTGGTTGAACATTTAGGTCATTTTCGTCCTCCCTATGCTTATTCTAATCCAATTAGGGTTTTTAACCAATCTTGTGCATCCAATATGTGATTTTGTGTCATTGGTTAAACATTTAGGTCATTTTCGTCCTCCCTATGCTTATTCTAATCCAATTCGGGTTTTTAACCTATCTTGTGCATCAAATATGTGATTTTGTGTCATTTTGTGTCATTGGTTGAACATTTAGGTCATTTTCGTCCTCCCTAGGCTTATTCTAATCCAATTAGGGTTTTTAACCAATCTTGTGCATCCAATATGTGATTTTGTGTCATTGGTTTAACATTTACGTCATTTTCGTCCTCCATAGGCCTATTCTAATCCAATTAGGATTTTTAACCAATCTTGTGCATCCAATATGTGATTTTGTGTCATTTTGTGTCATTGGTTGAACATTTAGGTCATTTTCGTCCTCCCTAGGCTTATTCTAATCCAATTAGGGTTTTTAACCAATCTTGTGCATCCAATATGTGATTTTGTGTCATTTTGTGTCATTGGTTGAACATTTAGGTCATTTTCGTCCTCCCTAGGCTTATTCTAATCCAATTACGGTTTTTAACCAATCTTGTGCATCCAATATGTGATTTTGTGTCATTTTGTGTCATTGGTTGAAGATTTAGGTCATTTTCGTCCTCCCAAGGCTTATTCTAATCCAATTAGGGTTTTTAACTAATCTTGTGGATCTAATATGTGATTTTGTGTCATTTTGTGTCTTTGGTTGAACATTTAGGTCATTTTTGTCCTCCCTAGGCTAATTCTAATCCAATTAGGGTTTTTAACCAATCTTGTGCATCCAATATGTGATTTTGTGTCATTTTGTGTCATTGGTTGAACATTTAGGTCATTTTCGTCCTCCCTAGGCTTATTCTAATCCAATTAGGGTTTTTAACCAATCTTGTGCATCCAATATGTGATTTTGTGTCATTTTCTGTCATTTTGTGTCATATGTAATCCAATTAGGTCATTTTCGTCCTCCCTAGACTTATTCTAATCCAATTAGGGTTTTTAACCAATCTTGTGCATCCAATATGTGATTTTGTGTCATTTTGTGTCATTGGTTGAACATTTAGGTCATTTTCGTCCTCCCTAGGCTTATTCTAATCCAATTAGGGTTTTTAACCAATCTTGTGCATTCAATATGTGATTTTGTGTCATTTTGTGTTTTAGGTCATTTTCGTCCTCCCTAGGCTTATTCTAATCCAATTAGGGTTTTTAACCAATCTTGTGCATCCAATATGTGATTTTGTGTCATTTTGTGTCATTGGTTGAACATTTAGGTCATTTTCGTCCTCCCTAGGCTTATTCTAATCCAATTAGGGTTTTTAACCAATCTTGTGCATCCAATATGTGATTTGGTGTCATTGGTTGAAAATTTAGGTCATTTTCGTCCTCCCTAGGCTTATTCTAATCCAATTAGCGTTTTTAACCAATCTTGTGCGTCCAATATGTGATTTTGTGTCATTGGTTGAACATTTAGGTCATTTTCGTCCTCCACAGGCTTATTCTAATCCAATTAGGGTTTTTAACCAATCTTGTGCATCCAATATGTGATTATGTGTTGTTTTGTGTCATTGGTTGAACATTTAGGTCATTTTCGTCCTCCCTAGGCTTATTCTAATCCAATTAGGGTTTTTAACCAATCTTGTGCATCCAATATGTGATTTTGTGTCATTTTGTGTCATTGGTTGAACATTTAGGTCATTTTCGTCCTCCCTAGGCTTATTCTAATCCAATTAGGGTTTTTAACCAATCTTGTGCATCCAATATGTGATTTTGTGTCATTTTGTGTCATTGGTTGAACATTTGGGTCATTTTCGTCCTCCCTCGGCTTATTCTAATCCAATTAGGGTTTTTAACCAATCTTGTGCATCCAATATGTGATTTTGTGTCATTTTGTGTCATTGGTTGAACATTTAGGTCATTTTCGTCCTCCCTAGGCTTATTCTAATCCAATTAGGGTTTTTAACCAATCTTGTGCATCCAATATGTGATTTTGTGTCATTTTGTGCTATTGGTTGAACATTTAGGTCATTTTCGTCCTCCCTAGGCTTATTCTAATCCAATTAGGGTTTTTAACCAATCTTGTGCATCCAATATGTGATTTTGTGTCATTGGTTGAACATTTAGGTCATTTTCGTCCTCGCTAGGCTTATTCTAATCCAATTCGGGTTTTTAACCAATCTTGTGCATCCAATATGTGATTTTGTGTCATTGGTTGAACATTTAGGTCATTTTCGTCCTCCCTAGGCTTATCCTAATCCAATTAGGGTTTTTAACCAATCTTGTGCATCCAATATGTGATTTTGTGTCATTGGTTGAACATATAGGTCATTTTCGTCCTCCCTAGGCTTATTCTAATCCAATTAGGGTTTTTAACCAATCTTGTGCATCCAATATGTGATTTTGTGTCATTGGTTAAACATTTAGGTCATTTTCGTCCCCCTATGCTTATTCTAATCCAATTAGGGTTTTTAACCTATCTTGTGCATCAAATATGTGATTTTGTGTCATTTTGTGTCATTGGTTGAACATTTAGGTCATTTTCGTCCTCCCTAGGCTTATTCTAATCCAATTAGGGTTTTTAACCAATCTTGTGCATCCAATATGTGATTTTGTGTCATTTTGTGTCATTGGTTGAACATTTAGGTCATTTTCGTCCTCCCTAGGCTTATTCTAATCCAATTAGAGTTTTTAACCAATCTTGTGCATCCAATACGTGATTTTGTGTCATTTGTTGAACATTTAGGTCATTTTCGTCATCGCTATGCTTATTCTAATCCAATTAGGGTTTTTAACCAATCTTGTGCATCCAATATGTGATTTTGTGTCATTTTGTGTCATTGGTTGAACATTTAGGTCATTTTCGTCCTCCCTAGGCTTATTCTAATCCAATTAGGGTTTTTAACCAATCTTGTGCATCCAATATGTGATTTTGTGTCATTTTGTGTCATTGGTTGAACATTTAGGATATTTTCGTCCTCCCTAGGCTTATTCTAATCCAATTAGGGTTTTTAACCAATCTTGTGCATCCAATATTAGATTTTGTGTCATTTTGTGTCATTGGTTGAACATTTAGGTCATTTTCGTCCTCCGTAGGCTTATTCTAATCCAATTAAGGTTTTTAACCAATCTTGTGCATCCAATGTGTGATTTTTTGTCATTGGTTGAACATTTAGGTCATTTTCGTCCTCCCTAGGCTTATTTTAATCCAATATTTTTAACCAATCTTGTGCTTCCAATATGTGATTTTTTGTCATTGGTTGAACATTTAGGTCATTTTCGTCCTCCCTAGGCTTATTCTAATCCAATTAGGGTTTTTAACCAATCTTGTGCATCCAATATGTGATTTTGTACCATTGGTTGAACATTTAGGTCATTTTCGTCCTCCCTAGGCTTATTTTAATCCAATTAGGGTTTTTAACCAATCTTGTGCATCCAATATGTGATTTTGTGTCATTGGTTGAACATTTAGGTCATTTTCGTCCTCCCTAGGGTTATTCTTATCCAATTAGGGTTTTTAACCAATCTTGTGCATCCAATATGTGATTTTGTACCATTGGTTGAACATTTAGGTCATTTTCGTCCTCCCTAGCCTTATTCTAATCCAATTAGGGTTTTTAACCAATCTTGTGCATCCAATATGTGATTTTGTGTCATTTTGGGTCATTGGTTGAACATATAGGTCATTTTCGTCCTCCCTAGGCTTATTCTAATCCAATTAGGGTTTTTAACCATTCTTGTGCATCCAATATGTGGTTTTGTGTCATTGGTTGAACATATAGGTCATTTTCGTCCTCCCTAGGCTTATTCTAATCCAATTAGGGTTTTTAACCAATCTTGTGCATCCAATATGTGATTTTGTACCATTGGTTGAACATTTAGGTCATTTTCGTCCTCCCTAGCCTTATTCTAATCCAATTAGGGTTTTTAACCAATCTTGTGCATCCAATATGTGATTTTGTGTCATTTTGTGTCATTTTGTGTCATTGGTTGAACATTTAGGTCATTTTCGTCCTCCCTAGGCTTATTCTAATCCAATTAGGGTTTTTAACCAATCATGTGCATCCAATATGTGATTTTGTGTCATTGGTTGAACATTTAGGTCATTTTCGTCCTCCCTAGGCTTATTCTAATCCAATTAGGATTTTTAACCAATCTTGTGCATCCAATATGTGATTTTGTGTCATTTTGTGTCATTCGTTGAAAATTTAGGTCATTTTCGTCCTCCCTAGGCATATTCTAATCCAATTAGGGTTTTTAACCAATCTTGTGCATCCAATATGTGATTTTGTGTCATTTTGTGTCATTGGTTGAACATTTAGGTCATTTTCGTCCTCCCTAGGCTTATTCTAATCCAATTAAGGTTTTTAACCAATCTTGTGCATCCAATATGTGATTTTGTGTCCTTTTGTCTCATTGGTTGAACATTTAGGTCATTTTCGTCCTCCCTAAGCTTATTTTAATCCAATTAGGGTTTTTAACCAATCTTGTGCATCCAATATGTGATTTTGTGTCCTTTTGTGTCATTGGTTGAACATTTAGGTCATTTTCGTCCTCCCTAGGCTAATTCTAATCCAATTAGGGTTTTTAACCAATCTTGTGCATCCAATATGTGATTTTGTGTCATTTTGTGTCATTGGTTGAACATTTAGGTCATTTTCGTCCTCCCTAGGCTTATTCTTATCCAATTAGGGTTTTTAACCAATCTTGTGCATCCAATATGTGATTTTGTGTCCTTTTGTGTCATTGGTTGAATATTTAGGTCATTTTCGTTCTCCCTAGGATAATTCTAATCCAATTTGGGTTTTTAACCAATCTTGTGCATCCAACATGGGATTTTGTGTCATTTTGTGTCATTGGTTGAACATTTAGGTCATTTTCGTCCTCCCTAGGCTTATTCTAATCCAATTAGGGTTTCTAACCAATCTTGTGCATCCAATATGTGATTTTGTGTCATTTTGTGTCATTGGTTGAACATTTAGGTCATTTTCGTCCTCCATAGGCTTATTCTAATCCAATTAGGGTTTTTAACCAATCTTCTGCATCCAACATGTGATTTTGTGTCATTTTTGTGTCGTTGGTTGAACATTTAGGTCATTTTTGTCCTCCCTAGGCTTATTCTAATCCAATTAGGGTTTTTAACCAATCTTGTGCATCCAATATCTGATTTTGTGTCATTTTGTGTCATTGGTTGAACATTTCGGTCATTTTCGTCTTCCCTAGCCTTATTCTAATCCAATTAGGGTTTTTAACCAATCTTGTGCATCCAATATGTGATTTTGTGTCATTGGTTGCACATTTAGGTCATTTTCGTCCTCCCTAGGCTTATTCTAATCCAATTAGGGTTTTTAACCAATCTTGTGCATATAATAAGTGATTTTGTGTCATTGTTAATTCAATTAGGTCATTTTCGTCCTCGCTAGGCTTATTCTAATCCAATTAGAATTTTTAACCAATCTAATGCATCCAATATGTGATTTTGTGTCATTTTGTGTCATTGGTTGAACATTTAGGTCATTTTCGTCCTCCCTAGGCTTATTCTAATCCAATTAGGGTTTTTAACCAATCTTGTGCATCCAATATGTGATTTTGTGTCATTTTGGGTCATTGGTTGAACATTTAGGTCATTTTCGTCCTCCATAGGCTTATTCTAATCCAATTAGGGTTTTTAACCAATCTTGTGCATCCAATATGTGATTTTGTGTCATTTTGTGTCATTGGTTGAACATTTAGGTCATTTTCGTCCTCTCTAGGCTTATTTTAATCCAATTAGGGTTTTTAACCAATCTTGTGCATCCAATATGTGATTTTGTGTCATTGGTTGAACATTTAGGTCATTTTCGTCCTCCCTGGGCTTATTCTAATCCAATTAGGTTTTTTAACCAATCTTCTACATCCAATATGTGATTTTGTGTCATTTTGTGTCATTGGTTGAACATTTAGGTCATTTTCGTCCTCCCTAGGCTTATTCTAATCCAATTAGGGTTTTTAACCAATCTTGTGCATCCAATATGTGATTTTGAACCATTGGTTGAACATTTAGGTCATTTTTGTCCTCCCTAGCCTTATTCTAATCCAATTAGGGTTTTTAACCAATATTGTGCATCCAATATGTGATTTTGTGTCATTTTGGGTCATTGATTGATCATTTAGGTCATTTTCGTCCTCCCTAGGCTTATTCTAATCCAATTAGGGTTTTTAACCAATCTTGTGCATCCAATATGTGATTTTGTGTCATTGGTTAAACATTTAGGTCATTTTCGTCCTCCCTAGGCTTATTCTAATCCAATTAGGGTTTTTAACCAATCTTGTGCATCCAATATGTGATTTTGTGTCATTTTGTGTCATTGGTTGAACATTTAGGTCATGTTCGTCCTCCCTAGGCTTATTCTAATCCAATTAGGGTTTTTAACCAATCTTGTGCATCCAATATGTGATTTTGTGTCATTTTGTGTCATTGGTTGAACATTTAGGTCATTTTCGTCCTCCCCAGTCTTATTCTAATCCAATTAGGGTTTTTAACCAATCTTGTGCATCCAATATGTGATTTTGTGTCATTTTGTGTCATTGGTTGAACATTTAGGTCATTTTCGTCCTCCGTAGGCTTATTCTAATCCAATTAGGGTTTTCAACCAATCTTGTGCATCCAATATGTGATTTTGTGTCATTGGTTGAACATTTAGGTCATTTTCGTCCTCCCTAGGCTTATTCTAATCCAATTAGGGTTTTTAACCAATCTTGTGCATCCAACATGTGATTTTGTGTCATTTTGTGTCATTGGTTGAACATTTAGGTAATTTTCGTCCTCCCTAGGCTCTTTTTAATCCAATTTGGGTTTTTGACCAATCTTGTGCATCCAATATGTGATTTTGTGTCAGTGGTTTAACATTTAGGTCATTTTCGTCCTCGCTAGGCTTTTTCTAATCCAATTAGGGTTTTTAACCAATCTTGTGCATCCAATATGTGATTTTGTGTCATTGGTTGAACATTTAGGTCATTTTCGTCCTCCCTAGGCTTATCCTAATCCAATTAGGGTTTTTAACCAATCTTGTGCATCCAATATGTGATTTTGTAAAATTGGTTGAACATTTAGGTCATTTTCGTCCTCCCTAGCCTTATTCTAATCCAATTAGGGTTTTTAACCAATATTGTGCATCCAATATGTGATTTTGTGTCATTTTGGGTCATTGGTTGAACATTTAGGTCATTTTCGTCCTCCCTAGGCTTATTCTAATCCAATTAGGGTTTTTAACCAATCTTGTGCATCCAATATGTGATTTTGTGTCATTGGTTAAACATTTAGGTCATTTTCGTCCTCCCTATGCTTATTCTAATCCAATTAGGGTTTTTAAACAATCTTGTGCATCCAATATGTGATTTTGTGTCATTGGTTGAACATTTAGGTCATTTTCGTCCTCCCTAGGCTTATTCTAATCCAATTAGGGTTTTTAACCAATCTTGTGCATCCAATATGTGATTTTGTGTCATTTTGTGTCATTGGTTGAACAATTATGTCATTTTCGTCCTCCCTAGGCTTATTCTAATCAAATTAGGGTTTTTAACCAATCTTGTGCATCCAATATGTGATTTTGTGTCATTTTGTGTCATTGGTTGAACATTTAGGTCATTTTCGTCCTCCCTAGGCTTATTCTAATCCAATTATGGTTTTTAACCAATCTTGTGCATCCAATATGTGATTTTGTGTCATTTGGTGTCATTGGTTGAACATTTAGGTCATTTTCGTCCTCCCTAGGCTTATTCTAATCCAATTAGGGTTTTTAACCAATCTTGTGCATCCAATATGTCATTTTTTGTCATTGGTTGAACATTTAGGTCATTTTCGTCCTCCCTAGGCTTATTCTAATCCAATTAGGGTTTTTAACCAATCTTGTGCATCCAATATGTGATTTTGTGTCATTGGTTGAACATTTAGGTCATTTTCGTCCTCCCTAGGCTTATTGTAATCCAATTAAGGTTTTTAACCAGTCTTGTGCATCCAATGTGTGATTTTGTGTCATTTTGTGTCATTGGTTGACCATTTAGGTCATTTTCGTCCTCCCTAGGCTTATTCTAATCCAATTAGGGTTTTTAACAAATCTTGTGCATCCAATATGTGATTTTGTGTCATTTTGTGTCATTGGTTGAACATTTAGGTCATTTTCGTCCTCCCTAAGCTAATTCTAATCCAATTAGGGTTTTTAACCAATCTTGTGCATCCAATATGTGATTTTTTGTCATTTTGTGTGATTGGTTGAACATTTAGGTCCTTATCGTCCTCCCTAGGCTTATTCTAATCCAGTTAGGGTTTTTAACCAATCTTGTGCATCCAATATGTGATTTTGTGTCATTTTGTGTCATTGGTTGAATATTTAGGTCATTTTCGTCCTCCCTAGGCTTATTCTAATCCAATTAAGGTTTTTAACCAATCTTGTGCATCCAATGTGTGATTTTGTGTCATTGGTTGAACATTTAGTTCATTTTCGTTCTCCCTAGGCTTATTTTAATCCAATTAGGGTTTTTAACCAATCTTGTGCATCCAATATGTGATTTTTAGTCATTCGTTGAACATTTAGGTCATTATCGTCCTCCCTTGGCATATTCCAATCCATTTAGGGTTTTTAACCAATCTTGTGCATCCAATATGTGATTTTGTGTCATTGGTTGAACATTTAGGTCATTTTCGTCCTCCCTAGGCTTATTCTAATCCAATTAAGGTTTTTAACAAATCTTGTGCATCCATTGTGTGATTTTGTGTCATTTTGTGTCATTGGTTGAACATTTAGGTCATTTTCGTCCTCCCTAGACTCTTTTTAATCCAATTAGGGTTTTTAACCAATCTTGTGCATCCAATATGTGATTTTGTGTCATTGGTTGAACATTTAGGTCATTTTTGTCCTCCCTAGGCTTATTCTAATCCAATTAGGGTTTTTAACCAATCTTGTGCATCCAATATGTGATTTTGTGTCATTTTGTGTCATTGGTTGAACATTTAGGTCATTTTCGTCCTCCCTAGGCTTATTCTAATCCAATTAAGGTTTTTAACCAATCTTGTGCATCCAATGTGTGATTTTGTGTGATTTTGTGTCATTGGTTGAACAATTAGGTCATTTTCGTCTTCCATAGGCTTATTTTAATCCAATTAAGGTTTTTAACAAATCTTGTGCATCCAATATGTGAGTTTGTGTTATTGGTTGAACATTTAGGTCATTTTCGTCCTCCCTAGGCTTATTCTAATCCAATTAGGGTTTTTAACCAATCTTTTGCATCCAATATGTGATTTTGTGTCATTTTGTGTCATTGGTTGAACATTTAGGTCATTTTCGTCCTCCTTAGGCTTATTCTAATCCAATTAGGGTTTTTAACCAATCTTGTGCATCCAATATGTGATTTTGTACCATTGGTTGAACATTTAGGTCATTTTCGTCCTCCCTAGCCTTATTCTAATCCAATTAGGGTTTTTAACCAATCTTGTGCATCCAATATGTGATTTTCTGTCATTTTGGGTCATTGGTTGAACAAATAGGTCATTTTCGTCCTCCCTAGGCTTATTCTAATCCAATTAGGGTTTTTAACCAATCTTGTGCATCCAATATGTGATTTTGTGTCATTGGTTAAACATTTAGGTCATTTTCGTCCTCCCTATGCTTATTCTAATCCAATTAGGGTTTTTAACCAATCTTGTGCATCCAATATGTGATTTTGTGTCATTGGTTAAACATTTAGGTCATTTTCGTCCTCCCTATGCTTATTCTAATCCAATTCGGGTTTTTAACCTATCTTGTGCATCAAATATGTGATTTTGTGTCATTTTGTGTCATTGGTTGAACATTTAGGTCATTTTCGTCCTCCCTAGGCTTATTCTAATCCAATTAGGGTTTTTAACCAATCTTGTGCATCCAATATGTGATTTTGTGTCATTGGTTGAACATTTAGGTCATTTTTTTCCTCCCTAGGATTATTCTAATCCAATTAGGGTTTTTAACCAATCTTGTGCATCAAATATGTGATTTTGTGTCATTTTGTGTCATTGGTTGAACATTTAGGTCATTTTCGTCCTCCCTAGGCTTATTCTAATCATATTAGGGTTTTTAACCAATCTTGTGCATCCAATATGTGATTTTGTGTCATTGGTTAAACATTTAGGTCATTTTCGTCCTCCCTAGGCTTATTCTAATCCAATTAGGGTTTTTAACCAATCTTGTGCATCCAATATGTGATTTTGTGTCATTGGTTGAACATTTAGGTCATTTTCGTCCTCGCTAGGCTTTTTCTAATCCAATTCGGGTTTTTAACCAATCTTGTGCATCCAATATTTGATTTTGTGTCATTGGTTGAACATTTAGGTCATTTTCGTCCTCCCTAGGCTTATCCTAATCCAATTAGGGTTTTTAACCAATCTTGTGCATCCAATATGTGATTTTGTACCATTGGTTGAACATTTAGGTCATTTTCGTCCTCCCTAGCCTTATTCTAATCCAATTAGGGTTTTTAACCAATATTGTGCATCCAATATGTGATTTTGTGTCATTTTGTGTCATTGGTTGAACATTTAGGTCATTTTCGTCCTCCCTAGGCTTATTCTAATCCAATTAGGGTTTTTAACCAATCTTGTGCATCCAATATGTGATTTTGTGTCATTTTGTGTCATTGGTTGAACATTTAGGTCATTTTCGTCCTCCCTAGGCTTATTCTAATCCAATTAGGGTTTTTAACATATCTTGTGCATCCAATATTTGATTTTGTGTCATTTTGTGTCATTGGTTGAACATTTAGGTCATTTTCGTCCTCCCTAGGCTTATTCTAATCCAATTAGGGTTTTTAACCAATCTTGTGCATCCAATATGTGATTTTGTGTCATTTTGTGTCATTGGTTGAACATTTAGGTCATTTTCGTCCTCCCTAGGCTTATTCTTATCCAATTAGGGTTTTTAACCAATCTTGTGCATCCAATATGTGATTTTGTGTCATTTTGTGTCATTGGTTGAACATTTAGGTCACTTTCGTCCTCGCTAGGCTTATTCTAATCCAATTAGGATTTTTAACCAATCTTGTGCATCCAATATGTGATTTTGTGTCATTTTGTGTCATTGGTTGAACATTTAGGTCATTTTCGTCCTCCCTAGGCTTATTCTAATCCAATTACGGTTTTTAACCAATCTTGTGCATCCAATATGTGAGTTTGTGTCAATGGTTGAACATTTAGGTCATTTTCGTCCTCCCTAGGCTTATTCTAATCCAATTAGGGTTTTTAACCATCTTGTGCATCCAATATGTGATTTTGTGTCATTTTGTGTCATTGGTTAAACATTTAGGTCATTTTCGTCCTCCTTAGGCTTATTCTAATCCAATTACGGTTTTTAACCATTCTTGTGCATCCAATATGTGATTTTGTGTCATTGGTTGAACATTTAGGTCATTTTCGTCCTCCCTAGGCTTATTCTAATCCAATTAGGGTTTTTAACCAATCTTGTGCATCCAATATGTGATTTTGTGTCATTTTGTGTCATTGGTTGAACATTTAGGTCATTTTCGTCCTCCCTATGCTTATTCTAATCCAATAAGGGTTTTTAACCAATCTTGTGCATCCAATATGTGATTTTGTGTCATTGGTTGAACATTTAGGTCATTTTCGCCTTGCTAGGCTTATTCTAATCCAATTAGGGTTTTTAACCAATCTTGTGCATCCAATATGTGATTTTGTGTCATTGGTTGAACATTTAGGTCATTTTCGTCCTCCCTTGGCTTATTCTAATCCAATTAAGGTTCTTAACAATTCTTGTGCATCCAATGTGTGATTTTGTGTCATTTTTTGTCATTGGTTGAACATTTAGGTCATTTTCGTCCTCCCTAGGCTCTTTTTAATCCAATTAGGGTTTTTAACCAATCTTGTGCATCCAATATGTGATTTTGTGTCATTGGTTGAACATTTAGGTCATTTATGTCCTCCCTAGGCTTATCCTAATCCAATTAGGGTTTTTAACCAATCTTGTGCATCCAATATGTGATTTTGTGTCATTGGTTGAACATTTAGGTCATTTTCGTCCTCCCTGATTTTGTGTCATTTTGTGTCATTGGTTGAACATTTTGGTCATTTCCGTCCTCCCTAGGCTTATTCTAATCCAATTAAGGTTTTTAACCAATCTTGTGCATCCAATGTGTGATTTGTGTGATTTTGTGTCATTGGTTAAACATTTAGGTCATTTTCGTCCTCCCTATGCTCTTTTTAATCCAATTAGGGTTTTTAACCAATCTTGTGCATCCAATATGTGATTTTGTGTCATTGGGCGAACATTTAAGTCATTTTCGTTCTCCCTAGGCTTATTCTAATCCAATTAGGGTTTTTAACCAATCGTGTGCATCCAATATGTGATTTTGTGTCATTTTGTGTCATTGGTTGAACATTTAGGTCATTTTCTTCCTCGCTAGGCTTATTCTAATCCAATTAAGGTTTTTAACCAATCTTGTGCATCCAATGTGTGATTTTGTGTCATTTTTTGTCATTGGTTGAACATTTAGGTCATTTTCGTCCTCCCTAGGCTTATTCTAATCCAATTAGGGTTTTTTACTAATCTTGTGCATCCAATATGTGATTTTGTGTCATTTTGTGTCATTGGTTGAACATTTAGGTCATTTTCGTCCTGCCTAGGCTTATTCTAATCCAATTAAGGTTTTTAACCAATCTTGTGCATCCAATGTGTGATTTTGTGTCATTTTGTGTCATTGGTTAAACATTTAGGTCATTTTCGTCCTCCCTATGCTCTTTTTAATCCAATTAGGGTTTTTAACCAATCTTGTGCATCCAATATGTGATTTTGTGTCATTTTTTGTCATTGGTTGAACATTTAGGTCATTTTCTTTCTCGCTAGGCTTATTCTAATCCAATTAAGGTTTTTAACCAATCTTGTGCATCCAATGTGTGATTTTGTGTCATTTTTTGTCATTGGTTGAACATTTAGGTCATTTACGTCCTCCCTAGGCTTATTCTAATCCAATTAGGGTTTTTAACCAATCTTGTGCATCCAATATGTGATTTTATGTCATTTTGTGTCATTGGTTGAACATTTAGGTCATTTTCGTCCTCCCTAGGCTGATTTTAATCCTATTAGGGTTTTTAACCAATCTTTTGCATCCAATATGTGATTTTGTGTCATTTTGTGTCATTGGTTGAACATTTAGGTCATTATCGTCTTCCCTAGGCTTATTCTAATCCAGTTAGGGTTTTTAACCAATCTTGTGCATCCAATATGTGATTTTGTGTCATTTTGTGTCATTGGTTGAACATTTAGATCATTTTCTTTCTCGCTAGGCTTATTCTAATCCAATTAAGGTTTTTAACCAATCTTGTGCATCCAATGTGTGATTTTGTGTCATTTTTTGTCATTGGTTGAACATTTAGGTCATTTACGTCCTCCCTAGGCTTATTCTAATCCAATTAGGGTTTTTAACCAATCTTGTGCATCCAATATGTGATTTTATGTCATTTTGTGTCATTGGTTGAACATTTAGGTCATTTTCGTCCTCCCTAGGCTTATTCTAATCCAATTAGGGTTTTTAACCAATCTTGTGCACCCAATATGTGATTTTATGTCATTTTGTGTCATTGGTTGAACATTTAGGTCATTTTCGTCCTCCCTAGGCTTATTCTAATCCAATTAGGGTTTTTAACCAATCTTGTGCATCCAATATGTGATTTTGTGTCATTGGTTGAACATTTAGGTCATTTTCGCCTTGCTAGGCTTATTCTAATCCAATTAGGGTTTTTAACCAATCTTGTGCATCCAATATGTGATTTTGTGTCATTTTGTATCATTGGTTGAACATTTAGGTAATTTTCGTCCTCCCTAGGTTTATTCTAATCCAATTAAGGTTTTTAACCAATATTGTGCATCCAATATGTGATTTTGTGTCATTTTGTGTCATTGGTTGAACATTTAGGTCATTTTCGTCCTCCCTAGGCTTATTCTAATCCAATTAAGGTTTTTAACCAATCTTGTGCATCCAATGTGTGATTTTGTGTCATTTTGTGTCGTTGGTTGAACATTTAGGTCATTTTCGTACTCCCTAGGCTTATTTTAATCCAATTAGGGTTTTTAACCAATCTTGTGCATCCAATATGTGATTTTGTGTCATTGGTTGAACATTTAGGTCATTTTCGCCTTGCTAGGCTTATTCTAATCCAATTAGGGTTTTTAACCAATCTTGTGCATCCAATATGTGATTTTGTGTCATTTTGTGTCATTGGTTGAACATTTAGGTAATTTTCGTCCTCCCTAGGTTTATTCTAATCCAATTAAGGTTTTTAACCAATATTGTGCATCCAATATGTGATTTTGTGTCATTTTGTGTCATTGGTTGAACATTTAGGTCATTTTCGTCCTCCCTAGGCTTATTCTAATCCAATTAAGGTTTTTAACCAATCTTGTGCATCCAATGTGTGATTTTTTGTCATTGGTTTGACATTTAGGTCATTTTCGTCCTCCCTAGGCTTATTTTAATCCAATGTTTTTAACCAATCTTGTGCATCCAATATGTGATTTTTTGTCATTGGTTGAACATTTAGGTCATTTTCGTCCTCCCTAAGCTTATTCTAATCCAATTAGGGTTTTTAACCAATCTTGTGCATCCAATATGTGATTTTGTGTCATTTTTTGTCATTGGTTGAACATTTAGGTCATTTTCGTCCTCCCTAGGCTTATTCTAATCCAATTAGGGTTTTTAACCAATCTTTTGCATCCAATATGTGATTTTGTGTCATTTTTTGTCATTGGTTGAACATTTAGGTCATTTTCGTCCTCCCTAGGCTTATTCTAATCCAATTAGGGTTTTTAACCAATCTTGTGCATCCAATATGTGATTTTGTGTCATTGGTTAAACATTTAGGTCATTTTCGTCCCCCTTAGGCTTATTCTAATCCAATTAGGGTTTTTAACCAATCTTGTGCATCCAATATGTGATTTTGTGTCATTGGTTGAACATTTAGGTCATTTTCTTCCTCCCTAGGCTTATTCTAATCCAATTAGGGTTTTTATCCAATCTTGTGCATCCAATATGTGATTTTGTGTCATTGGTTGAACATTTAGATCATTTTCGTCCTCCCTAGGCTTATTCTAATCCAATTAGGGTTTTTAACCAATCTTGTGCATCCAATATGTGATTTTGTGTCATTTTTTGTCATTGGTTGAACATTTAGGTCATTTTCGTCCTCCCTAGGCTTATCCTAATACAATTACGGTTTTTAACCAATCTTGTGCATCCAATATGTGATTTTGTGTCATTGGTTGAACATTTAGGTCATTTTCGTCCTCCCTAGGCTTATTCTAATCCAATTAGGGTTTTTAACCAATCTTGTGCATCCAATATGTGATTTTGTGTCATTTTGTGTCATTGGTTGAACATTTAGGTCATTTTCGTCCTCCCTAGGCTTATTCTAATCCAATTAAGGTTTTTAACCAATCTTGTGCATCCAATATGTGATTTTGTGTCATTGGTTGAACATTTAGGTCATTATCGTCCTCCCTAGGCTTAATCTAATCCAATTAGGGTTTTTAACCAATCTTGTGCATCCAATATGTCATTTAGTGTCATTGGTTGAACATTTAGGTCATTTTCGTCCTCCCTTGGGTTATTCTTATCCAATTATGGTTTTTAACAAATCTTGTGCATCCAATATGTGATTTTGTGTCATTTTGTATCATTGGTTGAACATTTAGGTCATTTTCGTCCTCCCTAGGCTTATTCTAATCCAATTAGGGTTTTTAACCAATCTTGTGCATCCAATATGTGATTTTGTGTCATTTTGTGTCATTGGTTGAACATTTAGGTCATTTTCGTCCTCCCTAGGCTTATTCTAATCCAATTAGGGTTTTTAACCAATCTTGAGCATCCAATATGTGATTTTGTGTTATTTTGTGTCATTGGTTGAACATTTAGGTCATTTTCGTCCTCCCTAGGCTTATTCTAATCCAATTAGGGTTTTTAACCAATCTTGTGCATCCAATATGTGATTTTGTGTCATTTTTGTGTCGTTGGTTGAACATTTAGGTCATTTTCGTCCTCCCTAGGCTTATTCTAATCCAATTAGGGTTTTTAACCAATCTTGTGCATCCAATATCTGATTTTGTGTCATTTTTTGTCATTGGTTGAACATTTAGGTCATTTTCGTCCTCCCTAGGCTTATTCTAATCCAATTAGGGTTTTTAACCAATCTTGTGCATCCAATATGTGATTTTGTGTCATTGGTTGAACATTTAGGTCATTTTCGTCCTCGCTAGCTTATTCTAATCCAATTAAGGTTTTTAACAAATCTTGTGCATCCAATGTGTGATTTTGTGTCATTTTTTGTCAATTGTTGAACATTTAGGTCATTTTCGTCCTCCCTAAGCTTATTCTAATCCAATTAAGATTTTTAACCAATCTTGTGCATCCAATATGTGATTTTGTGTCATTTTTTGTCATTGGTTGAACATTTTGGTCATTTTCGTCCTCCCTAGGCTTATTCTAATCCAATTAAGGTTTTTAACCAATCTTGTGCATCCAATATGTGATTTTGTGTCATTTTGTGTCATTGGTTGAACATTTCGGTCATTTTCGTCCTCCCTAGGCTTATTCTAATCCAATTAGGGTTTTTAACTAATCTTGGGTATCCAATATGTGATTTTGTGTCATTTTTTGTCATTGGTTGAACATTTAGGTCATTTTCGTCCTCCCTAGGCTTATTCTAATCCAATTAGGGTTTTTAACCAATCTTGTGCATCCAATATGTGATTTTGTGTCATTGGTTAAACATTTAGGTCATTTTCGTCCCCCTTAGGCTTATTCTAATCCAATTAGGGTTTTTAACCAATCTTGTGCATCCAATATGTGATTTTGTGTCATTGGTTGAACATTTAGGTCATTTTCTTCCTCCCTAGGCTTATTCTAATCCAATTAGGGTTTTTATCCAATCTTGTACATCCAATATGTGATTTTGTGTCATTGGTTGAACATTTAGGTCATTTTCGTCCTCCCTAGGCTTATTCTAATCCAATTAGGGTTTTTAACCAATCTTGTGCATCCAATATGTGATTTTGTGTCATTTTGTGTCATTGGTTGAACATTTAGGTCATTTTCGTCCTCCCTAGGCTTATTCTAATCCAATTAGGGTTTTTAACCAATCTTGTGCATCTAATATGTGATTTTGTGTCATTTTGTGTCATTGGTTAAACATTTATGTCATTTTCGTCCTCCCTAGGCTTATTCTAATCCAATTAGGGTTTTTAACCAATCTTGTGCATCCAATATGTGCTTTCGTGTCATTGGTTGAACATATAGGTCATTTTCGTCCTCCCTAGGCTTATTCTAATCCAATTAGGGTTTTTTGACCAATCTAGTGCATCCAATATGTGATTTTGTGTCACTTTGTTTCATTGGTTGAACATTTAGGTCATTTTCGTCCTCCCTAGGCTTATTCTAATCCAATTAGGGTTTTTAACCAATCTTGTGCATCCAATATGTGATTTTGTGTCATTTTGTGTCATTGGTTGAACATTTAGGTCATTTTCGTCCTCCCTAGGCTTATTCTAATCCAATTAAGGTTTTTAACCAATCTTGTGCATCCAATATGTGATTTTGTGTCATTGGTTGAACATTTAGGTCATTATCGTCCTCCCTAGGCTTAATCTAATCCAATTAGGGTTTTTAACCAATCTTGTGCATCCAATATGTCATTTAGTGTCATTGGTTGAACATTTAGGTCATTTTCGTCCTCCCTTGGGTTATTCTTATCCAATTATGGTTTTTAACAAATCTTGTGCATCCAATATGTGATTTTGTGTCATTTTGTATCATTGGTTGAACATTTAGGTCATTTTCGTCCTCCCTAGGCTTATTCTAATCCAATTAGGGTTTTTAACCAATCTTGTGCATCCAATATGTGATTTTGTGTCATTTTGTGTCATTGGTTGAACATTTAGGTCATTTTCGTCCTCCCTAGGCTTATTCTAATCCAATTAGAGTTTTTAACCAATCTTGTGCATCCAATACGTGATTTTGTGTCATTTGTTGAACATTTAGGTCATTTTCGTCATCGCTATGCTTATTCTAATCCAATTAGGGTTTTTAACCAATCTTGTGCATCCAATATGTGATTTTGTGTCATTTTGTGTCATTGGTTGAACATTTAGGTCATTTTCGTCCTCCCTAGGCTTATTCTAATCCAATTAGGGTTTTTAACCAATCTTGTGCATCCAATATGTGATTTTGTGTCATTTTGTGTCATTGGTTGAACATTTAGGTCATTTTCGTCCTCCCTAGGCTTATTCTAATCCAATTACGATTTTTAACCAATCAAGTGCATCCAATATGTGATTTTGTGTCATTGATTGAACATTTAGGTCATTTTTGTCGTCCCTAGGCTTATTCTAATCCAATTAGGGTTTTTAACCAATCTTGTGCATCCAATATGTGATTTTGTGTCATTGGTTGAACATTTAGGTCATTTTCATACTCCCTAGGCTTATTCTAATACAATTAGGGTTTTTAACCAATCTTGTGCATCCAATATGTGATTTTGTGTCATTTTCTGTCATTGGTTGAACATTTAGGTCATTTTTGTCCTCCCTAGGCTTATTCTAATCCAATTAGGGTTTTTAACCAATCTTGTGCATCCAATATGTGATTTTGTGTCATTTTGTGTCATTGGTTGAACATTTAGGTCATTTTCTTCCTCCCTAGGCTTATTTTAATCCAATTAGGGTTTTTAACCAATCTTGTGCATCCAATATGTGATTTTTTGTCATTGGTTGAACATTTAGGTCTTTTTCGTCCTCCCTAGGCTTATTCTAATCCAATTAGGGTTTTTAACCAATCTTGTGCATCCAATATGTGATTTTGTGTCATTTTTTGTCATTTGTTGAACATTTAGGTCATTTTCCCCCTCGCTAGCTCATTCTAATCAAATTAAGGTTTTTAACCAATCTTGTGCATCCAATGTGTGATTTTGTGTCATTTTTTGTCATTGGTTCAACATTTAGGTCATTTTAGTCCTCCCTAGGCTTATTCTAATCCAATTAGGGTTTTTAACCAATCTTGTGCATCCAATATTAGATTTTGTGTCATTTTGTGTCATTGGTTGAACATTTCGGTCATTTTCGTCCTGCCTAGGCTTATTCTAATCCAATTAGGGTTTTTAACTAATCTTGGGTATCCAATATGTAATTTTGTGTCATTTTGTGTCATTGGTTGAACATTTAGGTCATTTTCACCCTCCCTAGGCTTATTCTAATCCAATTAGGGTTTTTAACCAATCTTGTGCATCCAATATTTGATTTTATGTCATTTTGTGTCATTAGTTGAACATTTAGGTCATTTTCGTCCTCCCTAGGCTTATTCTAATCCAATTAGGGTTTTTAACCAATCTTGTGCATCCAATATGTGATTTTGTGTCATTTTGTGTCATTGGTTGAACATTTAGGTCATTTTCTTCCTCGCTAGGCTTATTCTAATCCAATTAAGATTTTTAACCAATCTTGTGCATCCAATGTGTGATTTTGTGTCATTTTTTGTCATTGGTTGAACATTTTGGTCATTTTCGTCCTCCCTAGGCTTATTCTAATCCAATTAAGGTTTTTAACCAATCTTGTGCATCCAATATGTGATTTTGTGTCATTTTGTGTCATTGGTTGAACATTTCGGTCATTTTCGTCCTCCCTAGGCTTATTCTAATCCAATTAGGGTTTTTAACTAATCTTGGGTATCCAATATGTGATTTTGTGTCATTTTTTGTCATTGGTTGAACATTTAGGTCATTTTCGTCCTCCCTAGGCTTATTCTAATCCAATTAGGGTTTTTAACCAATCTTGTGCATCCAATATGTGATTTTGTGTCATTGGTTAAACATTTAGGTCATTTTCGTCCTCTTTAGGCTTATTCTAATCCAATTAGGGTTTTTAACCAATCTTGTGCATCCAATATGTGATTTTGTGTCATTTTGTGTCATTGGTTGAACATTTAGGTCATTTTCGTCCTCCCTAGGCTTATTCTAATCCAATTAAGGTTGTTAACAAATCTTATGCATCCAATATGTGATTTTGCGTCATTTTGTGTCATTGGTTGAACATTTAGGTCATTTTCGTCCACCCTAGGCTTATTCTAATCCAATTAGGGTTTTTAAACAATCTTGTGCATCCAATATGTGATTTTGTGTCATTGGTTGAACATTTAGGTCATTTTCGTCCTCCCTGGGCTTATTCTAATCCAATTAGGGTTTTTAACCAATCTTGTGCATCCAATATGTGATTTTGTGTCATTTTGTGTCATTGGTTGAACATTTAGGTCATTTTCGTCCTCCCTAGGCTTATTCTAATCCAATTAAGGTTTTTAACCAATCTTGTGCATCCAATGTGTGATTTTGTGTCATTGGTTGAACAATTAGGTCATTTTCGTCCTCCCTAGGCTTATTCTAATCTAATTAGGGTTTTTAACCAATCTTGTGCATCCAATATGTGATTTTGTGTCATTGGTTGAACATTTAGGTCATTTTCGTCCTCCCTAGGCTTATTCTAATCCAATTAGGGTTTTTAACCAATCTTGTGCAACCAATATGTGGTTTTGTGTCATTGGTTAAACATTTAGGTCATTTTCGTCCTCCCTAGGCTTATTCTAATCCAATTAGGGTTTTTAACCAATCTTGTGCATCCAATATGTGATTTTGTGTCATTGGTTGAACATTTAGGTCATTTTCGTCCTCCCTAGGCTTATTCTAATCCAATTAGGGTTTTTAACCAATCTTGTGCATCCAATATGTGATTTTGTGTCATTGGTTGAACATTTAGGTCATTTTCGTCCTCCCTAGGCTTATTCTAATCCAATTAGGGTTTTAAACCAATCTTGTGCATCCAATATGTAATTTTGTGTGATTTTGTGTCATTGGTTGAACATTTAGGTCATTTTCGTCCTCCCTAGGCTTATTCTAATCCAATTAGGGTTTTTAACCAATCTTGTGCATCCAATATGTGATTTTGTGTCATTGGTTGATCATTTAGGTCATTTTCGTCCTCCTTAGGCTTATTCTAATCCAATTAGGGTTTTTAACCAATCTTGTGCATCCAATATGTGATTTTGTGTCATTTTGTGTCATTGGTTGAACATTTAGGTCATTTTCGTCCTCCCTAGGCTTATTCTAATCCAATTAGGGTTTTTAACTAATCTTGTGCATCCATTATGTGATTTTGTGTCATTTTGTGTCATTGGTTGAACATTTAGGTCATTTTCGTCCTCCCTAGGCTTATTCTAATCCAATTAGGGTTTTTAACCAATCTTGTGCATCCAATATGTGATTTTGTGTCATTTTGTGTCATTGGTTGAACATTTAGGTCATTTTCGTCCTCCCTAGGCTTATTCTAATCCAATTAAGGTTTTTACCAATCTTGTGCATCCAATATGTGATTTTGTGTCATTTTGTGTCATTGGTTGAACATTTAGGTCATTTTCGTCCTCCCTAGGCTTATTCTAATCCAATTAGGGTTTTTAACCAATCTTGTGCATCCAATATATTTTTTTGTGTCATTTTGTGTCATTGGTTGAACATTTAGGTCATTTTCGTCCTCCCTAGGCTTATTCTAATCCAATTAGGGTTTTTAACCAATCTTGTGCATCCAATATGTGATTTTGTGTCATTGGTTGAACATTTAGGTCATTTTCGCCTTGCTAGGCTTATTATAATCCAATTAGGGTTTTTAACCAATCTTGTGCATCCAATATGTGATTTTGTGTCATTTTGTGTCATTGGTTGAACATTTAGGTCATTTTCGTCCTCCCTAGGCTTATTCTAATCCAATTAGGGTTTTTTACCAATCTTGTGCATCCAATATGTGATTTTGTGTCATTGGTTGAACATTTAGGTCATTTTCGTCCTCCCTAGGCTTATTATAATCCAATTAGGGTTTTTAACCAATCTTGTGCATCCAATATGTGATTTTGTATCATTTTGTGTCATTGGTTGAACATTTAGGTCATTTTCGTCCTCCCTAGGCTTATTCTAATCCAATTAGGGTTTTTAACCAATCTTGTGCAACCAATATGTGATTTTGTGTCATTGGTTGAACATTTAGGTCTATTTCGTCCTCCGTAGGCTTATTCTAATCCAATTAGGGTTTTTAACCAATCTTGTGCATCCAACATGTGATTTTGTGTCATTGGGTGAACATTTAGGTCATTTTCGTCCTCCCTAGGCTTATTCTAATCCAATTAGGGTTTTTAACCAATCTTGTGCATCCAATATGTGATTTTGTGTCATTGGTTGAACATTTAGGTCATTTTCGTCCTCCCTAGGCTTATTCTAATCCAATTAGGGTTTTTAACCAATCTTGTGCATCCAATATGTGATTTTGTGTCATTGGTTGAACATTTAGGTCATTTTCGTCCTCC
Source organism: Cicer yamashitae (assembly GCA_037974755.1). Lineage (NCBI taxonomy): Eukaryota > Viridiplantae > Streptophyta > Magnoliopsida > Fabales > Fabaceae > Cicer > Cicer yamashitae. The sequence continues at coordinate 29,478,745 of JBBPBQ010000008.1, read as the reverse complement.
CTAGGCTGATTCTAATCCAATTAGGGTTTTTAACCAATCTTGTGCAACGAATATTTGATTTTGTGTCATTGGTTGCATATTTAGGTAATCTTCGTCCTCCCTAGGCTTATTCTAATCCAATTAGGGTTTTTAACCAATCTTGTGCATCCAATATGTGATTTTGTGTCATTTTGTGTCATTGGTTTAACATTTAGGTAATTTTCGTCCTCCCTAGGCTTATTCTAATCCAATTAGGGTTTTTAACCAATCTTGTGCATCCAATATGTGATTTTGTGTCATTGGTTGAACATTTAGGTCATTTTCGTCCTCCCTAGGCTTATTCTAATCCAATTAGGGTTTTTAACCAATCTTGTGCATCCAATATGTTATTTTGTGTCATTGGTTGAACATTTAGGTCATTTTCGTCGTCCCTAGGCTTATTCTAATCCAATTACGGTTTTTAACCAATCTTGTGCATCCAATATGTGATTTTGTGTCATTGGTTGAACATTTAGGTCATTTTCGTCCTCGCTAGGCTTATTCTAATCCAATTAGGGTTTTTAACCAATCTTGTGCATCCAATATGTGATTTTGTGTCATTTTGTGTCATTGGTTGAACATTTAGGTCATTTTCTTCCTCGCTAGGCTTATTCTAATCCAATTAAGGTTTTTAACCAATCTTGTGCATCCAATGTGTGATTTTGTGTCATTTTTTGTCATTGGTTGAACATTTAGGTCATTTTCGTCCTCCCTAGGCTTATTCTAATCCAATTAGTGTTTTTAACCAATCTTGTGCTTCCAATATGTGATTTGGTGTCATTTTGTGTCATTGGTTGAACATTTAGGTCATTTTCGTCCTCCCTAGGCTTATTCTAATCCAATTAGGGTTTTTAACTAATCTTGGGTATCCAATATGTGATTTTGTGTCATTTTGTGTCATTGGTTGAACATTTAGGTCATTTTCTTCCTCCCTAGGCTTATTCTAATCCAATTAGGGTTTTTAACCAATCTTGTGCATCCAATATGTGATTTTTTGTCATTGGTTGAACATTTAGGTCATTTTCGTCCTCCCTAGGCTTATTCTAATCCAATTAGGGTTTTTAACCACTCTTTTGCATATAATAATTGATTTTGTGTCATTGGTAATCCAATTAGGTCATTTTTGTCCTCCCTAGGCTTATTCTAATCCAATTAGGGTTTTTAACCAATCTTGTGCATCCAATATGTGATTTTGTGTCATTTTGTGTCATTGGTTGAACATTTAGGTCATTTTCGTCCTCCCTAGGCTTATTCTAATCCAATTAGGGTTTTTAACCAATCTTGTGCATCCAATATGTGATTTTGTGTCATTTTGTGTCATTGGTTGAACATTTAGGTCATTTTCTTCCTCGCTAGGCTTATTCTAATCCAATTAAGATTTTTAACCAATCTTGTGCATCCAATGTGTGATTTTGTGTCATTTTTTGTCATTGGTTGAACATTTTGGTCATTTTCGTCCTCCCTAGGATTATTCTAATCCAATTAAGGTTTTTAACCAATCTTGTGCATCCAATATGTGATTTTGTGTCATTTTGTGTCATTGGTTGAACATTTCGGTCATTTTCGTCCTCCCTAGGCTTATTCTAATCCAATTAGGGTTTTTAACAAATCTTGGGTATCCAATATGTGATTTTGTGTCATTTTGCGTCATTGGTTGAACATTTAGGTCATTTTCTTCCTCCCTAGGCTTATTCTAATCCAATTAGGGTTTTTAACCAATCTTGTGCATCCAATATGTGATTTTGTATCATTGGTTGAACATTTAGGTCATTTTCGTCCTCGCTAGCTTATTCTAATCCAATTAAGGTTTTTAACCAAACTTGTGCATCCAATGTGTGATTTTGTGTCATTTTTTGTCAATTGTTGAACATTTAGGTCATTTTCGTCCTCCCTAGGCTTATTCTAATCCAATTAGGGTTTTTAACCAATCTTTTGCATCCAATATTAGATTTTGTGTCATTTTGTGTCATTGGTTGAACATTTCGGTCATTTTCGTCCTCCCTAGGCTTATTCTAATCCAATTAGGGTTTTTAACTAATCTTGGGTATCCAATATGTGATTTTGTGTCATTTTGTGTCATTGGTTGAACATTTAGGTCATTTTCGCCCTCCCTAGGCTTATTCTAATCCAATTAGGGTTTTTAACCAATCTTGTGCATCCAATATTTGATTTTATGTCATTTTGTGTCATTGGTTGAACATTTAGGTCATTTTCGTCCTCCCTAGCCTTATTCTAATCCAATTAGGGTTTTTAACCAATCTTGTGCATCCAATATGTGATTTTGTGTCATTTTGTGTCATTGGTTGAACATTTAGGTCATTTTCTTCCTCGCTAGGCTTATTCTAATCCAATTAAGATTTTTAACCAATCTTGTGCATCCAATGTGTGATTTTGTGTCATTTTTTGTCATTGGTTGAACATTTTGGTCATTTTCGTCCTCCCTAGGCTTATTCTAATCCAATTAAGGTTTTTAACCAATCTTGTGCATCCAATATGTGATTTTGTGTCATTTTGTGTCATTGGTTGAACATTTCGGTCATTTTCGTCCTCCCTAGGCTTATTCTAATCCAATTAGGGTTTTTAACTAATCTTGGGTATCCAATATATGATTTTGTGTCATTTTGTGTCATTGGTTGAACATTTAGGTCATTTTCGTCCTCCCTAGGCTTATTCTAATCCAATTAGGGTTTTTAACCAATCTTGTGCATCCAATATGTGATTTTGTGTCATTGGTTGAACATTTAGGTCATTTTGGTCCTCCCTAGGCTTATTCTAATGCAATTAGGGTTTTTAACCAATCTTATGCATCCAATACGTGATTTTGTGTCATTTTGTGTCATTGGTTGAACATTTAGGTCATTTTCGTCCTCCCTAGGCTTATTCTAATCCAATTAGGGTTTTTAACCAATCTTGTGCGTCCAATATGTGATTTTGTGTCATTTTATGTCATTGGTTGAACATTTAGGTCATTTTCGTCCTCCCTAGGCTTATTCTAATCCAATTAGGGTTTTTAACCAATCATGTGCATCCAATATGTGATTTTGTGTCATTTTGTGTCATTGGTTGAACATTTAGGTCATTTTCGTCCTCCCTAGGCTTATTCGAATCCAATTAGGGTTTTTAACCAATCTTGTGCATCCAATATGTGATTTTGTGTCATTTTGTGTCATTGGTTGAACATTTAGGTCATTTTCGTCCTCGCTAAGCTTATTCTAATCCAATTAGGGTTTTTAACCAATCTTGTGCATCCAATATGTGATTTTGTGTCATTTTGTGTCATTGGTTGAACATTTAGGTCATTTTCGTCCTCCCTAGGCTTATTCTAATCCAATTAGGGTTTTTAACCAATCTTGTGCATCCAATACGTGATTTTGTGTCATTTGTTGAACATTTAGGTCATTTTCGTCCTCCCTAGGGTTATTCTCATCCAATTAGGGTTTTTAACCAATCTTGTGCATCCAATATGTGATTTTGTGTCATTTTGTGTCATTGGTTGAACATTTAGGTCATTTTCGTCCTCCCTAGGCTTATTCTAATCCAATTAGGGTTTTTAACCAATCTTGTGCATCCAATATGTGATTTGGTGTTATTGGTTGAACATTTAGGTCATTTTCGTCCTCCCTAGGCTTATTCTAATCCAATTAGGGTTTTTAACCAATCTTGTGCATCCAATATGTGATTTTGTGTCATTGGTTGAACATTTAGGTCATTTTCATCCTCCATAGGCTTATTCTAATCCAATTAGGGTTTTTAACCAATCTTGTGCATCCAATATGTGATTTTGTGTCATTGGTTGAACATATAGGTCATTTTCGTCCTCCATAGGCTTATTCTAATCCAATTAGCGTTTTTAACCAATCTTGTGCATCCAATATGTGATTTTGTGTCATTGGTTGAACATTTAGGTCATTTTCGTCCTCCCTAGGCTTATTCTAATCCAATTAGGGTTTTTAACCAATCTTGTGCATCCAATATGTGATTTTGTGTCATTGGTTGAACATTTAGGTCATTTTCGTCCTCGCTATGCTTATTCTAATCCAATTCGGGTTTTTAACCAATCTTGTGCATCCAATATGTGATTTTGTGTCATTGGTCGAACATTTAGGTCATTTTCGTCCCCCCTAGGCTTATTCTAATCCAATTAGGGTTTTTAACCAATCTTGTGCATCCAATATGTGAATTTGTGTCATTTTGTGTCATTGGTTGAACATTTAGGTCATTTTCGTCCTCCCTAGGCTTATTCTAATCCAATTAGGGTTTTTAACCAATCTTGTGCATCCAATATGTGATTTTGTGTCATTGGTTGAACATTTAGGTCATTTTCGTCCTCAATAGGCTTATTCTAATCCAATTAGGGTTTTTAACCAATCTTGTGCATCCAATATGTGATATTGTGTCATTGGTTGAACATTTAGGTCATTTTCGTCCTCCATAGGCTTATTCTAATCCAATTAGGGTTTTTAACCAATCTTGTGCATCCAATATGTGATTTTGTGTCATTTTGTGTCATTGGTTGAACATTTAGGTCATTTTCGTCCTCCCTAGGCTTATTCTAATCCAATTAGGGTTTTTAACCAATCGTGTGCATCCAATATGTGATTTTGGGTCATTTTGTGTCATTGGTTGAACATTTAGGTCATTTTCGTGCTCCCTAGGCTTATTCCAATCCAATTAGGGTTTTTAACCAATCTTGTGCATCCAATATGTGATTTTGTGTTATTGGTTGAACATTTAGGTCATTTTCGTCCTCCCTAGGCTTATTCTAATCCAATTAGGGTTTTTAACCAATCTTGTGCATCCAAATGTGATTTTGTGTCATTTTGTGTCATTGGTTGAACATTTAGGTCATTTTCGTCCTCCCTAGGCTTATTCTAATCCAATTAGGGTTTTTAACCAATCTTGTGCATCCAATATGTGATTTTGTGTTATTGGTAGAACATTTAGGTCATTTTCGTCCTCCCTAGGCTTATTCTAATCCAATTAGGGTTTTTAACCAATCTTGTGCATCCAATATGTGATTTTGTGTCATTGGTTGAACATTTAGGTCATTTTCGTCCTCCCTAGGCTTATTCTAATCCAATTAGGGTTTTTAACCAATCTTGTGCACCCAGTATGTGATTTTGTGTCATTCGTTTAAAATTTAGGTCATTTTCATCCTCCCTAGGCTTATTCTAATCCAATTAGGATTTTTAACCAATCTTGTGCATCCAATATGTGATTTTGTGTCATTGGTTGAACATTTAGGTCATTTTCTTCCTCCCAAGGCTTATTCTAATCCAATTAGGATTTTTAACCAATCTTGTGCATCCAATATCTGATTTTTTGTCCTTTTGTGTCATTGGTTGAACATTTAGGTCATTTTCGTCCTCCATAGGCTTATTCTAATCCAATTAGGGTTTTTAACCAATCTTGTGCATCCAATATGTGATTTTGTGTCATTTTGTGTCATTGGTTGAACATTTAGGTCATTTTCGTCCTCCCTAGGCTTATTCTAATCCAATTAGGGTTTTTAACCAATCTTGTGCATCCAATACGTGATTTTGTGTCATTGGTTGGACATTTAGGTCATTTTCGTCCTCCCTAGGCTTATTCTAATCCAATTAGGGTTTTTAACCAATCTTGTGCATCCAATATGTGATTTTGTGTCATTTTGTGTTATTGGTTGAATATTTAGTTTATTTTCGTCCTCCCTAGGCTTATTCTAATCCAATTAGGGTTTTTAACCAATCTTGTGCATCCAATATGTGATTTTGTGTCATTTTGTGTCATTGGTTGAACATATAGGTCATTTTCGTCCTCCCTAGGCTTATTCTAATCCAATTAGTGTTTTTACCCAATCTTGTGCATCCAATATGTGATTTTGTGTCATTGGTTGAACATTTAGGTCATTTTCGTCCTCCCTAGGCTTATTCTAATCCAATTAGGGTTTTTAACCAATCTTGTGCATCCAATATGTGATTTTGTGTCATTGGTTGAACATTTAGGTCATTTTCGTCCTCCCTAGGCTTATTCTAATCCAATTAGGATTTTTAACCAATCTTGTGCATCCAATATGTGATTTTGTGTCATTGGTTGAACATTTAGGTCATTTTCGTCCACCCTAGGCTTATTCTAATCCAATTAGGGTTTTTAACCAATCTTGTGCATCCAATATGTGATTTTGTGTCATTGGTTGAACATTTAGGTCATTTTCGTCCTCCCTAGGCTTATTCTAATCAAATTAGGGTTTTTAACCAATCTTGTGCATCCAATATGTGATTTTTTGTCATTTTGTGTCATTGGTTGAACATTTAGGTCATTTTCGTCCTCCATAGGCTTATTCTAATCCAATTAGGGTTTTTAACCAATCTTGTGCATCCAATATGTGATTTTGTGTCATTTTGTGTCATTGGTTGAACATTTAGGTCATTTTCGTCCTCTCTAGGCTTATTTTAATCCAATTAGGGTTTTTAACCAATCTTGTGCATCCAATATGTGATTTTGTGTCATTGGTTGAACATTTAGGTCATTTTCGTCCTCCCTGGGCTTATTCTAATCCAATTAGGTTTTTTAACCAATCTTCTACATCCAATATGTGATTTTGTGTCATTTTGTGTCATTGGTTGAACATTTAGGTCATTTTCGTCCTCCCTAGGCTTATTCTAATCCAATTAGGGTTTTTAACCAATCTTGTGCATCCAATATGTGATTTTGAACCATTGGTTGAACATTTAGGTCATTTTTGTCCTCCCTAGCCTTATTCTAATCCAATTAGGGTTTTTAACCAATATTGTGCATCCAATATGTGATTTTGTGTCATTTTGGGTCATTGATTGATCATTTAGGTCATTTTCGTCCTCCCTAGGCTTATTCTAATCCAATTAGGGTTTTTAACCAATCTTGTGCATCCAATATGTGATTTTGTGTCATTGGTTAAACATTTAGGTCATTTTCGTCCTCCCTAGGCTTATTCTAATCCAATTAGGGTTTTTAACCAATCTTGTGCATCCAATATGTGATTTTGTGTCATTTTGTGTCATTGGTTGAACATTTAGGTCATGTTCGTCCTCCCTAGGCTTATTCTAATCCAATTAGGGTTTTTAACCAATCTTGTGCATCCAATATGTGATTTTGTGTCATTGGTTGAACATTTAGGTCATTTTCGTCCTCCCTAGGCTTATTCTAATCCAATTAGGGTTTTTACCCAATCTTGTGCATCCAATATGTGATTTTGTGTCATTAGTTGAACATTTAGGTCATTTTCGTCCTCCCTAGGCTTATTCTAATCCAATTAGGGTTTTTAACCAATCTTGTGCATCCAATATTTGATTTTGTGTCATTTTGTGTCAGTGGTTGAACATTTAGGTCATTTTCGTCCTCCCTAAGCTTATTCTAATCCAATTAGGGTTTTTAACCAATCTTGTGCAACCAATATGTGATTTTGTGTCATTTTGTGTCATTGGTTGAACATTTAGGTCATTTTCGTCCTCCTTAGGCTTATTCTAATCCAATTAGGGTTTTTAACATATCTTGTGCATCCAATATGTGATTTTGTATCATTGGTTGAACATTTAGGTCATGTTCGTCCTCCCTAGGCTTATTCTAATCAAATTAGGGTTTTTAACATATCTTGTGCATCCAATATTTGATTTTGTGTCATTTTGTGTCAGTGGTTGAACATTTAGGTCATTTTCGTCCTCCTTAGGCTTATTCTAATCCAATTAGGGTTTTTAACCAATCTTGTGCATCCAATATATGATTTTGTGTCATTTTGTGTCATTGGTTGAACATTTATGTCATTTTCGTCCTCCTTAGGCTTATTCTAATCCAATTAGGGATTTTAACATATCTTGTGCATCCAATATGTGATTTTGTGTCATTTTGTGTCATTGGTTGAACATTTAGGTCATTTTCGTCCTCCCTAGGCATATTCTAATCCAATTAGGGTTTTTAACCAATCTTGTGCATCCAATATGTGATTTTGTGTCATTGGTTAAACATTTAGGTCATTTTCGTCCTCCCTAGGCTTATTCTAATCCAATTAGGGTTTTTAACCAATCTTGTGCATCCAATATGTGATTTTGTGTCATTTTGTGTAATTGGTTGAACATTTAGGTCATTTTCGTCCTCCCTAGGCTTATTCTAATCCAATTAGGGTTTTTAACCAATCTTGTGCATCCAATATGTGATTTTGTGTCATTGGTTGAACATTTAGGTCATTTTCGTCCTCCCTAGGCTTATTCTAATCCAATTAGGGTTCTTAACCAATCTTGTGCATCCAATATGTGATTTGGTGCATTTTGTGTAATTGGTTGAACATTTAGGTCATTTTCGTCCTCCCTAGGCTTATTCTAATCCAATTAGGGTTTTTAACCAATCTTGTGCATCCAATATGTGATTTTGTGTCATTGGTTGAACATTTAGGTCATTTTCGTCCTCCCTAGGCTTATTCGAATACAATTACGATTTTTAACGAATCTTGTGCATCCAATATGTGATTTTGTGTCATTGGTTGAACATTTAGGTCATTTTCGTCCTCCCTAGGCTTATTCTAATCCAATTAGGGTTTTTAACCAATCTTGTGCATCCAATATGTGATTTTGTGTCATTGGTTGAACATTTAGGTCATTTTCGTCCTCCCTAGGCTTATTCTAATCCAATTAGAGATTTTAACCAATCTTGTGCATCCAATATGTGATTGTGTCATTGGTTGAACATTTAGGTCATTTTCGTCCTCCCTAGGCTTATTCTAATCCAATTAGGGTTTTTAACCAATCTTGTGCATCCAATATGTGATTTTGTGTCATTGGTTGAACATTTAGGTCATTTTCGTGCTCCCTAGGCTTATTCTAATCCAATTAGGGTTTTTAACCAATCTTGTGCATCCAATATGTGATTTTGTGTCATTTTTTGTCATTGGTTGAACATTTAGGTCATTTTCGTCCTCGCTAGGCTAATTCTAATCCAATTAGGGTTTTTAACCAATCTTGTGCATCCAATATGTGATTTTGTGTCATTTTTTGTCATTGGTTGAACATTTAGGTCATTTTCGTCCTCCCTAGGCTTATTCTAATCCAATTAGGGTTTTTAACCAATCTTGTGCATCCAATATGTGATTTTGTGTCATTGGTTAAACATTTAGGTCATTTTCGTCCCCCTTAGGCTTATTCTAATCCAATTAGGGTTTTTAACCAATCTTGTGCATCCAATATGTGATTTTGTGTCATTGGTTGAACATTTAGGTCATTTTCTTCCTCCCTAGGCTTATTCTAATCCAATTAGGGTTTTTATCCAATCTTGTGCATCCAATATGTGATTTTGTGTCATTGGTTGAACATTTAGATCATTTTCGTCCTCCCTAGGCTTATTCTAATCCAATTAGGGTTTTTAACCAATCTTGTGCATCCAATATGTGATTTTGTGTCATTGGTTGGACATTTAATGTATTTTCGTCCTCCCTAGGCTTATTCTAATCCAAAAAGCGTTTTTAACCAATCTTGTGCATCCAATATATGATTTTGTGTCATTGGTTGAACATTTAGGTCATTTTCATCCTCCCTATGCTTATTCTAATCCAATTAGGGTTTTTAACCAATCTTGTGCATCCAATATGTGATTTTGTGTCATTTTGTGTCATTGGTTGAACATTTAGGTCATTTTCGTCCTCCCTAGGCTTATTCTAATCCAATTAAGGTTTTTAACCAATCTTGTGCATCCAATGTGTGATTTTTTGTCATTGGTTGAACATTTAGGTCATTTTCGTCCTCCCTAGGCTTATTTTAATCCAATGTTTTTAACCAATCTTGTGCATCCAATATGTGATTTTTTGTCATTGGTTGAACATTTAGGTCATTTTCGTCCTCCCTAAGCTTATTCTAATCCAATTAGGGTTTTTAACCAATCTTGAGCATCCAATATGTGATTTTGTGTCATTTTGTGTCATTGGTTGAACATTAAGGTCGTTTTCATCCTCCCTAGGCTTATTCTAATCCAATTACGGTTTTTAACCAATCTTGTGCATCCAATATGTGATTTTGTGTCATTGGTTGAACATTTAGGTCATTTTCGTCCTCGCTAGGCATTTTCTAATCCAATTCGGGTTTTTAACCAATCTTGTGCATCCAATATGTGATTTTTTGTCATTGGTTGAACATTTAGGTCATTTTCGTCCTCCCTAAGCTTATTCTAATCCAATTAGGGTTTTTAACCAATCTTGTGCATCCAATATGTGATTTTGTGTCATTTTTTGTCATTGGTTGAACATTTAGGTCATTTTCGTCCTCCCTAGGCTTATTCTAATCCAATTAGGGTTTTTAACCAATCTTGTGCATCCAATATGTTATTTTGTGTCATTTTGTGTCATTGGTTGAACATTTAGGTCAATTTCGTCCTCGCTAGGCATATTCTAATCCAATTAGGGTTTTTAACCAATCTTGTGCATCCAATATGTGATTTTGTGTCATTAGTTGAACATTTAGGTCATTTTCGTCCTCCCTATGCTTATTCTAATCCAATTAGGGTTTTTAACCAATCTTGTGTATCCAATATGTGATTTTCTGTCATTTTGAGTCATCTGTAATCCAATTAGGTCATTTTCGTCCTCCCTAGGCTTATTCTAATCCAATTAGGGTTTTTAACCAATCTTGTGCATCCAATATGTGATTTTGTGTCATTTTTTGTCATTGGTTGAACATTTAGGTCATTTTCGTCCTCCCTAGGCTTATTCTAATCCAATTAGGGTTTTTAACCAATCTTGTGCATCCAATATGTGATTTTGTGTCATTGGTTAAACATTTAGGTCATTTTCGTCCCCCTTAGGCTTATTCTAATCCAATTAGGGTTTTTAACCAATCTTGTGCATCCAATATGTGATTTTGTGTCATTGGTTGAACATTTAGGTCATTTTCTTCCTCCCTAGGCTTATTCTAATCCAATTAGGGTTTTTATCCAATCTTGTACATCCAATATGTGATTTTGTGTCATTGGTTGAACATTTAGGTCATTTTCGTCCTCCCTAGGCTTATTCTAATCCAATTAGGGTTTTTAACCAATCTTGTGCATCCAATATGTGATTTTGTGTCATTTTGTGTCATTGGTTGAACATTTAGGTCATTTTCGTCCTCCCTAGGCTTATTCTAATCCAATTAGGGTTTTTAACCAATCTTGTGCACCCAGTATGTGATTTTGTGTCATTCGTTTAAAATTTATGTCATTTTCATCCTCCCTAGGCTTATTCTAATCCAATTAGGATTTTTAACCAATCTTGTGCATCCAATATGTGATTTTGTGTCATTGGTTGAACATTTAGGTCATTTTCTTCCTCCCAAGGCTTATTCTAATCCAATTAGGATTTTTAACCAATCTTGTGCATCCAATATCTGATTTTTTGTCCTTTTGTGTCATTGGTTGAACATTTAGGTCATTTTCGTCCTCCATAGGCTTATTCTAATCCAATTAGGGTTTTTAACCAATCTTGTGCATCCAATATGTGATTTTGTGTCATTTTGTGTCATTGGTTGAACATTTAGGTCATTTTCGTCCTCCCTAGGCTTATTCTAATCCAATTAGGGTTTTTAACCAATCTTGGGTATCCAATATGTGATTTTGTTACATTGGTTGAACATTTAGGTCATTTTCGTCCTCCCTAGGCTTATTCTAATCCAATTACGGTTTTTAACCAATCTTGTGCATCCAATATGTGATTTTGTGTCATTTTGTGTCATTGGTTGAACATTTAGGTCATTTTCGTCCTCCCTAGGCTTATTCTAATCCAATTAGGGTTTTTAGCCAATCTTGTGCATCCAATATGTGATTTTGTGTCATTTGTTTAACATTTAGGTCATTTTCGTCCTCCCTAGGCTTATTCTAATCCAATTAGGGTTTTTAACCAATCTTGTGCATCCAATATGTGATTTTGTGTCATTTTGTGTCATTGGTTGAACATTTAGGTCATTTTCGTCCTCCCTAGGCTTATTCTAATCCAATTAGGGTTATTAACCAATCTTGTGCATCCAATATGTGATTTTGTGTCATTTTGTGTCATTGGTTGAACATTTAGGTGATTTTCGTACTCCCTAGGCTTATTCTAATCCAATTAGGGTTTTTAACCAATCTTGTGCATCCAATATGTGATTTTGTGTCATTTTGTGTCATTGGTTGAACATTTAGGTCATTTTCCTCCTCTCTAGGCTTATTCTAATCCAATTAGGGTTTTTAACCAATCTTGTGCATCCAATATGTGATTTTGTGTCATTTTGTGTCATTGGTTGAACATTTAGGTCATTTTCGTCCTCCCTAGGCTTATTCTAATCCAATTAGGGTTTTTAACCAATCTTGTGCATCCAATATGTGATTTTGTGTCATTGGTTGAACATTTAGGTCATTTTCGTCCTCGCTAGGCTTTTTCTAATCCAAGTAGGGTTTTTAACCAATCTTGTGCATCCAATATGTGATTTTGTGTCATTGGTTGAACATTTAGGTCATTTTCGTCCTCCCTAGGCTTATCCTAATCCAATTAGGGTTTTTAACCAATCTTGTGCATCCAATATGTGATTTTGTGTCATTGGTTGAACATTTAGGTCATTTTCGTCCTCCCTAGGCTCTTTTTAATCCAATTAGGGTTTTTAACCACTCTTGTGCATCCAATATGTGATTTTGTGTCATTGGTTAAACATTTAGGTAATTTTCGTCCTCCCTATGCTTATTCTAATCCAATTAGGGTTTTTAACCAATCTTGTGCATCCAATATGTGATTTTGTGTCATTTTGTGTCATTGGTTGAACATTTAGGTCATTTTCGTCCTCCTCAGGCTTTTTCTAATCCAATTAGGGTTTTTAACCAATCTTGTGCATCCAGTATGTGATTTTGTGTCATTGGTTGAACATTTAGGTCATTTTCGTCCTCCCTAGGCTTATTCTAATCCAAATAGGGTTTTTAACCAATCTCGTGCATCCAATATGTGATTTTGTGTCATTGGTTGAACATTTAGGTCATTTTCGTCCTCCTTAGGCTTATTCTAATCCAATTAGGGTTTTAACCAATCTTGTGCATCCAATATATGATTTTGTACCATTGGTTGAACATTTAGGTCATTTTCGTCCTCCCTAGCCTTATTCTAATCCAATTAGGGTTTTTAACCAATCTTGTGCATCCAATATGTGATTTTGTGTCATTGGTTGAACATTTAGGTCATTTTCGTCCTCCCTAGTCTCTTTTTAATCCAATTAGGGTTTTAACCAATCTTGTGCATCCAGTATATGATTTTGTACCATTGGTTAAACATTTAGGTCATTTTCGTCCTCCCTATGCTTATTCTAATCCAATTAGGGTTTTTAACCAATCTTGTGCATCCAATATGTGATTTTGTGTCATTTTGTGTCATTGGTTGAACATTTAGGTCATTTTCGTCTTCCCTAGGCTTATTCTAATCCAATTAGGGTTTTTAACCAATCTTGTGCATCCAACATGTGATTTTGTGTCATTGGTTGAACATTTAGGTCATTTTTTCCTCCCTAGGGTTATTCTAATCCAATTAAGGTTTTTAACCAATCTTGTGCATTCAATATGTGATTTTGTACCATTGGTTGAACATTTAGGTCATTTTCGTCCTCCCTTGCCTTATTCTAATCCAATTAGGGTTTTTAACCAATCTTGTGCATCCAATATGTGATTTTGTGTCATTGGTTAAACATTTAGGTCATTTTCGTCCTCCCTAGGCTTATTCTAATCCAATTAGGGTTTTTAACCAATCTTGTGCATCCAATATGTGATTTTGTGTCATTTTGTGTCATTGGTTGAACATTTAGGTCATTCGTCCTCCCTAGGCTCTTTTTAATCCAATTAGGGTTTTTAACCAATCTTGTGCATACAATATGTGATTTTGTGTCATTGGTTGAACATTTAGGTCATTTTCGTCCTCCCTAGGCTTATTCTAATCCAATTAGGGTTTTTAACCAATCTTGTGCATCCAATATGTGATTTTCTGTCATTGGTTAAACATTTAGGTCATTTTCGTCCTCCCTAGGCTTATTCTAATCCAATTAGGGTTTTTAACCAATCTTGTGCATCCAATATGTGATTTTGTGTCATTTTGTGTCATTGGTTGAACATTTAGGTCATTTTCGTCCTCCCTAGGCTTATTCTAATCCAATTAGGGTTTTTAACCAATCTTGTGCATCCAATATGTGATTTTGTGTCATTTTGTGTCATTGGTTGAACATTTAGGTCATTTTATTCCTCCTTAGGCCTATTCTAATCCAATTAGGGTTTTTAACCAATCTTGTGCATCCAATATGTGATTTTGTGTCATTTTGTGTCATTGGTTGAACATTTAGGTCATTTTCGTCCTCCCTAGGCTTATTCTAATCCAATTAGGGTTTTTAACCAATCTTGTGCATCCAATATGTGATTTTGTGTCATTGGTTGAACATTTAGGTCATTTTCGTCCTCGCTAGCTTATTCTAATCCAATTAAGGTTTTTAACCAATCTTGTGCATCCAATGTGTGATTTTGTGTCATTTTTTGTCAATTGTTGAACATTTAGGTCATTTTCGTCCTCCCTAGGCTTTTTCTAATCCAATTAGGGTTTTTAACCAATCTTTTGCATCCAATATTAGATTTTGTGTCATTTTGTGTCATTGGTTGAACATTTCGATCATTTTCGTCCTCCCTAGGCTTATTTTAATCCAATTAGGGTTTTTAAATAATCTTGGGTATCCAATATGTGATTTTGTGTCATTTTGTGTCATTGGTTGAACATTTAGGTCATTTTCGTCCTCCCTAGGCTTATTCTAATCCAATTACGGTTTTTAACCAATCTTGTGCATCCAATATGTGATTTTATGTCATTTTGTGTCATTGGTTGAACATTTAGGTCATTTTCGTCCTCCCTAGGCTTATTCTAATCCAATTAAGGTTTTTAACCAATCTTGTGCATCCAATGTGTGATTTTTTGTCATTGGTTGAACATTTAGGTCATTTTCGTCCTCCCTAGGCTTATTTTAATCCAATGTTTTTAACCAATCTTGTGCATCCAATATGTGATTTTTTGTCATTGGTTGAACATTTAGGTCATTTTCATCCTCCCTAAGCTTATTCTAATCCAATTAGGGTTTTTAACCAATCTTGAGCATCCAATATGTGATTTTGTGTCATTTTTTGTCATTGTTTGAACATTTAAGTCATTTTCGTCCTCCCTAGGCTTATTCTAATCCAATTAGGGTTTTTAACAAATCTTGTGCATCCAATATGTGATTTTGTGTCATTGGTTGAACATTTAGGTCATTTTCGCCTTGCTAGGCTTATTCTAATCCAATTAGGGTTTTTAACCAATCTTGTGCATCCAATATGTGATTTTGTGTCATTGGTTGAACATTTAGGTCATTTTCGTCCTCCCTTGGCTTATTCTAATCCAATTAAGGTTCTTAACAATTCTTGTGCATCCGATGTGTGATTTTGTGTCATTTTTTGTCATTGGTTGAACATTTAGGTCATTTTCGTCCTCCCTAGGCTCTTTTTAATCCAATTAGGGTTTTTAACCAATCTTGTGCATCCAATATGTGATTTTGTGTCATTGGTTGAACATTTAGGTCATTTATGTCCTCCCTAGGCTTATCCTAATCCAATTAGGGTTTTTAACCAATCTTGTGCATCCAATATGTGATTTTGTGTCATTGGTTGAACATTTAGGTCATTTTTGTCCTCCCTGATCTTGTGTCATTTTGTGTCATTGGTTGAACATTTAGGTCATTTCCGTCCTCCCTAGGCTTATTCTAATCCAATTAAGGTTTTTAACCAATCTTGTGCATCCAATGTGTGATTTGTGTGATTTTGTGTCATTGGTTAAACATTTAGGTCATTTTTGTCCTCCCTATGCTCTTTTTAATCCAATTAGGGTTTTTAACCAATCTTGTGCATCCAATATGTGATTTTGTGTCATTGGGCGAACATTTAGGTCATTTTCGTTCTCCCTAGGCTTATTCTAATCCAATTAGGGTTTTTAACCAATCTTGTGCATCCAATATGTGATTTTGTGTCATTTTGTGTCATTGGTTGAACATTTAGGTCATTTTCTTCCTCGCTAGGCTTATTCTAATCCAATTAAGGTTTTTAACCAATCTTGTGCATCCAATGTGTGATTTTGTGTCATTTTTTGTCATTGGTTGAACATTTAGGTCATTTTCGTCCTCCCTAGTCTTATTCTAATCTAATTAGGGATTTTAACCAATCTTGTGCATCCAATATGTGATTTTGTGTCATTTTGTGTCATTGGTTGAACATTTAGGTCGTTTTCGTCCTCGCTAGCTTATTCTAATCCAATTAAGGTTTTTAACCAATCTTGTGCATCCAATGTGTGATTTTGTGTCATTTTTTGTCATTGGTTGAACATTTAGGTCATTTTCGTCCTCCCTAGGCTTATTCTAATCCAATTAGGGTTTTTAACCAATCTTGTGCATCCAATGTGTGATTTTGTGTCATTTTGTGTCATTGGTTGAACATTTCGGTCATTTTCGTCCTCCCTAGGCTTATTCTAATCCAATTAGGGTTTTTAACCAATCTTGTGCATCCAATATGTGATTTTGTGTCATTGGTTGAACATTTAGGTCATTTTCGTCCTCCCTAGGCTTATTCTAATCCAATTAGGGTTTTTAACCAATCTTGTGCACCCAATATGTGATTTTGTGTCATTGGTTGAACATTTAGGTCATTTTCGTCCTCCCTAGGCTTATTCTAATCCAATTAGGGTTTTTAACCAATCTTGTGCATCCAATATGTGATTTTGTGTCATTGGTTGAACATTTAGGTCATTTTCGTCCTCCCTAGGCTTATTCTCATCCAATTAGGGTTTTTAACCATTCTTGTGCATCCAATATGTGATTTTGTGTCATTTTGTGTCATTGGTTGAACATTTAGGTCATTTTCGTCCTCCCTAGGCTTATTCTAATCCAATTAGGGTTTTTAACCAATCTTGTGCATCCAATATGTGATTTTGTGTCATTTTGTGTCATCAGTTGAACATTTAGGTCGTTTTCGTCCTCCCTAGGCTTATTCTAATCCAATTAGGGTTTTCAACCAATTTGTGCATCCAATATGTGATTTTGTGTCATTTTGTGTCATTGGTTGAACATTTAGGTCATTTTCGTCCTCCCTAGGCTTATTCTAATCCAATTAGGGTTTTTAACCAATCTTGTGCATCCAATATGTGATTTTGTGTCATTTTGTGTCATTGGTTGAACATTTAGGTCATTTTCGTCCTCCCTAGGCTTATTCTAATCCAATTAGGGTTTTTAACCAATCTTGTGCATCCAATATGTGATTTTTTGTCATTGGGTGACCATTTAGGTCATTTTCGTCCTCCCTAGGCTTATTCTAATCCAATTAGGGTTTTTAACCAATCTTGTGCATTCAATATGTGATTTTGTGTCATTTTGTGTCATTGGGTGAACATTTAGGTCATTTTCGTCTTCCCTAGGCTTATTCTAATCCAATTAGGGTTTTTAACCAATCTTGTGCATCCAATATGTGATTTTGTGTAATTTTGTGTCATTGATTGAATATTTAGGTCATTTTCGTCCTCCCTAGGCTTATTTTAATCCAATTAGGGTTTTTAACCAATCTTGTGCATCCAATATGTGATTTTGTGTCATTTTGTGTTATTGGTTGACCATTTAGGTCATTTTCGTCCTCCCTAGGCTTATTCTAATCCAATTAGGGTTTTTAACCAATCTTGTGCATCCAATATGTGATTTTGTGTCATTTTGTGTCATTGGTTGAACATTTAGGTCATTTTCTTCCTCCCTAGGCTTATTCTAATCCAATTAGGTTCTAACCAATCTTATGCATCCAATATGTGATTTTGTGTCATTTTGTGTCATTGGTTGAACATTTAGGTCATTTTCGTCCTCCCTAGGCTTATTCTAATCCAATTAGGGTTTTTAACCAATCTTGTGCATCCAATATGTGATTTTGTGTCATTTTGTGTCATTGGTTGAACATTTAGGTCATTTTCGTCCTCCCTAGGCTTATTCTAATATAATTAGGGTTTTTAACCACTCTTTTGCATATAATAAGTGATTTTGTGTCATTGGTAATCCAATTAGGTCATTTTTGTCCTCCCTAGGCTTATTCCAATCCAATTAGGGTTTTTAACCATTCTTGGGCATCCAATATGTGATTTTGTGTCATTTTGTGTCATTGGTTAAACATTTAGGTCATTTTCGTCCTCCTTAGGCTTATTTTAATCCAATTAGGGTTTTTAACCAATCTTGTGACTCCAATATGTGATTTTGTGTCATTTTGTGTCATTCGTTGAACATTTAGGTCATTTTCGTCCTCCCTAGGCTTATTCTAATCCAATTAGGGTTTTTAACCAATCTTGTGCATCCAATATGTGATTTTGTGTCATTTTGTGTCATTGGTTGAACATTTAGGTCATTTTCGTCCTCCCTAGGCTTATTCTAATCCAATTAAGGTTTTTAACCAATCTTGTGCATCCAATATGTGATTTTTTGTCATTTTGTGTCATTGGTTGAACATTTAGGACATTTTTGTCCTCCCTAGGCTTATTTTAATCTAATTAGGGTTTTTAACCAATCTTGTGCATCCAATATGTGATTTTGTGTCATTAGTTGAACATTTAGGTAATTTTCGTCCTCCCTAGGCTTATTCTAATCCAATTAGGGATTTTAACCAATCATGTGCATCCAATATGTGATTTTGTGTCATTTTGTGTCATTGGTTGAACATTTAGGTCATTTTCGTCCTCCCTAGGCTTATTCTAATCCAATTAGGGTTTTTAACCAATCTTGTGCATCCAATATGTGATTTTGTGTCACTTTTTATCATTGTATGAACATTTAGGTAATTTTCATCCTCCTTAGGCTTATTCTAATCCAATTAGGGTTTTTCACCAATCTTGTGCATCCAATATGTGATTTTGTGTCATTTTGTGTCATTGGTTGAACATTTAGGTCATTTTCGTCCTCCCTAGGCTTATTCTAATCCAATTAGGGTTTTTAACCAATCTTGTGCATCCAATATGTGATTTTGTGTCATTTTGTGTCATTGGTTGAACATTTAGGTCATTTTCGTCCTCCCTAGGCTTATTCTAATCCAATTACGGTTTTTAACCAATCTTGTGCATCCAATATGTGATTTTGTGTCATTTTGTGTCATTGGTTGAAGATTTAGGTCATTTTCGTCCTCCCAAGGCTTATTCTAATCCAATTAGGGTTTTTAACTAATCTTGTGGATCTAATATGTGATTTTGTGTCATTTTGTGTCTTTGGTTGAACATTTAGGTCATTTTTGTCCTCCCTAGGCTAATTCTAATCCAATTAGGGTTTTTAACCAATCTTGTGCATCCAATATGTGATTTTGTGTCATTTTGTGTCATTGGTTGAACATTTAGGTCATTTTCGTCCTCCCTAGGCTTATTCTAATCCAATTAGGGTTTTTAACTAATCTTGGGTATCCAATATGTGATTTTGTGTCATTTTGTGTCATTGGTTGAACATTTAGGTCATTTTCTTCCTCCCTAGGCTTATTCTAATCCAATTAGGGTTTTTAACCAATCTTGTGCATCCAATATGTGATTTTGTGTCATTGGTTGAACATTTAGGTCATTTTCGTCCTCGCTAGCTTATTCTAATCCAATTAAGGTTTTTAACCAATCTTGTGCATCCAATGTGTGATTTTGTGTCATTTTTTGTCAATTGTTGAACATTTAGGTCATTTTCGTCCTCCCTAGGCTTATTCTAATCCAATTAGGGTTTTTAACCAATCTTTTGCATCCAATATTAGATTTTGTGTCATTTTGTGTCATTGGTTGAACATTTCGATCATTTTCGTCCTCCCTAGGCTTATTCTAATCCAATTAGGGTTTTTAACTAATCTTGGGTATCCAATATGTGATTTTGTGTCATTTTGTGTCATTGGTTGAACATTTAGGTCATTTTCGTCCTCCCTAGGCTTATTCTAATCCAATTACGGTTTTTAACCAATCTTGTGCATCCAATATGTGATTTTATGTCATTTTGTGTCATTGGTTGAACATTTAGGTCATTTTCGTCCTCCCTAGGTTTATTCTAATCCTATTAGGGTTTTTAACCAATCTTGTGCATCCAGTATGTGATTTTGTGTCATTTTGTGTCATTGGTTGAACATTTAGGTCATTTTCTTCCTCACTAGGCTTATTCTAATCCAATTAAGGTTTTTAACCAATCTTGTGCATCCAATATGTGATTTTGTGTCATTTTGTGTCATTGGTTGAACATTTAGGTCATTTTCGTCCTCCCTAGGTTTATTCTAATCCTATTAGGGTTTTTAACCAATCTTTTGCATCCAATATGTGATTTTGTGTCATTGGTTGAACATTTAGGTCATCATCGTCTTCCCTAGGCTTATTCTAATCCAGTTAGGGTTTTTAACCAATCTTGTGCATCCAATATGTTATTTTGTGTCATTTTGTGTCATTGGTTGAACATTTAGGTCATTTTCGTCCTCCCCAGGCTTATTTTAATCCAATTAGGGTTTTTAACCAATCTTGTGCATCCAGTATGTGATTTTGTGTCATTTTGTGTCATTGGTTGAACATTTAGGTCATTTTCTTCCTCACTAGGCTTATTCTAATCCAATTAAGGTTTTTAACCAATCTTGTGCATCCAATATGTGATTTTGTGTCATTTTGTGTCATTGGTTGAACATTTAGGTCATTTTCGTCCTCCCTAGGCTTATTTTAATCCAATTAGGGTTTTTAACCAATCTTGTGCATCCAATATGTGATTTTTTGTCATTGGTTGAACATTTAGGTCTTTTTCGTCCTCCCTAGGATTATTCTAATCCAATTAGGGTTTTTAACCAATCTTGAGCATCCAATATGTGATTTTGTGTCATTTTTTGTCATTGGTTGAACATTTAGGTCATTTTCGCCCTCGCTAGCTTACTCTAATCCAATTAAGGTTTTTAACCAATCTTGTGCATCCAATGTGTGATTTTGTGTCATTTTTTGTCATTGGTTCAACATTTAGGTCATTTTCGTCCTCCCTAGGCTTATTCTAATCCAATTAGGGTTTTTAACCAATCTTGTTCTTCCAATATGTGATTTTTTGTCATTGGTTGAACATTTAGGTCATTTTCGTCCTCGCTAGCTTATTCTAATCCAATTAAGGTTTTTAACTAATCTTGGGTATCCAATATGTGATTTTGTGTCATTTTGTGTCATTGGTTGAACATTTCGGTCATTTTCGTCTTCCCTAGGCTTATTCTAATCCAATTAGGGTTTTTAACCAATCATGTGCATCCAATATGTGATTTTGTGTCATTGGTTGAACATTTAGGTCATTTTCGTCCTCGCTAGCTTATTCTAATCCAATTAAGGTTTTTAACCAATCTTGTGCATCCAATGTGTGATTTTGTGTCATTTTTTGTCAATTGTTGAACATTTAGGTCATTTTCGTCCTCCCTAGTCTTATTCTAATCTAATTAGGGATTTTAACCAATCTTGTGCATCCAATATGTGATTTTGTGTCATTTTGTGTCATTGGTTGAACATTTAGGTCGTTTTCGTCCTCGCTAGCTTATTCTAATCCAATTAGGGTTTTTAACCAATCTTGTGCATCCAATATGTGATTTTGTGTCATTGGTTGAACATTTAGGTCATTTTCGTCCTCGCTAGCTTATTCTAATCCAATTAAGGTTTTTAACAAATCTTGTGCATCCAATGTGTGATTTTGTGTCATTTTTTGTCAATTGTTGAACATTTAGGTCATTTTCGTCCTCCCTAGGCTTATTCTAATCCAGTTAGGGTTTTTAACCAATCTTTTGCATCCAATATTAGATTTTGTGTCATTTTGTGTCATTGGTTGAACATTTCGATCATTTTCGTCCTCCCTAGGCTTATTCTAATCCAATTAGGGTTTTTAACTAATCTTGGGTATCCAATATGTGATTTTGTGTCATTTTGTGTCATTGGTTCAACATTTAGGTCATTTTCGTCCTCCCTAGGCTTATTCTAATCCAATTACGGTTTTTAACCAATCTTGTGCATCCAATATGTGATTTTATGTCATTTTGTGTCATTGGTTGAACATTTAGGTCATTTTCGTCCTCCCTAGGTTTATTCTAATCCTATTAGGGTTTTTAACCAATCTTTTGCATCCAATATGTGATTTTGTGTCATTGGTTGAACATTTAGGTCATCATCGTCTTCCCTAGGCTTATTCTAATCCAGTTAGGGTTTTTAACCAATCTTGTGCATCCAATATGTTATTTTGTGTCATTTTGTGTCATTGGTTGAACATTTAGGTCATTTTCGTCCTCCCTAGGCTTATTTTAATCCAATTAGGGTTTTTAACCAATCTTGTGCATCCAGTATGTGATTTTGTGTCATTTTGTGTCATTGGTTGAACATTTAGGTCATTTTCTTCCTCAATAGGCTTATTCTAATCCAATTAAGGTTTTTAACCAATCTTGTGCATCCAATATGTGATTTTGTGTCATTTTGTGTCATTGGTTGAACATTTAGGTCATTTTCATCCTCGCTAGGCTTATTCTAATCCAATTAAGATTTTTAACCAATCTTGTGCATCCAATGTGTGATTTTGTGTCATTTTTTGTCATTGGTTGAACATTTTGGTCATTTTCGTCCTCCCTAGGCTTATTCTAATCCAATTAAGGTTTTTAACCAATCTTGTGCATCCAATATGTGATTTTGTGTCATTTTGTGTCATTGGTTGAACATTTAGGTCATTTTCGCCCTCCCTAGGCTTATTCTAATCCAATTAGGGTTTTTAACCAATCTTGTGCATCCAATATGTGATTTTGTGTCATTGGTTGAACATTTAGGTCATTTTCGTCCTCCATAGGCTTATTCTAATCCAATTAGGGTTTTTAACCAATCTTGTGCATTCAATATGTGATTTTGTGTCATTGGTTGAACATTTAGGTCATTTTCCTCCTCCCTAGGCTAATTCTAATCCAATTAGGGTTTTTAACCAATCTTGTGCATCCAATATGTCATTTTGTGTCATTGGTTGAACATTGAGGTCATTTTCGTCCTCCCTAGGCTTATTCTAATCCAATTAGGGTTTTTAACCAATCTTGTGCATCCAATATGTGATTTTGTGTCATTTTGTGTCATTGGTTGAACATTTAGGTCATTTTCGTCCTCCCTAGGCTTATTCTAATCCAATTAGGGTTTTTAACCAATCTTGTGCATCCAATATGTGATTTTGTGTCATAGATTTAACATTTAGGTCATTTACGTCCTCCCTAGGCTTATTCTAATCCAATTAGGGTTTTTAACCAATCTTGTGCATCCAATATGTGATTTTGTGTCATTTTGTGTCATTGGTTGAACATTTAGGTCATTTTCGTCCTCCCTAGGCTTATTCTAATCCAATTAGGGTTTTTAACCAATCTTGTGCATCCAATATGTGATTTTGTGTCATTGGTTGACCTTTTAGGTCATTTTCGTCCTCCCTAGGCTTATTCTAATCCAATTAGGGTTTTTAACCAATCTTGTGCATCCAATATGTGATTTTGTGTCATTTTGTGTCATTGGTTGAACATTTAGGTCATTTTCGTCCTCCCTAGGCTTATTCTAATCCAATTAGGGTTTTTAACCAATCTTGTGCATCCAATATGTGATTTTGTGTCATTTTGTGTCATTGGTCGAACATTTAGGTCATTTTCGTCCTCCCTAGGCTTATTCTAATCCAATTAGGGTTTTTAACCCATCTAGTGCATCCAATATGTGATTTTGTGTGATTTTGTGTCATTGGTTGAACATTTAGGTCATTTTCGTCCTCCCTAGGCTTATTCTAATCCAATTAGGGTTTTTAACAAATCTTGTGCATCCAATATGTGATTTTGTGTCATTAGTTGAACATTTAGGTCGTTTTCGTTCTCCCTAGGCTTATTCTAATCCAATTAGGGTTTTTAACCAATCTTGTGCATCCAATATGTGATTTTGTGTCATTTTGTGTCATTGGTTGAACATTTAGGTCATTTTCGTCCTCCCTAGGCTTATTCTAATCCAATTAGGGTTTTTAACCAATCTTGTGCATCCAATATGTGATTTTTTGCCATTTTTTGTCATTGGTTGAATATTTAGGTCATTTTCGTCCTCCCTAGGCTTATTCTAATCCAATTAGCGTTTTTAACCAATCTTGTGCATCCAATATGTGATTTTGTGTCATTTTGTGTCATTGGTTGAACATTTAGGTCATTTTCGTCCTCCCTAGGCTTATTCTAATCCAATTAGGGTTTTTAACCAATCTTGTGCATCCAATATGTGATTTTGTACCATTGGTTGAACATTTAGGTCATTTTTGTCCTCCCTAGCCTTATTCTAATCCAATTAGGGTTTTTAACCAATATTGTGCATCCAATATGTGTTTTTGTGTCATTTTGGGTCATTGATTGATCATTTAGGTCATTTTCGTCCTCCCTAGGCTTATTCTAATCCAATTAGGGTTTTTAACCAATCTTGTGCATCCAATATGTGATTTTGTGTCATTGGTTAAACATTTAGGTCATTTTCGTCCTCCCTAGGCTTATTCTAATCCAATTAGGGTTGTTAACCAATCTTGTGCATCCAATGTGTTATTTTGTGTCATTTTGTGTCATTGGTTGAAAATTTAGGTCATTTTCGTCCTCCCTAGGCTCTTTTTAATCCAATTAGGGTTTTTAACCAATCTTGTGCATCCAATATGTGATTTTGTGTCATTGGTTGAACATTTAGGTCATTTTCGTCCTCCCTAGGCTTATTCTAATCCAATTAGGGTTTTTAACCAATCTTGTGCATCCTATATGTGATTTTGTGTCATTGGTTAAACATTTAGGTCATTTTCGTCCTCCCTAGGCTTATTCTAATCCAATTAGGGTTTTTAACCAATCTTGTGCATCCAATATGTGATTTTGTGTCATTTTGTGTCATTGGTTGAACATTTAGGTCATTTTCTTCCTCGCTAGGCTTATTCTAATCCAATTAAGATTTTTAACCAATCTTGTGCATCCAATGTGTGATTTTGTGTCATTTTTTGTCATTGGTTGAACATTTTGGTCATTTTCGTCCTCCCTAGGCTTATTCTAATCCAATTAAGGTTTTTAACCAATCTTGTGCATCCAATATGTGATTTTGTGTCATTTTGTGTCATTGGTTGAACATTTAGGTCATTTTCGTCCTCCCTAGGTTTATTCTAATCCTATTAGGGTTTTTAACCAATCTTTTGCATCCAATATGTGATTTTGTGTCATTGGTTGAACATTTAGGTCATCATCGTCTTCCCTAGGCTTATTCTAATCCAGTTAGGGTTTTTAACCAATCTTGTGCATCCAATATGTTATTTTGTGTCATTTTGTGTCATTGGTTGAACATTTAGGTCATTTTCGTCCTCCCCAGGCTTATTTTAATCCAATTAGGGTTTTTAACCAATCTTGTGCATCCAGTATGTGATTTTGTGTCATTTTGTGTCATTGGTTGAACATTTAGGTCATTTTCTTCCTCACTAGGCTTATTCTAATCCAATTAAGGTTTTTAACCAATCTTGTGCATCCAATATGTGATTTTGTGTCATTTTGTGTCATTGGTTGAACATTTAGGTCATTTTCGTCCTCCCTAGGCTTATTTTAATCCAATTAGGGTTTTTAACCAATCTTGTGCATCCAATATGTGATTTTTTGTCATTGGTTGAACATTTAGGTCTTTTTCGTCCTCCCTAGGATTATTCTAATCCAATTAGGGTTTTTAACCAATCTTGAGCATCCAATATGTGATTTTGTGTCATTTTTTGTCATTGGTTGAACATTTAGGTCATTTTCGCCCTCGCTAGCTTACTCTAATCCAATTAAGGTTTTTAACCAATCTTGTGCATCCAATGTGTGATTTTGTGTCATTTTTTGTCATTGGTTCAACATTTAGGTCATTTTCGTCCTCCCTAGGCTTATTCTAATCCAATTAGGGTTTTTAACCAATCTTGTTCTTCCAATATGTGATTTTTTGTCATTGGTTGAACATTTAGGTCATTTTCGTCCTCGCTAGCTTATTCTAATCCAATTAAGGTTTTTAACTAATCTTGGGTATCCAATATGTGATTTTGTGTCATTTTGTGTCATTGGTTGAACATTTCGGTCATTTTCGTCTTCCCTAGGCTTATTCTAATCCAATTAGGGTTTTTAACCAATCATGTGCATCCAATATGTGATTTTGTGTCATTGGTTGAACATTTAGGTCATTTTCGTCCTCGCTAGCTTATTCTAATCCAATTAAGGTTTTTAACCAATCTTGTGCATCCAATGTGTGATTTTGTGTCATTTTTTGTCAATTGTTGAACATTTAGGTCATTTTCGTCCTCCCTAGTCTTATTCTAATCTAATTAGGGATTTTAACCAATCTTGTGCATCCAATATGTGATTTTGTGTCATTTTGTGTCATTGGTTGAACATTTAGGTCGTTTTCGTCCTCGCTAGCTTATTCTAATCCAATTAGGGTTTTTAACCAATCTTGTGCATCCAATATGTGATTTTGTGTCATTGGTTGAACATTTAGGTCATTTTCGTCCTCGCTAGCTTATTCTAATCCAATTAAGGTTTTTAACAAATCTTGTGCATCCAATGTGTGATTTTGTGTCATTTTTTGTCAATTGTTGAACATTTAGGTCATTTTCGTCCTCCCTAGGCTTATTCTAATCCAGTTAGGGTTTTTAACCAATCTTTTGCATCCAATATTAGATTTTGTGTCATTTTGTGTCATTGGTTGAACATTTCGATCATTTTCGTCCTCCCTAGGCTTATTCTAATCCAATTAGGGTTTTTAACTAATCTTGGGTATCCAATATGTGATTTTGTGTCATTTTGTGTCATTGGTTGAACATTTAGGTCATTTTCGTCCTCCCTAGGCTTATTCTAATCCAATTACGGTTTTTAACCAATCTTGTGCATCCAATATGTGATTTTATGTCATTTTGTGTCATTGGTTGAACATTTAGGTCATTTTCGTCCTCCCTAGGTTTATTCTAATCCTATTAGGGTTTTTAACCAATCTTGTGCATCCAGTATGTGATTTTGTGTCATTTTGTGTCATTGGTTGAACATTTAGGTCATTTTCTTCCTCACTAGGCTTATTCTAATCCAATTAAGGTTTTTAACCAATCTTGTGCATCCAATATGTGATTTTGTGTCATTTTGTGTTATTGGTTGAACATTTAGGTCATTTTCGTCCTCCCTAGCTTATTTTAATCCAATTAGGGTTTTTAACCAATCTTGTGCATCCAATATGTGATTTTTTGTCATTGGTTGAACATTTAGGTCTTTTTCGTCCTCCCTAGGATTATTCTAATCCAATTAGGGTTTTTAACCAATCTTGAGCATCCAATATGTGATTTTGTGTCATTTTTTGTCATTGGTTGAACATTTAGGTCATTTTCGCCCTCGCTAGCTTACTCTAATCCAATTAAGGTTTTTAACCAATCTTGTGCATCCAATGTGTGATTTTGTGTCATTTTTTGTCATTGGTTCAACATTTAGGTCATTTTCGTCCTCCCTAGGCTTATTCTAATCCAATTAGGGTTTTTAACCAATCTTGTGCATCCAATATTAGATTTTGTGTCATTTTGTGTCATTGGTTGAACATTTCGGTCATTTTCGTCCTCCCTAGGCTTATTCTAATCCAATTAGGGTTTTTAACTAATCTTGGGTATCCAATATGTGATTTTGTGTCATTTTGTGTCATTGGTTGAACATTTAGGTCATTTTCGCCCTCCCTAGGCTTATTCTAATCCAATTAGGGTTTTTAACCAATCTTGTGCATCCAATATTTGATTTTATGTCATTTTGTGTCATTGGTTGAACATTTAGGTCATTTTCGTCCTCCCTAGCCTTATTCTAATCCAATTAGGGTTTTTAACCAATCTTGTGCATCCAATATGTGATTTTGTGTCATTTTGTGTCATTGGTTGAACATTTAGGTCATTTTCTTCCTCGCTAGGCTTATTCTAATCCAATTAAGATTTTTAACCAATCTTGTGCATCCAATGTGTGATTTTGTGTCATTTTTTGTCATTGGTTGAACATTTTGGTCATTTTCGTCCTCCCTAGGCTTATTCTAATCCAATTAAGGTTTTTAACCAATCTTGTGCATCCAATATGTGATTTTGTGTCATTTTGTGTCATTGGTTGAACATTTCGGTCATTTTCGTCCTCCCTAGGCTTATTCTAATCCAATTAGGGTTTTTAACTAATCTTGGGTATCCAATATGTGATTTTGTGTCATTTTGTGTCATTGGTTGAACATTTAGGTCATTTTCGTCCTCCCTAGGCTTATTCTAATCCAATTAGGGTTTTTAACCAATCTTGTGCATCCATTATGTGATTTTATGTCATTTTGTGTCATTGGTTGAACATTTAGGTCATTTTCGTCCTCCCTAGGCTTATTCTAATCCAATTAGGGTTTTTAACCAATCTTGTGCATCCAATATGTGATTTTGTGTCATTGGTTAAACATTTAGGTCATTTTCGTCCCCCTTAGGCTTATTCTAATCCAATTAGGGTTTTTAACCAATCTTGTGCATCCAATATGTGATTTTGTGTCATTGGTTGAACATTTAGGTCATTTTCTTCCTCCCTAGGCTTATTCTAATCCAATTAGGGTTTTTATCCAATCTTGTGCATCCAATATGTGATTTTGTGTCATTGGTTGAACATTTAGATCATTTTCGTCCTCCCTAGGCTTATTCTAATCCAATTAGGGTTTTTAACCAATCTTGTGCATCCAATATGTGATTTTGTGTCATTTTGTGTCGTTGGTTGAACATTTAGGTCATTTTCGTCCTCCCTAGGCTTATTCTAATCCAATTAGGGTTTTTAACCAATCTTGTGTATCCAATATGTGTGTCATTTTGTGTCATTGGTTGAACATTTAGGTCATTTTCGTCCACCCTAGGCTTATTCTAATCCAATTAGGGTTTTTAACCAATCTTGTGCATCCAATATGTGATTTTGTGTCATTTTGTGTCATAGGTTGAACATTGAGGTTATTTTCGTCCTCCCTAGGCTTATTCTAATCCAATTACGGTTTTTAACCAATCTTGTGCATCCGATATGGGATTTTGTGTCATTGGTTGAACATTTAGGTCATTTTCGTCCTCCCTAGTCTTATTCTAATCCAATTAGGGTTTTTAACCAATCTTGTGCATCCTATATGTGATTTTGTGTCATTGGTTGAACATTTAGGTCATTTTCGTCCTCCTTAGGCTTATTCTAATCCAATTAGGGATTTTAACCAATCTTGTGCATCCAATATGTGATTTTGTGTCATTTTGTGTCATTGGTTGAACATTTAGGTCATTTTCGTCCTCCCTAGGCTTATTCTAATCCAATTAGGGTTTTTAACCAATCTTGTGCATCCAATATGTGATTTTGTGTCATTTTGTGTCATTGGTTGCACACTTAGGTCATTTTCATCCTCCCTAGGCTTATTCTAATTCAATTAGGGTTTTTAACCAATCTTGTGCATCCAATATGTGATTTTTTGTCATTTTGGGTCACTAGTTGAACATTTAGGTCATTTTCATCCTCCCTAGGCTTATTCTAATCCAATTAGGGTTTTTAACCAATCTTGTGCATATAATAAGTGATTTTGTATCATTGGTAATCCAATTAGGTCAATTTCGTCCTCGCTCGGCTTATTGTAATCGAATTAGGCTTTTTAAACAATCTTGTGCATCCAATATGTGATTTTGTGTCATTTTGTGTCATTGGTTGAACATTTAGGTCATTTTCGTCCTCCCTAGGCTTATTCTAATCCAATTAGGGTTTTTAACCAATCTTGTGCATCCAATATGTGATTTTGTGTCATTTTATGTCTTTGGTTGAACATTTAGGTCATTTTCGTCCTCCCTAGGCTTATTCTAATCCAATTAGGGTTTTTAACCAATCTTGTGCATCCAATATGTGATTTTGTGTCATTGGTTGAACATTTAGGTCATTTTCGTCCTCGCTAGCTTATTCTAATCCAATTAAGGTTTTTAACAAATCTTGTGCATCCAATGTGTGATTTTGTGTCATTTTTTGTCAATTGTTGAACATTTAGGTCATTTTCGTCCTCCCTAAGCTTATTCTAATCCAATTAAGATTTTTAACCAATCTTGTGCATCCAATATGTGATTTTGTGTCATTTTTTGTCATTGGTTGAACATTTTGGTCATTTTCGTCCTCCCTAGGCTTATTCTAATCCAATTAAGGTTTTTAACCAATCTTGTGCATCCAATATGTGATTTTGTGTCATTTTGTGTCATTGGTTGAACATTTAGGTCATTTTCGCCCTCCCTAGGCTTATTCTAATCCAATTAGGGTTTTTAACCAATCTTGTGCATCCAATATTTGATTTTATGTCATTTTGTGTCATTGGTTGAACATTTAGGTCATTTTCGTCCTCCCTAGGCTTATTCTAATCCAATTAGGGTTTTTAACCAATCTTGTGCTTCCAATATGTGATTTTGTGTCATTTTGTGTCATTGGTTGAACATTTAGGTCATTTTCTTCCTCGCTAGGCTTATTCTAATCCAATTAAGATTTTTAACCAATCTTGTGCATCCAATATGTGATTTTGTGTCATTTTTTGTCATTGGTTGAACATTTTGGTCATTTTCGTCCTCCCTAGGCTTATTCTAATCCAATTAAGGTTTTTAACCAATCTTGTGCATCCAATATGTGATTTTGTGTCATTTTGTGTCATTGGTTGAACATTTCGGTCATTTTCGTCCTCCCTAGGCTTATTCTAATCCAATTAGGGTTTTTAACTAATCTTGGGTATCCAATATGTGATTTTGTGTCATTTTTTGTCATTGGTTGAACATTTAGGTCATTTTCGTCCTCCCTAGGCTTATTCTAATCCAATTAGGGTTTTTAACCAATCTTGTGCATCCAATATGTGATTTTGTGTCATTGGTTAAACATTTAGGTCATTTTCGTCCCCCTTAGGCTTATTCTAATCCAATTAGGGTTTTTAACCAATCTTGTGCATCCAATATGTGATTTTGTGTCATTGGTTGAACATTTAGGTCATTTTCTTCCTCCCTAGGCTTATTCTAATCCAATTAGGGTTTTTATCCAATCTTGTACATCCAATATGTGATTTTGTGTCATTGGTTGAACATTTAGGTCATTTTCGTCCTCCCTAGGCTTATTCTAATCCAATTAGGGTTTTTAACCAATCTTGTGCATCCAATATGTGATTTTGTGTCATTTTGTGTCATTGGTTGAACATTTAGGTCATTTTCGTCCTCCCTAGGCTTATTCTAATCCAATTAGGGTTTTTAACCAATCTTGTGCATCCAATATGTGATTTTGTGTCATTGGTTGAACATTTAGTTCATTTTCGTCCTCCCTAGGCTTATTCTATTCCATTTAGGGTTTTTAACCAATCTTCTGCATCCAATATGTGATTTTGTGTCATTTTGTGTCATTGGTTCAACATTTAGGTCATTTTCGTCCTCCCTAGGGTTATTTTAATCCAATTAGGATTTTTAACCAATCTTGTGCATCCAATATGTGATTTTGTGTCATTTTGTGTCATTGGTTGAACATTTAGGTCATTTTCGTCCTCCCTAGGCTTATTCTAATCCAATTAGGGTTTTTAACCAATCTTGTGCATCCAATATGTGATTTTGTGTCATTTTGTGTCATTGGTTGAACATTTAGGTCATATTCGTCCTCCCTAGGCTTATTCTAATCCAATTAAGGTTTTTAACCAATCTTGTGCATCCAATATGTGATTTTGTGTCATTTTGTGTCATTGGTTGAACATTTAGGTCATTTTCGTCCTCCCTAGGCTTATTCTAATCCAATTAGGGTTTTTAACCAATCTTGTGCATCCAATATGTGATTTTGTGTCATTTTGTGTCATTGGTTGAACATTTAGGTCATTTTCGTCCTCCCTAGGCTTATTCCAATCCAATTAGGGTTTTTAACCAATCCTTTGCATCCAATATGTGATTTTGTGTCATTTTGTGTCATTGGTTGAACATTTAGGTCATTTTCGTCCTCCCTAGGCTTATTCTAATCCAATTAGGGTTTTTAACCAATCTTGTGCATCCAATATGTGATTTTGTGTCATTTTGTGTCATTGGTTGAACATTTAGGATATTTTCGTCCACTTTAGGCTTATTCTAATCCAATTAGGGTTTTTAACCAATCTTGTGCATCCAATATGTGATTTTGTGTCATTGGTTGAACATTTAGGTCATTTTCGTCCTCCCTAGGCTTATTCTAATCCAATTAGGGTTTTTAACCACTCTTTTACATATAATAAGTGATTTTGTGTCATTGGCAATCCAATTAGGTCATTTTTATCCTCCCTAGGCTTATTCTAATCCAATTAGGGTTTTTAACCAATCTTGGGCATCCAATATGTGATTTTGTGTCATTTTGTGTCATTGGTTGAACATTTAGGTCATTTTCGTCCTCCCTAGGCTTATTCTAATCCAATTAGGGTTTTTAACCAATCTTGTGCATCCAATATGTGATTTTGTGTCATTTTGTGTCATTTGTAATCCAATTAGGTCATTTTCGTCCTCCCTAGGCTTATTCTTATCCAATTAGGGTTTTTAACCAATCTTGTGCATCCAATATGTGATTTTGTGTCATTTTGTGTCATCTGTAATCCAATTAGGTCATTTTCGTCCTCCCTAGGCTTATTCTAATCCAATTAGCGTTTTTAACCTATCTTGTGCATCCAATATGTGATTTTGTGTCATTTTGTGTCATTGGTTGAACATTTAGGTCATTTTCGTCCTCCCTAGGCTTATTCTAATCCAATTAGGGTTTTTAACCAATCTTGTGCATCCAATATGTGATTTTGTGTCATTTTGTGACATTGGTTGAACATTTAGGTCATTTTCGTCCTCCCTAGGCTTATTCTAATCCAATTAGGGTTTTTAAGCAATCTTGTGCATCCAATATGTGATTTTGTGTCATTTTTTGTCATTGGTTGAACATTTAGGTCATTTTCGTCCTCCCTAGGCTTATTCTAATCCAATTAGGGTTTTTAACCAATCTTGTGCATCCAATATGTGATTTTGTGTCATTGGTTGCACATTTAGATCATTTTCGTCCTCCCTAGGCTTATTCTAATCCAATTAGGGTTTTTAAGCAATCTTGTGCATATAATAAGTGATTTTGTGTCATTGGTAATCCAATTAGGTCATTTTCGTCCTCGCTAGGTTCATTCTAATCCAATTAGGGTTTTTAAACAATCTTGTGCATCCAATATGTGATTTTGTGTCATTTTGTGTCATTGGTTGAACATTTAGGTCATTTTCGTCCTCCCTAGGCTTATTCTAATCCAATTAGGGTTTTTAACCAATCTTGTGCATCCAATATGTGATTTTGTGTCATTTTGTGTCATTGGTTGCACACTTAGGTCATTTTCATCCTCCCTAGGCTTATTCTAATTCAATTAGGGTTTTTAACCAATCTTGTGCATCCAATATGTGATTTTTTGTCATTTTGGGTCACTAGTTGAACATTTAGGTCATTTTCATCCTCCCTAGGCTTATTCTAATCCAATTAGGGTTTTTAACCAATCTTGTGCATATAATAAGTGATTTTGTATCATTGGTAATCCAATTAGGTCAATTTCGTCCTCGCTCGGCTTATTGTAATCGAATTAGGCTTTTTAAACAATCTTGTGCATCCAATATGTGATTTTGTGTCATTTTGTGTCATTGGTTGAACATTTAGGTCATTTTCGTCCTCCCTAGGCTTATTCTAATCCAATTAGGGTTTTTAACCAATCTTGTGCATCCAATATGTGATTTTGTGTCATTTTATGTCATTGGTATAACATTTAGGTCATTATCGTCCTCCCTAGGCCTATTCTAATCCAATTAGGGTTTTTAACCAATCTTGTGCATCCAATATGTGATTTTGTGTCATTTTGTGTCATTGGTTGAACATTTAGGTCATTTTCGTCCTCCCTAGGCTTATTCTAATCCAATTAGGGTTTTTAACCATTCTTGTGCATCCAATATGTGATTTTGTGTCATTGGTTGAACATTTAGGTCATTTTCGTCCTCGCTAGCTTATTCTAATCCAATTAAGGTTTTTAACTAATCTTGGGTATCCAATATGTGATTTTGTGTCATTTTGTGTCATTGGTTGAACATTTCGGTCATTTTCGTCTTCCCTAGGCTTATTCTAATCCAATTAGGGTTTTTAACCAATCATGTGCATCCAATATGTGATTTTGTGTCATTGGTTGAACATTTAGGTCATTTTCGTCCTCGCTAGCTTATTCTAATCCAATTAAGGTTTTTAACCAATCTTGTGCATCCAATGTGTGATTTTGTGTCATTTTTTGTCAATTGTTGAACATTTAGGTCATTTTCGTCCTCCCTAGTCTTATTCTAATCTAATTAGGGATTTTAACCAATCTTGTGCATCCAATATGTGATTTTGTGTCATTTTGTGTCATTGGTTGAACATTTAGGTCGTTTTCGTCCTCGCTAGCTTATTCTAATCCAATTAGGGTTTTTAACCAATCTTGTGCATCCAATATGTGATTTTGTGTCATTGGTTGAACATTTAGGTCATTTTCGTCCTCGCTAGCTTATTCTAATCCAATTAAGGTTTTTAACAAATCTTGTGCATCCAATGTGTGATTTTGTGTCATTTTTTGTCAATTGTTGAACATTTAGGTCATTTTCGTCCTCCCTAGGCTTATTCTAATCCAGTTAGGGTTTTTAACCAATCTTTTGCATCCAATATTAGATTTTGTGTCATTTTGTGTCATTGGTTGAACATTTCGATCATTTTCGTCCTCCCTAGGCTTATTCTAATCCAATTAGGGTTTTTAACTAATCTTGGGTATCCAATATGTGATTTTGTGTCATTTTGTGTCATTGGTTGAACATTTAGGTCATTTTCGTCCTCCCTAGGCTTATTCTAATCCAATTACGGTTTTTAACCAATCTTGTGCATCCAATATGTGATTTTATGTCATTTTGTGTCATTGGTTGAACATTTAGGTCATTTTCGTCCTCCCTAGGTTTATTCTAATCCTATTAGGGTTTTTAACCAATCTTGTGCATCCAGTATGTGATTTTGTGTCATTTTGTGTCATTGGTTGAACATTTAGGTCATTTTCTTCCTCACTAGGCTTATTCTAATCCAATTAAGGTTTTTAACCAATCTTGTGCATCCAATATGTGATTTTGTGTCATTTTGTGTCATTGGTTGAACATTTAGGTCATTTTCGTCCTCCCTAGGTTTATTCTAATCCTATTAGGGTTTTTAACCAATCTTTTGCATCCAATATGTGATTTTGTGTCATTGGTTGAACATTTAGGTCATCATCGTCTTCCCTAGGCTTATTCTAATCCAGTTAGGGTTTTTAACCAATCTTGTGCATCCAATATGTTATTTTGTGTCATTTTGTGTCATTGGTTGAACATTTAGGTCATTTTCGTCCTCCCCAGGCTTATTTTAATCCAATTAGGGTTTTTAACCAATCTTGTGCATCCAGTATGTGATTTTGTGTCATTTTGTGTCATTGGTTGAACATTTAGGTCATTTTCTTCCTCACTAGGCTTATTCTAATCCAATTAAGGTTTTTAACCAATCTTGTGCATCCAATATGTGATTTTGTGTCATTTTGTGTCATTGGTTGAACATTTAGGTCATTTTCGTCCTCCCTAGGCTTATTTTAATCCAATTAGGGTTTTTAACCAATCTTGTGCATCCAATATGTGATTTTTTGTCATTGGTTGAACATTTAGGTCTTTTTCGTCCTCCCTAGGATTATTCTAATCCAATTAGGGTTTTTAACCAATCTTGAGCATCCAATATGTGATTTTGTGTCATTTTTTGTCATTGGTTGAACATTTAGGTCATTTTCGCCCTCGCTAGCTTACTCTAATCCAATTAAGGTTTTTAACCAATCTTGTGCATCCAATGTGTGATTTTGTGTCATTTTTTGTCATTGGTTCAACATTTAGGTCATTTTCGTCCTCCCTAGGCTTATTCTAATCCAATTAGGGTTTTTAACCAATCTTGTGCATCCAATATTAGATTTTGTGTCATTTTGTGTCATTGGTTGAACATTTCGGTCATTTTCGTCCTCCCTAGTCTTATTCTAATCCAATTAGGGTTTTTAACTAATCTTGGGTATCCAATATGTGATTTTGTGTCATTTTGTGTCATTGGTTGAACATTTCGGTCATTTTCGTCTTCCCTAGGCTTATTCTAATCCAATTAGGGTTTTTAACCAATCATGTGCATCCAATATGTGATTTTGTGTCATTGGTTGAACATTTAGGTCATTTTCGTCCTCGCTAGCTTATTCTAATCCAATTAAGGTTTTTAACCAATCTTGTGCATCCAATGTGTGATTTTGTGTCATTTTTTGTCAATTGTTGAACATTTAGGTCATTTTCGTCCTCCCTAGGCTTATTCTAATCCAATTAGGGTTTTTAACCAATCTTTTGCATCCAATATTAGATTTTGTGTCATTTTGTGTCATTGGTTGAACATTTCGATCATTTTCGTCCTCCCTAGGCTTATTCTAATCCAATTAGGGTTTTTAACTAATCTTGGGTATCCAATATGTGATTTTGTGTCATTTTGTGTCATTGGTTGAACATTTAGGTCATTTTCGTCCTCCCTAGGCTTATTCTAATCCAATTACGGTTTTTAACCAATCTTGTGCATCCAATATGTGATTTTATGTCATTTTGTGTCATTGGTTGAACATTTAGGTCATTTTCGTCCTCCCTAGGTTTATTCTAATCCTATTAGGGTTTTTAACCAATCTTGTGCATCCAGTATGTGATTTTGTGTCATTTTGTGTCATTGGTTGAACATTTAGGTCATTTTCTTCCTCACTAGGCTTATTCTAATCCAATTAAGGTTTTTAACCAATCTTGTGCATCCAATATGTGATTTTGTGTCATTTTGTGTCATTGGTTGAACATTTAGGTCATTTTCGTCCTCCCTAGGCTTATTTTAATCCAATTAGGGTTTTTAACCAATCTTGTGCATCCAATATGTGATTTTTTGTCATTGGTTGAACATTTAGGTCTTTTTCGTCCTCCCTAGGATTATTCTAATCCAATTAGGGTTTTTAACCAATCTTGAGCATCCAATATGTGATTTTGTGTCATTTTTTGTCATTGGTTGAACATTTAGGTCATTTTCGCCCTCGCTAGCTTACTCTAATCCAATTAAGGTTTTTAACCAATCTTGTGCATCCAATGTGTGATTTTGTGTCATTTTTTGTCATTGGTTCAACATTTAGGTCATTTTCGTCCTCCCTAGGCTTATTCTAATCCAATTAGGGTTTTTAACCATTCTTGTGCATCCAATATGTGATTTTGTGTCATTGGTTGAACATTTAGGTCATTTTCGTCCTCGCTAGCTTATTCTAATCCAATTAAGGTTTTTAACTAATCTTGGGTATCCAATATGTGATTTTGTGTCATTTTGTGTCATTGGTTGAACATTTCGGTCATTTTCGTCTTCCCTAGGCTTATTCTAATCCAATTAGGGTTTTTAACCAATCATGTGCATCCAATATGTGATTTTGTGTCATTGGTTGAACATTTAGGTCATTTTCGTCCTCGCTAGCTTATTCTAATCCAATTAAGGTTTTTAACCAATCTTGTGCATCCAATGTGTGATTTTGTGTCATTTTTTGTCAATTGTTGAACATTTAGGTCATTTTCGTCCTCCCTAGTCTTATTCTAATCTAATTAGGGATTTTAACCAATCTTGTGCATCCAATATGTGATTTTGTGTCATTTTGTGTCATTGGTTGAACATTTAGGTCGTTTTCGTCCTCGCTAGCTTATTCTAATCCAATTAGGGTTTTTAACCAATCTTGTGCATCCAATATGTGATTTTGTGTCATTGGTTGAACATTTAGGTCATTTTCGTCCTCGCTAGCTTATTCTAATCCAATTAAGGTTTTTTAACAAATCTTGTGCATCCAATGTGTGATTTTGTGTCATTTTTTGTCAATTGTTGAACATTTAGGTCATTTTCGTCCTCCCTAGGCTTATTCTAATCCAGTTAGGGTTTTTAACCAATCTTTTGCATCCAATATTAGATTTTGTGTCATTTTGTGTCATTGGTTGACCATTTTGATCATTTTCGTCCTCCCTAGGCTTATTCTAATCCAATTAGGGTTTTTAACTAATCTTGGGTATCCAATATGTGATTTTGTGTCATTTTGTGTCATTGGTTGAACATTTAGGTCATTTTCGTCCTCCCTAGGCTTATTCTAATCCAATTACGGTTTTTAACCAATCTTGTGCATCCAATATGTGATTTTATGTCATTTTGTGTCATTGGTTGAACATTTAGGTCATTTTCGTCCTCCCTAGGTTTATTCTAATCCTATTAGGGTTTTTAACCAATCTTTTGCATCCAATATGTGATTTTGTGTCATTGGTTGAACATTTAGGTCATCATCGTCTTCCCTAGGCTTATTCTAATCCAGTTAGGGTTTTTAACCAATCTTGTGCATCCAATATGTTATTTTGTGTCATTTTGTGTCATTGGTTGAACATTTAGGTCATTTTCGTCCTCCCTAGGCTTATTTTAATCCAATTAGGGTTTTTAACCAATCTTGTGCATCCAGTATGTGATTTTGTGTCATTTTGTGTCATTGGTTGAACATTTAGGTCATTTTCTTCCTCAATAGGCTTATTCTAATCCAATTAAGGTTTTTAACCAATCTTGTGCATCCAATATGTGATTTTGTGTCATTTTGTGTCATTGGTTGAACATTTAGGTCATTTTCATCCTCGCTAGGCTTATTCTAATCCAATTAAGATTTTTAACCAATCTTGTGCATCCAATGTGTGATTTTGTGTCATTTTTTGTCATTGGTTGAACATTTTGGTCATTTTCGTCCTCCCTAGGCTTATTCTAATCCAATTAAGGTTTTTAACCAATCTTGTGCATCCAATATGTGATTTTGTGTCATTTTGTGTCATTGGTTGAACATTTAGGTCATTTTCGCCCTCCCTAGGCTTATTCTAATCCAATTAGGGTTTTTAACCAATCTTGTGCATCCAATATTTGATTTTGTGTCATTGGTTGAACATTTAGGTCATTTTCGTCCTCCCTAGGCTTATTCTAATCCAATTAGGGTTTTTAACCAATCTTGTGCATCCAATATGTGATTTTGTGTCATTGGTTGAACATTTAGGTCATTTTCGTCCTCCCTAGGCTTATTCTAATCCAATTAGGGTTTTTAACCAATCTTGAGCATCCAATATGTGATTTTGTGACATTTTGTGTCATTGGTTGAACATTTAGGTTATTTTCGTCCTCCCTAGGCTTATTCTAATCCAATTAGGGTTTTTAACCAATCTTGTGCATCCAATGTGTGATATTGTGTCATTGGTTGAATATTTAGGTCATTTTCGTCCTCCCTAGGCTTATTCTAATCCAATTAGGGTTTTTAACCAATCTTGTGCATCCAATATGTGATATTGAATCATTGGTTGAACATTTAGGTCATTTTCGTCCTCCCTAGGCTTATTCTAATCCAATTAGGGTTTTTAACCAATCTTGTGCATATAATAAGTGATTTTGTGTCATTGGTAATCCAATTAGGTCATTTTCGTCCTCCCTAGGCTTATTCTAATCCAATTAGGGTTTTTAACCAATCTTGTGCATCCAATATGTGATATTGTGTCATTGGTTGAACATTTAGGTCATTTTCGTCCTCCCTAGGCTTATTCTAATCCAATTTGGGTTTTTAACCAATCTTGTGCATCCAATATGTGATTTTGTGTCATTGGTTGAACATTTAAGTCATTTTTGTCCTCCCTTGGCTTATTCTAATCCAATTAGGGTTTTTAACCAATCTTGTGCATCCAATATGTGATTTTGTGTCATTGGTTGAACATTTAGGTCATTTTCGTCCTCCCTAGGCTTATTCTAATCCAATTAGGGTTTTTAACCAATCTTGAGCATCCAATATGTGATTTTCTGTCATTTTGTGTCATTGGTTGAACATTTAGGTCATTTTCGTCCTCCCTAGGATTATTATAATCCAATTAGGGTTTTTAACCAATCTTGTGCATCCAATATGTGATTTTGTGTCATTTTGTGTCATTGGATGAACATTTAGGTCATTTTCGTCCTCCCTAGGATTATTCTAATCCAATTAGTGTTTTTAACCAATCTTGTGCATCCAATATGTGATTTTGTGTCATTGGTTGAACATTTAGGTCATTTTCGTCCTCCCTAGGCTTATTCTAATCCAATTAGGGTTTTTAACCAATCTTGTGCATCCAATATGTGATTTTGTGTCATATTGTGTCATTGGTTGAACATTTAGGTCATTTTCGTCCTCCCTAGGCTTATTCTAATCCAATTAGGGTTTTTAACCAATCTTGTGCATCCAATATGTGATTTAGTGTCATTTTGTGTCATTGGTTGAACATTTAGGTCATTTTCGTCCTCCCTAGGCTTATTCTAATCCAATTAGGGTTTTTAACCAATCTTGTGCATCCAATATCTGATTTTGTGTCATTTTGTGTCATTGGTTGAACATTTAGGTCATTTTCGTCCTCCCTAGGCTTATTCTAATCCAATTAGGGTTTTTAACCAATCTTGTGCATCTAATATGTGATTTTGTGTCATTGGTTGTACATTTAGGTCATTTTCGTTCTCCCTAGGCTTATTCGAATCCATTTAGGGTTTTTAACCAATCATGTGCATCCAATATGTGATTTTGTGTCATTTTGTGTCATTGGTTGAACATTTAGGTCATTTTCATCATCCCTAGGCTTATTCTAATCCAATTAGGGTTTTTAACCAATCTTGTGCATCCAATATGTGATTTTGTTTCATTTTGTGTCATTGGTTGAACATTTAGGTCATTTTCGTCCTCCCTAGGCTTATTCTAATCCAATTAAGGTTTTTAACCAATCTTGTGCATCCAATGTGTGATTTTGTGTCATTTTGTGTCATTGGTTGAACATTTAGGTCATTTTCGTCCTCCTTAGGCTTATTTTAATCCAATTAAGGTTTTTAACCAATCTTGTGCATCCAATGTGTGATTTTGTGTCATTTTGTGTCATTGGTTGAACATTTAGGTCATTTTCGTCCTCCCTAGGCTCTTTTTAATCCAATTAGTGTTTTTAACCAATCTTGTGCATCCAATATGTGATTTTGTGTCATTGGTTGAACATTTAGGTCATTTTCGTCCTCCCTAGGCTTATTCTAATCCAATTTGGGTTCTTAACCAATCTTGTGCATCCAATATTTGATTTTGTGTCATTTTGTGTCATTGGTTGAACATTTAGGTCATTTTCGTCCTCCCTAGGCTTATTCTAATCCAATTAGGGTTTTTAACCAATCTTGTGCATCCAATATGTGATTTTGTGTCATTGGTTGAACATTTAGGTCATTTTCGTCCTCGCTAGCTTATTCTAATCCAATTAAGGTTTTTAACCAATCTTGTGCATCCAATGTGTGATTTTGTGTCATTTTTTGTCAATTGTTGAACATTTAGGTCATTTTCGTCCTCCCTAGGCTTATTCTAATCCAATTAGGGTTTTTAACCAATCTTGTGCATCCAATATTAGATTTTGTGTCATTTTGTGTCATTGGTTGAACATTTCGGTCATTTTCGTCCTCCCTAGTCTTATTCTAATCCAATTAGGGTTTTTAACTAATCTTGGGTATCCAATATGTGATTTTGTGTCATTTTGTGTCATTGGTTGAACATTTCGGTCATTTTCGTCTTCCCTAGGCTTATTCTAATCCAATTAGGGTTTTTAACCAATCATGTGCATCCAATATGTGATTTTGTGTCATTGGTTGAACATTTAGGTCATTTTCGTCCTCGCTAGCTTATTCTAATCCAATTAAGGTTTTTAACCAATCTTGTGCATCCAATGTGTGATTTTGTGTCATTTTTTGTCATTGGTTCAACATTTAGGTCATTTTCGTCCTCCCTAGGCTTATTCTAATCCAATTAGGGTTTTTAACCAATCTTGTGCATCCAATATTAGATTTTGTGTCATTTTGTGTCATTGGTTGAACATTTCGGTCATTTTCGTCCTCCCTAGGCTTATTCTAATCCAATTAGGGTTTTTAACTAATCTTGGGTATCCAATATGTGATTTTGTGTCATTTTGTGTCATTGGTTGAACATTTAGGTCATTTTCGCCCTCCCTAGGCTTATTCTAATCCAATTAGGGTTTTTAACCAATCTTGTGCATCCAATATTTGATTTTATGTCATTTTGTGTCATTGGTTGAACATTTAGGTCATTTTCGTCCTCCCTAGGCTTATTCTAATCCAATTAGGGTTTTTAACCAATCTTGTGCTTCCAATATGTGATTTTGTGTCATTTTGTGTCATTGGTTGAACATTTAGGTCATTTTCTTCCTCGCTAGGCTTATTCTAATCCAATTAAGATTTTTAACCAATCTTGTGCATCCAATATGTGATTTTGTGTCATTTTTTGTCATTGGTTGAACATTTTGGTCATTTTCGTCCTCCCTAGGCTTATTCTAATCCAATTAAGGTTTTTAACCAATCTTGTGCATCCAATATGTGATTTTGTGTCATTTTGTGTCATTGGTTGAACATTTCGGTCATTTTCGTCCTCCCTAGGCTTATTCTAATCCAATTAGGGTTTTTAACTAATCTTGGGTATCCAATATGTGATTTTGTGTCATTTTGTGTCATTGGTTGAACATTTAGGTCATTTTCTTCCTCCCTAGGCTTATTCTAATCCAATTAGGGTTTTTAACCAATCTTGTGCATCCAATATGTGATTTTATGTCATTTTGTGTCATTGGTTGAACATTTAGGTCATTTTCGTCCTCCCTAGGTTTATTCTAATCCTATTAGGGTTTTTAACCAATCTTTTGCATCCAATATGTGATTTTGTGTCATTTTGTGTCATTGGTTGAACATTTAGGTCATTATCGTCTTCCCTAGGCTTATTCTAATCCAGTTAGGGTTTTTAACCAATCTTGTGCATCCAATATGTTATTTTGTGTCATTTTGTGTCATTGGTTGAACATTTAGGTCATTTTCGTCCTCCCTAGGCTTATTTTAATCCAATTAGGGTTTTTAACCAATCTTGTGCATCCAGTATGTGATTTTGTGTCATTTTGTGTCATTGGTTGAACATTTAGGTCATTTTCTTCCTCACTAGGCTTATTCTAATCCAATTAAGGTTTTTAACCAATCTTGTGCATCCAATATGTGATTTTGTGTCATTTTGTGTCATTGGTTGAACATTTAGGTCATTTTCGTCCTCCCTAGGCTTATTTTAATCCAATTAGGGTTTTTAACCAATCTTGTGCATCCAATATGTGATTTTTTGTCATTGGTTGAACATTTAGGTCTTTTTCGTCCTCCCTAGGATTATTCTAATCCAATTAGGGTTTTTAACCAATCTTGAGCATCCAATATGTGATTTTGTGTCATTTTTTGTCATTGGTTGAACATTTAGGTCATTTTCGCCCTCGCTAGCTTACTCTAATCCAATTAAGGTTTTTAACCAATCTTGTGCATCCAATGTGTGATTTTGTGTCATTTTTTGTCATTGGTTCAACATTTAGGTCATTTTCGTCCTCCCTAGGCTTATTCTAATCCAATTAGGGTTTTTAACCAATCTTGTTCTTCCAATATGTGATTTTTTGTCATTGGTTGAACATTTAGGTCATTTTCGTCCTCGCTAGCTTATTCTAATCCAATTAAGGTTTTTAACTAATCTTGGGTATCCAATATGTGATTTTGTGTCATTTTGTGTCATTGGTTGAACATTTCGGTCATTTTCGTCTTCCCTAGGCTTATTCTAATCCAATTAGGGTTTTTAACCAATCATGTGCATCCAATATGTGATTTTGTGTCATTGGTTGAACATTTAGGTCATTTTCGTCCTCGCTAGCTTATTCTAATCCAATTAAGGTTTTTAACCAATCTTGTGCATCCAATGTGTGATTTTGTGTCATTTTTTGTCAATTGTTGAACATTTAGGTCATTTTCGTCCTCCCTAGTCTTATTCTAATCTAATTAGGGATTTTAACCAATCTTGTGCATCCAATATGTGATTTTGTGTCATTTTGTGTCATTGGTTGAACATTTAGGTCGTTTTCGTCCTCGCTAGCTTATTCTAATCCAATTAGGGTTTTTAACC
The DNA here is from genome assembly GCA_037974755.1 of Cicer yamashitae. Lineage (NCBI taxonomy): Eukaryota > Viridiplantae > Streptophyta > Magnoliopsida > Fabales > Fabaceae > Cicer > Cicer yamashitae. The sequence continues at coordinate 29,434,575 of JBBPBQ010000008.1, read as the reverse complement.
AATCTTGTGCATCCAATATGTGATTTTGTGTCATTGGTTGAACATTTAGGTCATTTTCGTCCTCGCTAGCTTATTCTAATCCAATTAAGGTTTTTAACAAATCTTGTGCATCCAATGTGTGATTTTGTGTCATTTTTTGTCAATTGTTGAACATTTAGGTCATTTTCGTCCTCCCTAGGCTTCTTCTAATCCAGTTAGGGTTTTTAACCAATCTTTTGCATCCAATATTAGATTTTGTGTCATTTTGTGTCATTGGTTGAACATTTCGATCATTTTCGTCCTCCCTAGGCTTATTCTAATCCAATTAGGGTTTTTAACTAATCTTGGGTATCCAATATGTGATTTTGTGTCATTGGTTGAACATTTAGGTCATTTTCGTCCTCCCTAGGCTTATTCTAATCCAATTACGGTTTTTAACCAATCTTGTGCATCCAATATGTGATTTTATGTCATTTTGTGTCATTGGTTGAACATTTAGGTCATTTTCGTCCTCCCTAGGTTTATTCTAATCCTATTAGGGTTTTTAACCAATCTTTTGCATCCAATATGTGATTTTGTGTCATTTTGTGTCATTGGTTGAACATTTAGGTCATTATCGTCTTCCCTAGGCTTATTCTAATCCAGTTAGGGTTTTTAACCAATCTTGTGCATCCAATATGTAATTTTGTGTCATTTTGTGTCATTGGTTGAACATTTAGGTCATTTTCTTTCTCGCTAGGCTTATTCTAATCCAATTATGGTTTTTTACCAATTTTGTGCATCCAATGTGTGATTTTGTGTCATTTTTTGTCATTGGTTGAACATTTAGGTCATTTTCGTCCTCCCTAGGCTTATTCTAATCCAATTAGGGTTTTTAACCAATCTTGTGCATCCAATATGTGATTTTGTGTCATTTTGTGTCATTGGTTGAACATTTAGGTCATTTTCTTCCTCGCTAGGCTTATTCTAATCCAATTAAGATTTTTAACCAATCTTGTGCATCCAATGTGTGATTTTGTGTCATTTTTTGTCATTGGTTGAACATTTTGGTCATTTTCGTCCTCCCTAGGCTTATTCTAATCCAATTAAGGTTTTTAACCAATCTTGTGCATCCAAT
>JBBPBQ010000008.1:29419676-29431367 GCA_037974755.1 Cicer yamashitae | reverse complement strand
GGTTTTTAACCAATCTTGTGCATCCAATATGTGATTTTGTGTCATTGGTTGAACATTTAGGTCATTTTCGTCCTCCCTAGGCTTATTCTATTCCAATTAGCGTTTTTAACCAATTTGGTGCATCTAATATGTGATTTTGTGTCATTGGTTGAACATTTAGGTCATTTTCGTCCTCCCTAGGGTTATTCTAATCCAATTAGGGTTTTTAACGAATCTTGTGTATCCAATATGTGATTTTGTGTCATTGGTTGAAAATTTAGGTCATTTTCGTCCTCCCTAGGCTTATTCTAATCCAATTAGGGTTTATAACCAATCTTGTGCATCCAATATATGATTTTGGGTCATTTTGTGTCATTGGTTGAACATTTAGGTCATTTTCATCCTTCCTAGGCTTATTCTAATCCAATTAGGGTTTTTAACCAATCTTGTGCATCCAATATGTGATTTTGTGTCATTTTGTGTGATTGGTTGAACATTTAGGTCATTTTCGTCCTCCCTAGGCTTATTCTAATCCAATTAGGGTTTTTAACCAATCTTGTGCACCCAATTAGTGATTTTGTGTCATTGGTTGAACATTTAGGTTATTTTCGTCCTCCCTAGGCTTATTCTAATCCAATTAGGGTTTTTAACCAATCTTGTGCATCCAATATGTGATTTTGTGTCATTTTGTGTCATTGGTTGAACATTTACGTCATTTTCGTCCATCCTAGGCTTATTCTAATCCAATTAGGGTTTTTAACCAATCTTGTGCATCCAATATGTGATTTTGTGTCATTGGTTGAACATTTAGGTCATTTTCGTCCTCCCTAGGCTTATTCTAATCCAATTAGGGTTTTTAACCTATCTTGTGCATCCTATATGTGATTTTGTGTAATTGGTTGAACATTTAGGTCATTTTTGTCCTCCCTAGGCTTATTCTAATCCAATTAGGGTTTTTAACCAATCTTGTGCATCCAATATGTGATTTTGTGTCATTGGTTGAACATTTAGGTCATTTTCGTCCTCCCTTGGCTTATTCTAATCCAATTAGGGTTTTTAACCAATCTTGTGCATATAATAAGTGATTTTGTGTCATTGGTAATCCAATTAGGTCATTTTCGTCCTCGCTAGGCTTATTCTAATCCAATTAGGGTTTTTAACCAATCTTGTGCATCCAATATGTGATTTTGTGTCATTTAGTGTCATTGGTTGAACATTTAGGTCATTTTCGTCCTCCCTAGGCTTATTCTAATCCAATTAGGGTTTTTAACCAATCTTGTGCATCCACTATGTGATTTTGTGTCATTTGGTGTCATTGGTTGAACATTTAGGTCATATTCGTCCTCCCTAGGCTTATTCTAATCCAATTAAGGTTTTTAACCAATCTTGTGCATCCAATATGTGATTTTGTGTCATTTTGTGTCATTGGTTGAACATTTAGGTCATTTTCGTCCTCCCTAGGCTTATTCTAATCCAATTAGGGTTTTTAACCAATCTTGTGCATCCAATTAGTGATTTTGTGTCATTGGTTGAACATTTAGGTCATTTTCGTCCTCCCTAGGCTTATTCTAATCCAATTAGGGTTTTTAACCAATCTTGTGCATCCAATATGTAATTTTGTGTCATTGGTTGAACATTTAGGTCATTTTCGTCCTCCCTAGGCTTATTCTAATCCAATTAGGGTTTTTAACCAATCTTGTGCATCCAGTATGTGATTTTTTGTCATTTTGTGTCATTGGTTGAACATTTAGGTCATTTTCGTCCTGCCTAGGTTTATTCTAATCCAATTAGGGTTTTTAACCAATCTTGTGCATCCAATATGTGATTTTGTGTCATTGGTTGAACATTTAGGTCATTTTCGTCCTCCCTAGGCTTATTCTATTCCAATTAGCGTTTTTAACCAATTTGGTGCATCTAATATGTGATTTTGTGTCATTTTGTGTCATTGGTTGAACATTTAGGTTATTTTCGTCCTCCCTAGGGTTATTCTAATCCAATTAGGGTTTGTAACCAATCTTGTGCATCCCATATGTGATTTTGTGTCATTTTGTGTCATTGGTTGAACATTTAGTTCATTTTCGTCCTCCCTAGGCTTATTCTAATCCAATTAGGGTTTTTAACCAATCTTGTGTATCCAATATGTGATTTTGTGTCATTGGTTGAAAATTTAGGTCATTTTCGTCCTCCCTAGGCTTATTCTAATCCAATTAGGGTTTATAACCAATCTTGTGCATCCAATATGTGAGTTTGTGTCATTTTGTGTCATTGGTTGAACATTTAGGTCATTTTCTTCTCCCTAGGCTTATTATAATCCAATTAAGGTTTTTAACCAATCTTGTGCATCCAATATGTGATTTTGTGTCATTTTGTGTCATTGGTTGAACATTTAGGTCATTTTCGTCCTCCCTAGGCTTATTCTAATCCAATTAGGGTTTTTAACCAATCTTGTGCATCCAGTATGTGATTTTTTGTCATTTTGTGTCATTGGTTGAACATTTAGGTCATTTTCGTCCTGCCTAGGCTTATTCTAATCCAATTAGGGTTTTTAACCAATCTTGTGCATCCAATATGTGATTTTGTGTCATTGGTTGAACATTTAGGTCATTTTCGTCCTCCCTAGGCTTATTCTAATCCAATTAGGGTTTTTAACCTATCTTGTGCAACCAATATGTGATTTTGTGTCATTTTGTGTCATTGGTTGAACATTTAGGTCATTTTCGTCCTCCCTAGGCTTATTCTAATCCAATTAGGGTTTTTAACCAATCTTGTGCATCCAATATGTGATTTTGTGACATTTTGTGTCATCAGTTGAACATTTAGGTCTTTTTCGTCCTCCCTAGGCTTATTCTAATCCAATTAAGGTTTTTAACCAATCTTGTGCATCCAATATGTGATTTTGTGTCATTTTGTGTCATTGGTTGAACATTTAGGTCATTTTCGTCCTCCCTAGGCTTATTCTAATCCAATTAGGGTTTTTAACCAATCTGTTGCATCCAATATTTGATTTTGTGTCATGTTGTGTCATTGGTTGAACATTTAGGTCATTTTCGTCCTCCCTAGGCTTATTCTAATCCAATTAGGGTTTTTAACCAATCTTGTGCATCCAATATGTGATTTTGTGTCACTTTTTGTCATTGTATGAACATTTAGGTCATTTTCTTCCTCCCTAGGCTTATTCTAATCCAATTAAGGTTTTTAACCAATCTTGTGCATCCAATATGTGATTTTGTGTCATTTTGTGTCATTGGTTGAACATTTAGGTCATTTTCGTCCTCCCTAGGCTTATTCTAATCCAATTAGGGTTTTTAACCAATCTTGTGCATCCAATATGTGATTTTGTGTCATTGGTTGAACATTTAGTTCATTTTCGTCCTCCCTAGGCTTATTCTATTCCATTTAGGGTTTTTAACCAATCTTCTGCATCCAATATGTGATTTTGTGTCATTTTGTGTCATTGGTTCAACATTTAGGTCATTTTCGTCCTCCCTAGGGTTATTTTAATCCAATTAGGATTTTTAACCAATCTTGTGCATCCAATATGTGATTTTGTGTCATTTTGTGTCATTGGTTGAACATTTAGGTCATTTTCGTCCTCCCTAGGCTTATTCTAATCCAATTAGGGTTTTTAACCAATCTTGTGCATCCAATATGTGATTTTGTGTCATTTTGTGTCATTGGTTGAACATTTAGGTCATATTCGTCCTCCCTAGGCTTATTCTAATCCAATTAAGGTTTTTAACCAATCTTGTGCATCCAATATGTGATTTTGTGTCATTTTGTGTCATTGGTTGAACATTTAGGTCATTTTCGTCCTCCCTAGGCTTATTCTAATCCAATTAGGGTTTTTAACCAATCTTGTGCATCCAATATGTGATTTTGTGTCATTTTGTGTCATTGGTTGAACATTTAGGTCATTTTCGTCCTTCCTAGGCTTATTCTAATCCAATTAGGGTTTTTATCCAATCTTGTGCATACAATATGTGATTTTGTGTCATTTTGTGTCATTGGTTGAACATTTAGGTCATTTTCGTCCTCCCTAGGCTTATTCTAATCCAATTGGGGTTTTTAACCAATCTTGTGCATCCAATATGTGATTTTGTGTCATTTTGTGTCATTGGTTGAACATTTAGGTTATTTTCGTCCTCCCTAGGCTTATTCTAATCCAATTAGGGTTTTTAACCAATCTTGTGCATCCAATATGTGGTTTTGTATCATTTTGTGTCATTGGTTGAACATTTAGGTCATTTTTGTCCTCCCTAGGCTTATTCTAATCCAATTAGGGTTTCTAACATATCTTGTGCATCCAATATGTGATTTTGTGTCATTTTGTGTCATTGGTTCAACATTTAGGTCATTTTCGTCCTCCCTAGGCTTATTCTAATCCAATTAGGGTTTTTAACCAATCTTGTGCATCCAATATGTGATTTTTTTTCATTTTGTGTCATTGGTTGAACATTTAGGTCATTTTCGTCCTCCCTAGGCTTATTCCAATCCAATTAGGGTTTTTAACCAATCTTGTGCATCCAATATGTGATTTTGTGTCATTTTGTGTCATTGGTTGAACATTTAGGTCATTTTCGTCCTCCCTAGGCTTATTCTAATCCAATTACGGTTATTAACCAATCTTGTGCATCCAATATGTGATTTTGTGTCATTGGTTGAACATTTAGGTCATTTTCGTGCTGCCTAGGCTTATTCTAATCCAATTAAGGTTTTTAACCAATCTTGTGCATCCAATATGTGATTTTGTGTCATTTTGTGTCATTGGTTGAACATTTAGGTCATTTTCGTCCTCCCTAGGCTTATTCTAATCCAATTAGGGTTTTTAACCAATCTTGTGCTTCCAATATGTGATTTTGTGTCATTTTGTGTCATTGGTTGAACATTTAGGTCATTTTCTTCCTCGCTAGGCTTATTCTAATCCAATTAAGATTTTTAACCAATCTTGTGCATCCAATATGTGATTTTGTGTCATTTTTTGTCATTGGTTGAACATTTTGGTCATTTTCGTCCTCCCTAGGCTTATTCTAATCCAATTAAGGTTTTTAACCAATCTTGTGCATCCAATATGTGATTTTGTGTCATTTTGTGTCATTGGTTGAACATTTCGGTCATTTTCGTCCTCCCTAGGCTTATTCTAATCCAATTAGGGTTTTTAACTAATCTTGTGTATCCAATATGTGATTTTGTGTCATTTTGTGTCATTGGTTGAACATTTAGGTCATTTTCGCCCTCCCTAGGCTTATTCTAATCCAATTAGGGTTTTTAACCAATCTTGTGCATCCAATATTTGATTTTATGTCATTTTGTGTCATTGGTTGAACATTTAGGTCATTTTCGTCCTCCCTAGGCTTATTCTAATCCAATTAGGGTTTTTAACCAATCTTGTGCATCCAATATTAGATTTTGTGTCATTTAGTGTCATTGGTTGAACATTTCGGTCATTTTCGTCCTCCCTAGGCTTATTCTAATCCAATTAGGGTTTTTAACTAATCTTGGGTATCCAATATGTGATTTTGTGTCATTTTGTGTCATTGGTTGAACATTTAGGTCATTTTCGCCCTCCCTAGGCTTATTCTAATCCAATTAGGGTTTTTAACCAATCTTGTGCATCCAATATTTGATTTTATGTCATTTTGTGTCATTGGTTGAACATTTAGGTCATTTTCGTCCTCCCTAGCCTTATTCTAATCCAATTAGGGTTTTTAACCAATCTTGTGCATCCGATATGTGATTTTGTGTCATTTTGTGTCATTGGTTGAACATTTAGGTCATTTTCTTCCTCGCTAGGCTTATTCTAATCCAATTAAGATTTTTAACCAATCTTGTGCATCCAATGTGTGATTTTGTGTCATTTTTTGTCATTGGTTGAACATTTTGGTCATTTTCGTCCTCCCTAGGCTTATTCTAATCCAATTAGGGTTTTTAACCAATCTTGTGCATCCAATATGTGATTTTGTGTCATTTTGTGTCATTGGTTGAACATTTATGTCATTTTCGTCCTCCCTAGACTTATTCTAATCCAATTAGGGTCTTTAACCAATCTTGTGCATCCAATATGTGATTTTGTGTCATTTTGTGTCATTGGTTGAACATTTAGGTCATTTTCGTCCTCCCTAGGCTTATTCTAATCCAATTAGGGTTTTTAACCAATCTTGTGCATCCAATATGTGATTTTGTGTCATTTTGTGTCATTGGTTGAACATTTAGGTCATTTTCGTCCTCCCTAGGCATATTCTAATCCAATTAGGGTTTTTAACCAATCTTGTGCATCCAATATGTGATTTATTGTCATTTTGTGTCATTGGTTGAACATTTAGGTCATTTTCGTCCTCCCTAGGCTTATTCTAATCCAATTACGGTTTTTAACAAATCTTGTGCATCCAATATGTGATTTTGTGTAATTGGTTGAACATTTAGGTCATTTTCGTCGTCCCTAGGCTTATTCTAATCCAATTAGGGTTTATAACCAATCTTGTGCATCCAATATGTGATTTTGTGTCATTGGTTGAACATTTAGGTCATTTTCGTCTTCCCTAGGCTTACTGTAATCGAATTAGGGTTTTTAACCAATCTTGTGCATCCAATATGTGATTTTGTGTCATTTTGTGTCATTGGTTGAACATTTAGGTCATTTTCGTCCTCCCTAGGGATATTCTAATCCAATTAGGGTTTTTAACCAATCTTGTGCATCCAATATGTGATTTTGTGTCATTTTGTGTCATTGGTTGAACATTTAGGTCATTTTCGTCCTCCCTAGGCTTATTCTAATCCAATTAGGGTTTTTAACCAATCTTGTGCATCCAATATGTGATTTTGTGTCATTTTGTGTCATTGGTTGAACATTTAGGTAATTTTCGTCCTCCCTAGGCTTATTCTAATCCAATTAGGGGTTTTAACCAATCTTGTGCATCCAATATGTGATTTTATGTCATTTTGTGTCATTGGTTGAACATTTAGGTCATTTTCGTCCTCCCTAGGCTTATTCTAATCCAATTAGGGTTTTTAACCAATCTTGTGCATCCAATATGTGATTTTGTGTCATTTTTTGTCATTGGTTGAATATTTAGGTCATTTTCGTCCTCCCTAGGCTTATTCTAATCCAATTAGGGTTTTTAACCAATCTTGTGCATCCAATATGTGATTTTGTGTCATTTTGTGTCATTGGTTGAACATTTAGGTCATTTTCGTCCTCCCTAGGCTTATTCTAATCCAATTAGGGTTTTTAACCAATCTTGTGCATCCAATATGTGATTTGGTGTCATTGGTTGAAAATTTAGGTCATTTTCGTCCTCCCTAGGCTTATTCTAATCCAATTAGCGTTTTTAACCAATCTTGTGCGTCCAATATGTGATTTTGTGTCATTGGTTGAACATTTAGGTCATTTTCGTCCTCCACAGGCTTATTCTAATCCAATTAGGGTTTTTAACCAATCTTGTGCATCCAATATGTGATTATGTGTTGTTTTGTGTCATTGGTTGAACATTTAGGTCATTTTCGTCCTCCCTAGGCTTATTCTAATCCAATTAGGGTTTTTAACCAATCTTGTGCATCCAATATGTGATTTTGTGTCATTTTGTGTCATTGGTTGAACATTTAGGTCATTTTCGTCCTCCCTAGGCTTATTCTAATCCAATTAGGGTTTTTAACCAATCTTGTGCAACCAATTTGTGATTTTGTGTCATTGGTTGAACATTTAGGTCATTTTCGTCCTCCCTAGGCTTATTCTAATCCAATTAGGGTTTTTAACCAATCTTGTGCATCCAATATGTGATTTTGTGTCATTTTGTGTCATTGGTTGAACATTTAGGTCATTTTCGTCCTCCCTAGGCTTATTCTAATCCAATTAAGGTTTTTAACCAATCTTGTGCATCCAATATGTGATTTTGTGTCATTTTGTGTCATTGGTTGAACATTTAGGTCATTTTCGCCCTCCCTAGGCTTATTCTAATCCAATTAGGGTTTTTAACCAATCTTGTGCATCCAATATTTGATTTTATGTCATTTTGTGTCATTGGTTGAACATTTAGGTCATTTTCGTCCTCCCTAGGCTTATTCTAATCCAATTAGGGTTTTTAACCAATCTTGTGCTTCCAATATGTGATTTTGTGTCATTTTGTGTCATTGGTTGAACATTTAGGTCATTTTCTTCCTCGCTAGGCTTATTCTAATCCAATTAAGATTTTTAACCAATCTTGTGCATCCAATATGTGATTTTGTGTCATTTTTTGTCATTGGTTGAACATTTTGGTCATTTTCGTCCTCCCTAGGCTTATTCTAATCCAATTAAGGTTTTTAACCAATCTTGTGCATCCAATATGTGATTTTGTGTCATTTTGTGTCATTGGTTGAACATTTCGGTCATTTTCGTCCTCCCTAGGCTTATTCTAATCCAATTAGGGTTTTTAACTAATCTTGGGTATCCAATATATGATTTTGTGTCATTTTGTGTCATTGGTTGAACATTTAGGTCATTTTCGTCCTCCCTAGGCTTATTCTAATCCAATTAGGGTTTTTAACCAATCTTTTGCATCCAATATGTGATTTTGTGTCATTTTGTGTCATTGGTTGAACATTTAGGTCATTATCGTCTTCCCTAGGCTTATTCTAATCCAGTTAGGGTTTTTAACCAATCTTGTGCATCCAATATGTGATTTTGTGTCGTTTTGTGTCATTGGTTGAACATTTCGGTCATTTTCGTCCTCCCTAGGCTTATTCTAATCCAATTAGGGTTTTTAACTAATCTTGGGTATCCAATATGTGATTTTGTGTCATTTTGTGTCATTGGTTGAACATTTAGGTCATTTTCGTCCTCCCTAGGCTTATTCTAATCCAATTACGGTTTTTAACCAATCTTGTGCATCCAATATGTGATTTTATGTCATTTTGTGTCATTGGTTGAACATTTAGGTCATTTTCGTCCTCCCTAGGTTTATTCTAATCCTATTAGGGTTTTTAACCAATCTTTTGCATCCAATATGTGATTTTGTGTCATTTTGTGTCATTGGTTGAACATTTAGGTCATTATCGTCTTCCCTAGGCTTATTCTAATCCAGTTAGGGTTTTTAACCAATCTTGTGCATCCAATATGTAATTTTGTGTCATTTTGTGTCATTGGTTGAACATTTAGGTCATTTTCTTTCTCGCTAGGCTTATTCTAATCCAATTATGGTTTTTTACCAATTTTGTGCATCCAATGTGTGATTTTGTGTCATTTTTTGTCATTGGTTGAACATTTAGGTCATTTTCGTCCTCCCTAGGCTTATTCTAATCCAATTAGGGTTTTTAACCAATCTTGTGCATCCAATATGTGATTTTGTGTCATTTTGTGTCATTGGTTGAACATTTAGGTCATTTTCGTCCTCCCTAGGCTTATTCCAATCCAATTAGGGTTTTTAACCAATCCTTTGCATCCAATATGTGATTTTGTGTCATTTTGTGTCATTGGTTGAACATTTAGGTCATTTTCGTCCTCCCTAGGCTTATTCTAATCCAATTAGGGTTTTTAACCAATCTTGTGCATCCAATATGTGATTTTGTGTCATTTTGTGTCATTGGTTGAACATTTAGGTCATTTTCGTCCTCCCTATGCTTATTCTAATCGAATTAGGGTTTTTAGCCAATTTTGTGCATCCAATATGTAGTTTTGTGTCATTGGTTGAACATTTAGGTCATTTTTGCCTCCCTTGGCTTATTCTCATCCAATTAGGGTTTTTAACCTATCTTGTGCATCCAATATGTGATTTTGTGTCATTTTGTGTCATTGGTTGAACATTTAGGTCATTTTCGTCCTCCCTAGGCTTATTCTAATCCAATTAGGGTTTTTAACCAATCTTGTGCATCCAATATGTGATTTTGTGTCATTGGTTGAACATTTAGGTCATTTTTGTCCTCCCTAGGCTTATTCTAATCCAATTAGGGTTTTTAACCAATCTTGTGCATCCAATATGTGATTTTGTGTCATTTTGTGTCATTGGTTGAACATTTAGGTCATTTTCGTCCTTGCTAGGCTTATTCTAATCCAATTAGGGTTTTTAACCAATCTTGTGCATCCAATATGTGATTTTGTGTCATTGGTTGAACATTTAGGTCATTTTCGTCCTCCCTAGGCTTATTCTAATCCAATTAGGGTTTTTAACCAATCTTGTGCATCCAATATGTGATTTTGTGTCATTTTGTGTCATTGGTTGAACATTTAGGTCATTTTCGTCCTCCCTAGACTTATTCTAATCCAATTATGGTTTTTAACCAATCATGTGCATCCAATATGTGATTTTGTGTCATTTTGTGTTATTGGTTGATCATTTAGGTCATTTTCGTCCTCCCTAGGCTTATTCTAATCCAATTAGGGTTTTTAACCAATCTTGTGCATCCAATATGTGATTTTGTGTCATTGGTTGAACTTTTAGGTCAATTTCGTCCTCCCTAGGCTTATTCTAATCCAATTAGGGTTTTTAACCAATCTTGTGCATCCAATATGTGATTTTGTGTCATTGGTTGAACATTTAGGTCATTTTCGTCCTCCCTAGGCTTATTCTAATCCAATTAGGGTTTTTAACCAATCTTGTGCATCCAATATGTGATTTTGTGACATTTTGTGTCATTGGTTGAACATTTAGGTCATTTTCGTCCTCCCTAGGCTTATTCTAATCCAATTAAGGTTTTTATACAATCTTGTGCATCCAATGTGTGATTTTGTGTCATTTTGTGTCATTGGTTAAACATTTAGGTCATTTTCGTCCTGCCTATGCCCTTTTTAATCCAATTAGAGTTTTTAACCAATCTTGTGCATCCAATATGTGATTTTGTGTCATTGGTTGAACATTTAGGTCATTTTCGTCCTCCCTAGGCTTATTCTAATCCAATTAGGGTTTTTAACCAATCTTGTGCATCCAATATGTGATTTTGTGTCATTTTGTGTCATTGGTTGAACATTTAGGTCATTTTCTTCCTCGCTAGGCTTATTCTAATCCAATTAAGATTTTTAACCAATCTTGTGCATCCAATGTGTGATTTTGTGTCATTTTTTGTCATTGGTTGAACATTTTGGTCATTTTCGTCCTCCCTAGGCTTATTCTAATCCAATTAAGGTTTTTAACCAATCTTGTGCATCCAATCTGTGATTTTGTGTCATTTTGTGTCATTGGTTGAACATTTAGGTCATTTTCGCCCTCCCTAGGCTTATTCTAATCCAATTAGGGTTTTTAACCAATCTTGTGCATCCAATATTTGATTTTATGTCATTTTGTGTTATTGGTTGAACATTTAGGTCATTTTCGTCCTCCCTAGGCTTATTCTAATCCAATTAGGGTTTTTAACCAATCTTGTGCATCCAATATGTGATTTTATGTCTTTTTGTGTCATTGGTTGAACATTTAGGTCATTTTCTTCCTCGCTAGGCTTATTCTAATCCAATTAAGATTTTTAACCAATCTTGTGCATCCAATGTGTGATTTTGTGTCATTTTTGTCATTGGTTGAACATTTTGGTCATTTTCGTCCTCCCTAGGCTTATTCTAATCCAATTAAGGTTTTTAACCAATCTTGTGCATCCAATATGTGATTTTGTGTCATTTTGTGTTATTGGTTGAACATTTCGGTCATTTTCGTCCTCCCTAGGCTTATTCTAATCCAATTAGGGTTTTTAACCAATCTTGTGCATCCAATATGTGATTTTGTGTCATTGGTTGAACATTTCGGTCATTTTCGTCCT